>WUAM01000047.1:388003-401250 GCA_024336885.1 Actenoides hombroni
TATATATATTTATTTTTTTTCTTCAAACATTTTTAGTACAAGAGGTTTAAGGCAGATCAGGTGCATGCAACTAAGTCATGACAGCAAACCAAGCTCCTAACTGTGAATCGAAAATGCAAAACAAGGACTTCAGCACTGAAGCGCTTTCGGTTCCATCCATCCGGGCTTAGCCCGGGTTTATATAATCAACATACAGGTTCTCTCAGAAGAGAACTCCCCCCATTTGATTGCCTGAAAAAGTTTAGCCTCCAAGTATAAAATAATTGATCCTCTCCTTACACCCCCCACCCCCGCCCCTCCCAAGCCATTAGCAAATACCCAGAACCATGGGTTTATAGCTGTAAAATCATGAGCTATACCTGGTCTCTCCCCCTTCCCTCTTGCATCATAAAGGCACTATTTACTGGAGACGACTCTCCACCCTGATCAGCACTTACAAAATGGGCTAGTTTCAGAGATTCTACTGATCACATTTATAAGCAGTGAACAAAGGAATGCTTTCAAACTCACAAATGCGCAAGTAAACATTTAATAACTTCTTCTCCACCTCATCTTTCCCAAAAGAGAGAAAACATTGTATCCATCAGATCCTCCTTTGAGTCTCCCATTCATTCCAATAAGTAGGTGCTTTTTTCACTAGAACAGAAAAACACATCTGCTAGGTTTTATATCCAACTTTTTTTTTTTTTTTTTTTTTAAGATACTTTTACTGCCTTTTGCCTAGCGTGAGTTTTGGAACACGTTAGCAAATAATATTTTACCATCGGGAGTGTATGTTACATTTTATTTTATAATGCAGATTTGAGGAGTCTTAGTGCTGGAGTTTATTTTTCTAGCCACATGGAGGTTTGAAGCAACAAGCACATTCAGGAAAAATACTTTAAGTGGGTGTATATTTGTGCTGGGATCCTCTCTCTTTTTGCAGTTTATGGAAAGCAATCAAGTTCAGATTTTCAATATATCTTTGTATATAAACTACCTAAAATATTCACCAGGAAGAACAGCAGTTTAGGTTATCATGGCCTATGTTCCAGGTACATACTTATCACCCAGCTCCAGCTGTCAAGCAGCGTCTCCACAAGCAACTGGATAAACGCAGACACGCTGGAGAGCAGAATTCAATTCATTAACATATGAACCAAACAAAAAGCGGTCCCCAGTATTACAAACATTCTTACACTGGCACTGAACCTATATTAGTGGTCTTACAAGAATTACTTGACAATATACACATGCTTAAGCTCCTGCTTGAACATCTGCATAGTGAGGGCCTGAGTTTTGTTTCGTGCCTCAACTCAGTGCAGCTCTGTCTCAGGCAGGTGTCTACATTTAATTAAACAAATAGTCACTCTGAAGGGATGCAACAGGGACACTTCACCTGCTTAAAGGTCAGAAAACCTTAAGAAACTTGCTGTAGATAAAACTCAGATTTTTAAAGTGTTTAAAAATATAAGAATTGCAAGCACCTGTACATTTCTTTAGTTCTTTCATGTAGGACAGCCTAACATTTAAATGTGGACACTCTGAAGTTACAGTGGCACAAAACCACTTTGATGCAAACGACATATGAATTGTGTTTAATTCTAAATTTGCCAGTTTTTCCTCTGATTAATAGAAAGAGAGGGCACATATCTAATGCATGTCTTGTAGCACTGTTTTGACTGGCTGAAAGAACAGCCTCCAGCCAGGGCTAGCTACCTAGAAAAGCTGCAGCTTCCAAAGTCCTGTCATTTTCCAGGCATATACATACATATTTATGCATACACACACAGACCAGGGTCTTCTCAAAGAAATATTTGTTTTCCAGAAAGAAAAGTACACTGATTTTCATCCTCACATAACTCAGATAAGTAAGCAGACCCACTTCAGGCTTTCCACCAACCTTTCACTGTCAGGATAAATCCAGAACTTCACCACATACAAAAACACAGAAAGCTCACAGGGTTTGGTTCAGAACCTAATATACTGTGGGAGACATTTAGACTTCAACAGGGTTTGGATCAGATCAGTTTTATGTTATTGAGGGATCACTATAAGCCTGATTATAGCATTTGATTTTCCTATTTTAAGATGTTTTTCTAACTAAATTTCAGTGTTCATAAAGCTTTCAAGATACTTGCAGAGACAAACTCACCCGATCCACACAGCATTGTTGTTTGATAGGCTGAGAAGCTGAGGCATCGAAAAAGTCACAGGGCACAAGGGTCCAAAATGCTCATCATCTACAAGACCCTCTTCCCCTCACTGGACCATTCTCCCCACTACACAGGAGTCCCTAACTACTAGTACAGTACCCAGGTCGTGCAGCACATATGCACAAAGATAACCTTGGCTGCTGTGGGCTCAGGGAAGACCATGGAAGCAGCCGACTTGCTGCTGCTGGAGGATGTGGCTATATTGCTGACTCAGGCTATTTTCAGCTTAGAGTTACACAGAGTAGTGCAAACCAATCTGGAAGTGGCACTGAGCTCCAATTTAAAAATGAAAACAAGTTCTACTATTAGAGGCTGCAACTGAACCCTTCTTCAAAGAGGGGCTAGCTTTAACTATTCTGTATAATGTAGAAGCTCACTTACCAGATTCTGAGTCCCCAACTGGAGTTTATTGGTACAACCATAATACAAATGATTAGGATTAGGAACATATCTCTAGGGGATGGTCAATAATCAAAACATCTGCCTCCTGCAAAGTTTCCTGTGCCTTCTTTTAAAGCATCTGTTACTGGAAGCTAAGATATAATACACAAGAAGCTTAATCTAATCTGACTATTCCTACGTTCTTTCCATAAGGCAAGAAACAGGTAGTTAAAAGCTCAGTATATCATAATTAGAGCTTTACGACCTTGGAGAGACAGCTCAGTTCTTCTCTGAAGTACATTAAATAACCTGAAGAAGTGGAACAGAACTATTAACACACCTAACTTCATAAAGCCAACTGGACTTCTACCTTAGATCATGGCATTTCAAAAGCTGCCAAACTACACAGCCAGAGTGTGATCCTGCAAATATTTGCACTTGTCTTACAAGCAGTGAAGCTGTTGGTATGTAACACCCACTGTTCTCCCCGGGCCTTCCCAAGGTTAGGGTCCCATAACCAGCAAAATCCTGAGCTTTTGCTTTTCAGAGTTTAAGTCATCAGGATCTAGTTTAGTCTAAACATTATCTTCTAGGAAGTAAGATGTCTACCTCGAGTTTTATGCTTTCTGTGTTATTTAATTATAGCCCTCCATTTGAACTGTTTCTTTCATCACTGATTTTAAGTATTCATAGGCAGGCTAAACATCAGTCCTTTGAAATTCACACACATCTAAATGGTTCTGCTACTTAAAAGGATTTATCAGCCTGGTTGTATGGCATCACATTTCCAGCAGCAGTATCAGGTAGGTAGGGAAAAGTAATATATTTTACTGAATAACATGATGCTATTAAAGTGTTTCAAGAGAGAGCACTGCTACTTTATTTTTTTAATAAACACATTGTACCATGTGCCCCCCAACCCAGCCAAGCTACTATAATAGAAAGATAAAGAAATAAAAAATAGTTTGCTAGCTTTACCAAGCTGAGTGGTAGTGTCGATATGCCAGAGGGATGGGATGTCATCCAAAGGGACCTGGACAAGCTGGAGACGTGGGCCCAGGTGAACCTCATGAGGTTCAACAAGACCAAGTGCAGGGTCCTGCCCCTGGGCTGGAACAACCCTCACTATCAATACAGGCTGGGGGGTGAGGGGATAGGAAGCAGCCCTGCAGAAAAGGACTTGGGGGTGCTGGTGGATGAGAAGCTGGACATGAGCAGACAGTCTGTGTTTGCAGCCCAGAAGGCGAATCGCATCCTGGGCTGCATCAAAAGAAGCGTGGCCAGCAGATGGAGAGAGGGGATTCTGCCACTTTGCTCTGGTGAGAACTCACCTGTAGTTATGCGTCCAGTTCTAGAGCTCTCAGTACAGGAGAGACATGGACCTGATGAAGCAGGCCCAGCAAAGGGACGCAGAAATGACCAGAGGGCTGGGACCCCTCTCCTATGAAGACAGGCGAAGGGCACTGGGGTTGTTCAGCCTGGAAAAGAGAAAGCTCTGGGGAGACCTAATAACGACCTTCCAGTGCCTGAAGGGGCTACAAGGAGGGAAGGAGACTTTACAAAGGCTTGCAGTGACAGGACGAGGGGTAGCGGTTTTAAACTAGAGACGAGGAGATTTAGATTGGATGTTAGAAACAAGTTCTTCATCATGAGAGTGGTGGAACACTGGAACAGGTTGCCCAGGGAGGCAGGTGAGGTCCCATCCCTGGAGATATTCAAGGTGAGGCTCGAGAAGGCTCTGAGTAACCTGATCTAGTTGAGGATGTCCCTGCTTCCTGCAGATGACCTCTAGAGGTCCCTTCCGGCCCAAACCATTCTATGATTCTTTGTGCCTCTGGCAGACATAGCGTAAATGGGTATATTTAGTAGGTTTTACCAGGACAATAACAATCCTAGACGTGGCTCCTCAAGTACCTTTTCCATAACCCGAAACAAGGAGCAGCAGAGTTGGAACCTGAGGATGGAGAAAGAAATCTGCACACACCTGTAGAAGGTGAGGGGTCCCAGACTGACTGCAGTTTTGTGCCTGGGCAAGCACTTAAGTCTCTTCTAATAGTGGTCAGGAAAAAAAACCACCCCAAACTGAACACCCTTAAAGCACAGCATGAGAAGCAGATCTCTTTTTACAAGCTTGAGGATTCAAATAAGTATAATTTAAGAAATCAAGCTAAGGGCATTAAATCAGAATTATCTGATAACAGCCAAGTACAGAAGTCAGGTTAGACTCAATCTGCTGAAGAATTGATAACACAACACCAAAAGGCACCTTTATGATGCCCAGACAGAGCCAGGCTGTGCAGTGGGTAGATTTACCCAGTGTAAACTTCATCGCAAACCATTTTAAGTCGTAGCAAAAGCTACAGGAAAGCATTACACCAGCTCAGATCTGTTTCTCTTTACTTTGTTCTCTAGATGGAAGAATTGCCACGTCTGCCATGATAGTTGGGATGGTCCTTCCACGGCAGGCAGTACTGGCTTTGTAGAGTCATTGTATACTGGTAGGGGTGAAGGGGAGTGGATGAAAACCAGTTCTCCACGTGCACCCTCCCCTTCATCTGCTTCCTAAAGACAAAACCAAGCCTTTGCTGATTCCAAGTCCCCAGAACACCAGTGACAACAAAACAGATGCAGAGGTTCAGAGGGTTTCAGAACACACCACCCTGAGCAGGCACAGCTTTGTGGTCTGCAGGCATTCTTTGGCTTTAGGGAAGGAAAACACCCTCTGTTGTTTTCAAGAGCATGTGTTCAGAGCATCTGAAGGCTAGAATATGTTGAAGCATATGGCATATAATTTCCTTTCTTCCATTCATAATCTGCAGTGAGATCAGCTCCAACAAGAACAAGCTCCAGTTTTCATATGAAAAGTACTTCCATAGTCATGTCCTTCCAGCAAGACTCAGGCATCACCTGGATGCAAGTATCAGAAAAGCAGCAAGATACCACTGCTGTGGATGGACTAAGTCATTTGCTTCTAGCCAGTACATACCATAAATTTTCAAGATTTTCCACCTGCTTGCTACCTCCACCAATATCGCCTGTTGGAAGTACAAACACCAGACAATGGTGCTACCAACTCATTTTGTGCTTCTATACCATCCTAGTAACCAAGACGTAACTCAGGTGAGATAAAGCTCCTTCACTGCACTGCTCATGAGCCAGCAGAAGACACAACGAGGAGGAAGAGGATAAAGCAAAGGCACAGACAGGGAAGCCAGGAAGAGAAAATGCAATCTCACTTCAGAACACTTAAGACAATGCAGTGTAACTATGAAGTAACTAGACAGCCACTTGCTTTCAAAGACTTACTATTTTCCCCTTCACTACAGTTCCCTAATTTGGTCAAAGCATTCTCCAAGTATCCACAGGGCAGAGGAAGGGAGAACATCAACCTACAGCAGTGACAGCACCCTCAAATACAGGCCCTGCTTGACCCTTAGCCGAGAACCTAGAGGAGAACCCGGTGTCCTACAGGCTTCTGCCCCAGTGGCTGCAAGATTTGAGACTCTCCTGAATCTCCAAGGTACAGTAGAGCCTGGGTTGCCACCGAAGATAAAAACCTTCACTAGCTTTGTCCCCCGAGCTGTGTGCAGCACCCTCACACCCGGGATCTGCCATGCTGACCTTGACTTGACTGCACTCGAGTGCCGGGCAGGGGGCCGGGTGACTGGGGCACGCTGCGAAGCAGCGCAGTGGGTACAGCCTCCAGAGGGGAAAAACCATTTCACAAGATGGTTTATGGCATCTTATTTTTCCCCATGTAGAATATGAATAATGTTAATGGTGACAGAGCCTACAGGCAATAAAAGGCCTTTGCAGGTATCAAACAGCTTCAAACTTTGCTTTGGCTCCCTGCCAGCTGCTGCAGTCAGCCAGCCTTCCTATTTAAGGCTAGGACCAGTGACCATTAAGTAATTACATGGCCTTACTGGTTTACAGTGAGAAAACAGATAGAAAACCCATTATATTCTGATTTGAAAAAAAAAAATAAAGTCAAGCAAGAACCAGGAAGGAAGAAATTTGTGTTTCATGCACACCTGCCACCATTTGAAAGATATATTTCTAAGGGATAAGGAAATTTTTATTATTCTCATATTCAGCTGCCAAGAACTCCAAACAAGAACAGAGGTTGGGAAGCCAGACAATGAAAAATCTCCACTTTTATTATCATCTCTTGTTCAAACAGCATGTGAAGGCCCAAACCAAGAGTCCAGGGTTCCCCTGTGCTAAGCTGTTCATAGTAATTTGTGAAGGAGTTCCAAGGAGAATATGGCAAGAAATAAGACTACAAGATAAAATAAGAAAAAAGAATATTTCTGGGCATTATTAATCTTGCCTAGCATGCAGTTTAACTACATTTGGCCAAGCAGTAAGGACCTACATTTCAAGCAATAAAACACATTCCACTGTTTCCATTGCTACTCAATTTTTTTGTCAGGGTAATCAACATACGACACCACCAATTAGACCAAATACTTTGTATAAAAAAAGTCATCATGATAAACACTGCTCATTTCACATCTCCAAATCATAAAAGCAAGAATCAGATTTTCTTCAGTCATTAGTCCAGTTTGGAAGAGTGCTTTTTGAAGAACCCACCCAGTTAATTTCATGTTTTCCCTTAAGTTTTCACGTTTGATTTCCTGGTTTTGGTGACCACTGCAAGCTCGTTTCCATAAAAGTACAATTCAGCAATAGTCAGATGGGTTGTTTCTTCATTATTCATACACAAGTGGACAAAACCCATTCCAAGGCATATCCAAGCATAACACACACTCATCCAACACCCCCACAAATTTTTCTTAGAGCCAGGCATGTCAAATGCTTTCAGTCAACAAATATCAAGAAACCCTACAAAGTGGGTTGTTTGAAGTGCCTTTTTTTTTTTTTTTTGAACCCTTTTTAATACAAACAGCAAGGGAAGTGTGTCAGCACCTGCATTAGGTAACGCTGGTGTAGCGTTCCTATCAGTAAGAGGGGAAGCAGGAGCACATGGAAGTCAAAGTTGCAGCAGGTCAGCTGCAGAAATGAGATTTGATCTCAGAAGCTCCTGGATTCTGGGACAATACTGTCCACGAATATGTGAAAATATTTCCCCAAGGCTCAATTATTGGCACATTTGCCACATACCCTGCAAAACAATCACATTTAAGAAGTAAGCCATCAACAGCCAAGACGCAAACATCTGTTTTAAGGAACATGCTGTGGGCTGGGAACAAGACAACCTTTGCCTTTCCACCAAGTATTGATTAAATGAGCCAAGTACATTCACTTGCATTTACAGTATTAGCTAAAAACTCGAACCTCTGCGTCTGTGCACTCTAACATGTACACAGTATGCATGTACAGATGGACTTTTATAACAGATGTAAAATGATGTGTGTTTAGCTTGCCACTAGTGGTAAAACTTCAGATATTGATAAAATGCTACGAGCTCTACTCAACAGTTGGAAAGTTTCCACTTCCACACTTTGTAAAATGGGGAACAGAGTTTACGAGTCTTAATAGTTAACAGAACTGCTGGTTTACACCTGGCCTTATTATTTTGTAAGATAGGCACTAAATATTTGATCATCTGACATGTTTTAACACCTGCACTGATTTCCTGTCGCCCGGTATCTTTGGTACATTTGCTGTTCATAAGTACAACAGATAGAGAGTTAGGGAAGCGGACGAGCTGTGAAAGCTTTGCCATCAGTTTCAGCAACAGTGAAGCTGCACTTGGACAGCTGATCCCTGACTTCACAACACACACACCAGCCTTTTACTTGTCATAGCACAACCCCAAGCATAAGACCAAATTTTTCTTGTACTATACAATCAGGTCCAGAAAGTTCAGGTATCCAAGAGTTCAGAATCTGTGTGCAAGTCAAGAAAATACAGGCTAGAGGATATAAAAAGGCATCTGCCTGTAGGTTAAATGTAAAAGCAGCAGTTAGCAGAACAGCAGAAGCCTTTGCTGACCATTCAGTTGACAGATGTCAAATCTAAGATTTAAAATCACAGTTCTATGATTTAATCCACGTAACACAGTTTAAAGCTCTTCAAAGCAAAAGGGGATGAACTCTGACCTGCGTTTCCCCCAAGCCCCCACACTTCTATGAAGCTCATCTTCTGATGAGGATTTTCCAATGTCTGAAGAGCTTGGCAGGCAACTTTCTCCTCAGACACTGACAGATAATCTAGGAGGAAGGGTGTGTGCAGGGAGGGGAGAGTTGACCTAAGCCTACACCACTGTGGGGGTAACGGAGATGCTGAACAGGCTGATAAGACAGCAGCTCTGATAGCACTGGAAAAAGGCCACAGAAAGACCTTGGGAAAGGAGGACGGATGAAGAAACAGAAGGAGGAGGCAGTGCAGCTGAACCCATGACCTGGATCGATCCCACTAGAAGCACTTTCAGCAGGCTGGTATTTTGGGGAGCACAGCAGCTGTCAGCACACCCAGAGAGGCAGGAGGTGCCAGTCCTAGGGCAGAAGCCTCCAGTCTATGCAGGAAAACAAAAGCCAGATCTTTCAAATACTATGAGGATGGAAGTACTGAGGCTCAATTCATTGTTCAAGTCCACAGGTCAAGGAATGGTGCTCAGCACCATCTCAACTGTCCAAGTTTATTAACAATTAAAGGAAAGCTGGTTTGATGCTGTGCATCTTAACTTTGCAAAGATTACAAGAGTACTTCAGCTACTCAAGAAGAGACAGGATGCTGGTGAGTTAGACACAACATGAACACGCCTCAAGAGGCTGAGCAGTAAATAAGAGGAGAACAGGTGGAATGGCATATTCCCAATTTACGTATCAGAAACGGAGAGCCACAAAATTTAAGCCACTTGCCTGAAATCACACAGGAAGTCAGGAACTCAACCCTCCTCTCCCAACCCTCAGAGCTGTTTTCCAGAGGACAACTGCATCTGGTCCTTTTGTACAACAGGTGAATGTTTTTCAGATTGCTCAATAACGAGGATTGGAGGAAGCAGGAGAGGAAAAGTGTTCTAAAAAGAGAAAGTGAAACTCCCTTCAATCAAGGTGTGTATTTTACACTTCTGATTAATTCTGCAACAGATAAAAACATTAAATACGTGATTTCCTTTCCCAAAGCAAAGCTATCACAAAAGACAAACCTGCAGCTAAAATAGATGAAGGAAAAAGAAATAATAAATTAACCCCCTAGTATTGCACGTACTATTTATCTGGGCAATGCCACCATCTTGTGGTCTGCACAGTCACACCACCACCAGAATCGACGTCTTCAGCAGCGACTAAACCTGTTCTCTTCCGAGAGAACTTCGCTTAGACTTTGCTCATGCACAACCCTGATAGCTCTGCCTGGGATGCACTGATGCAATTTAATCACGTATGATTATTTCGCCATTGTTATTAATTACGAAGTCGATACTGGTTCTCAACACAGAGAGGAGTACAACCTGCAGCAGATCCATCTCCTTTCTCCTGCCTTTTAAAGCAGTGTTCCTACCTTTACAGTGTGATTAAAGATCCTCAGGTGACAGGCCAAAAAAAAAAAAAAGAAAGTGGTAAATGTCAACATTATCACGTTGGACCACACGACTATGTATTGCAAAATCCAGGTCTGCTCTAACCAGAAAAAGCATATATGAAACTACCATAAAGAAATAAAAATACTTTGGATATCTGCTACTGAGATAACCAAGACATCCTGTATGATGCAAACCTAGGCTGCTTTCCAGGCTACTGGTGCACACAAGCGTTTACAGCAATTCTTCCTGCAGCGACCAACACAGAACGGGTTCAGGGTAACATCTGAGCCAAGAATACACCTTCCAAAGAACAGACACTGCCAGCCAGCATCCTCAGAGGCAGAATGCTATCCTCCACGTGGGCTACAATTCTGATGCAACACATGCTACCTTGCTGGTTTTATACTTGTTTAACCAGTTCGTTTTGCAGTTCCGCTAACTGGGGTTAGCTTACGCTTCCCAAACAGTCACGGACCTCGGCGTTTTACACCATGGTCAAACTGATTCCAAAAATATCAAAAGCTACTACCTTCCCTCTTCTTTTACCTTGTTGCTTCTTTCAGGTCTATGTGGAGCAGCTTCAGAACTCTGCTAGTGAAAGAACAGAGGTGAGACTCTGTGGGGAAGGATGACTGAAATGTTTTATTACAGAATCAGCCATTTTACAACTGTTCTTATTTTCTCTAAAGCAGATCAAGACAAAACAGGTTTTTTGGACTGGAAACATCTGCTTTGGGAGTGATTAAGAACAGTTATGGAGTCATTCCTGTCACTCTTCTCACTCAGATAAGCTCAAGGGTCCAATTTCTATGAGCATCTGAGCACCCTATTCCCTCGAGTTCCTTTTGAAAGTTCTACCCCATAAAGTCTTTCCCCCAAATCCCCCTAGCATTTGTTACATTCATGCTCTACATTTAAGTCTCTTAATCTAAATTACAAACACTGTAGTCTCTTTACAACATTCATAGCACACTTAACACAATAGGATCCTCATCAGCAACATGCATTTGTGCAGTTATTAGCATAAAAATTCATTTGTGGGTAAAAAAATTAACCTTATGGTATAGGGCTTGAATCCATTTGCAAACATTGTAAATATCTGTCAGGACAAGCAGTTAGAAGGAAATGTTTTATTGAATGCAACACATAACAGTGTGTCTGACTTTTGCTAGATGCTCTAAGTTTTTAATATTTCTAGGTGTATTCAAAACTCTCAGGGGAAAACAAACAAGCAACATATCTTGGATTACGTATTTGAGGACTTGGCAGTAATAATAATTAAATAAGCCCAAATTTCTAGTAGTCTGGAATTCACCAAAGACGTGGCCAATTCACACAGACCTAAGAGCACAGGAGCATTGGCCTCAGATGCCATTAGACACAAAAACAGTGCAGAAATTCCAGTGACAATCTGTGAAAATTCCTGCTCTACTACTTCACCACACAATGCAGCTAAACAAAGAGTAAAATCCTCAGGCTGAAACAACAGTGACTTACTAGAGTATGGCTTCACATGCACCATGTGATAATCCATGAAGTAGGTCAAGTCTTTTTTTGTACAATAATTGTTGTTACAGTTAACCATAGCAGTCTAAGTCTCAAATTCATCGTCATCTAAGTCTCAAAACTACTCCAACATGATGCACTCTCTCCAGGCACTATCCCATTAGCTGGAAATGAGGGGAAAGAAAAACAAAAACACAAGAAAGAGTTGTAGAACTTACGTTTTACACACAATGGAATATCAGTTTGGATTTAGATAGATGATGCAAAGTACAGCGGCTACAGCCCTACACGTAGACATTTTTTTATGCAATAAAAACATCTTATATTTGTCATATTTACTGAGAGAATGATCAAGATAAACCAGAGAACCAGAACAATTTTGAATACTTATGAACAAGCTCTTCTTTCTACATGCCTTGGTGCCTTCCCTCATGATATCCATACTAACATTCTGGAGAAGCTTCCACTGCTGACTATTTAACCATTATACCAGAAACTCAACTGATCTGGCAACCTTACTGTGCAGTACACCACAAAAAGAGCAAAGAACGTATTATGACAAAAAAAGAAGGAGCAGCCTAGCCTCTAGCACAGTCCTTTGCCAACCATCACAAAAGCTCCATGGAAAACCCCTCCATTTAGGCAGGGTCACAGACTGCAAACCTTGCAAGAAGCAGCCACAAACAGAGGAAAAACAAACAAATTTCTGACACCACAAAAGCTTAAACCTCATCCCACCACCCTGCTGCAGCAAACAAAATCATTTCCTACCTGGAAAACATCCCAATATGGTTGGGGTTTTTTTGATACGGAGGAGACCAGTCCGGGCAAGGAGGACAATTCATCCGGGCAAGGAGGACAATTCATCTGGGCAAGGAGGACAATTCGTCTCAGCTGCCAGGTCTGGCCGGGCTCTGGAAGGTTCCGCAGCCCCTCAGGGCTCCCAGCAGCTGCTCACTGGAGGCACCTGAAGTAACTCACACCTGAGGCAACTTCTCTCTTCCTAATTCCCCTCTCCACACTGCACAGTACAAAGAGAGTAACATGAGTATATTACTCACTTTTCTGCTCACAATTCTCTGTTTCTTATGAGGAAAAGGCACTTGCAGGCCTAGCCCTACCTCAGGCCTGTGAGGCTGGCTCCATACATGAGTATATTGCTTGCTTTTCCCTTCAAAATTCTGTTTCTTCTGAGGAAAAGGTGCTTGCAGGCACAGCCCTACCTCAAGCCTGTGGGGCTGGCTCCGTAACATGAAAATATTACTCACTTTTCCTCTCAAAATTATCTTTTTTGCTGAGGAAAAGGCACTTGCAGGCACAACCCTACCTCAGGCCTGTGGGGCTGGCTCCCCTTCCCGCCCTCAGCAGGGAAAGGCACATTCTCCGCCTGGTCTCTGCTGAGGCTGTGGGCGCCAGGGCGGGAAATGGGCAGCAGCGCCAAAATACGCTTTCTGACCCTAGAGGCTGCAGTGAGAGCTGAGCACGTCACCCTTGCTCCTCACGCCTAAAATGTGGCCTCTTCCCACAGCTGATACGTGACGTCCCTGTCACAAAATAGGGAGTATTATCTGGAGTATTGGGTACAGTTGTGGGGTTCCCAGTTCAAGAGGGACAGGGAAATACTGGAGAGAGTCCAAGGGAGGCTACGAGGATGCTGAAGGGACTGGAACATC
>WUAM01000047.1:416415-458764 GCA_024336885.1 Actenoides hombroni
GCTGGGCAGGGCCGGGCCGGGGAGGGGGGGGCTGCCGGCCGGGGCAGCGCCGCCTCCGGCCCCCGCCTGCCGCCCCGGCTCGCCGGCTCTGCTGGGCTCTGCTGGGCTCTGCTCGCCGGGCGCCTCGCTGCCTCCCCGAGCGGCTGCCGGCGCGCCGCTGCCCCGGCCCCGCTCTCCCGTTCCGCTGCGCCTGCCTGATTTTTATGTTGTGATTTTTTTTGGGTTTTTTGGTTTTTTTTGTTCCCCCCCCCACCCTGCTGGGAATCGTGCTCTCCGCCCACCCTCCCTTTCTTCCTTTCCCTCCCTTTCTTCCTTTCCCTCCCTTATCGGGGGGTGGGGAGCGTGCAGGAAGCGAGGTGGAGGGGCTTCGCTGGGGAAGGGCTGTGTTCTGAAGTTGAGGATGCAGGAGGGTTGCAGACAGGGTGGGTCTTTGGCCTTTCTCCCCCCCCCCCTCCGCCCGCCGGGCTTTGGGGATTTGGGTACGTGCTTGTGTGTTGCGTTTGTTTCTCAGGTGGAGTTGGCGAGGACCGTGCAGTGAAGGTGTGGAGGGTGCAGACGTGCCGGTGTCGGGAGCACGGCTGCACCCTTCTGCAGGGTGCAGCTTTTAAGCGTCTGCAAATGACAGTAAAATTGGGGTACAGGATGTAATTAAATAATCCAGGGCTTACTGTGTTCTCTTTCTCGTTCCTTCCTGTGTTTGCTCCCCGTTTTGCATCCTGAAGTGCTCTTGGCAGGTTAGAAATGTACGTGCACAAGGGCTTTCTTCCTTCTTACTTTTCCTTCTGAATTCTTCATTTGGAAACGTATTCACCCCCCTCCTCTGCAAATGAATTGTCCTTTCAGAGCTTTACATTTGGAGGAGCAAGTAGGAGAGGCTCTGTCGGGTTTCTGCTCTGCCTCTTTCCCCTACACCATGTGCCCATGCTCCACCTTCCTCCTCTTGTTTTAGTCGGGGGGGGGGGTGGTGGAAGTGCCAACTTGTTTTCAGGTAAATTGTACAAAAAATAGATCTTTAGCCCTAGGTAGAAAGAGCAGTGATTTATTTTTCCTTCCTGCCGAGCTGTCCCCTTTAAACGCTGCCATGGTGCCAGCTGCTGGATGACAAATGAAGAGGTTGGAGGGGGGGAGGAAGGGGCTGGAGGATTTTAGGGGAATGGCGAGAGCTTTCCAGTGCATCTGCAACCAGCAGCGTGACATCTCCTGCACAGATGGGTGCTTGGACTTGCCTCCACCTCGGCAGGTTGTGTACCTCGCAGGGCTGTAATCCTTCGGAGGAGAATTTAAGGCAAGAAAGCAATGCAGGCTGCACTCTGATTGTGTTCCAGCACTTCTCGTAATGTGCTGAGACACTGGGTCTCTTGGAGAGGTTATTTGGGGGCTTGTGATTTCCTCGTCTCTGACTTCGTTGGGGTTTTTTTTGGCCCCTATAACTGGGGGGAAGGAGTCTCTTCTGTACTCTTTGTTATCCTGAAAGCCATGGCAGAGCTCTGGATTAATGTGTAAATGCCATCTGTTGCTCAGCCTGTTGGAGTTGTGTGGAGGAAAAGTTCCATTTTGACAGTGGCTCTCAGAGAGGAGGAGGAGGAGGAGGAAAAAAAAAAAGAGGGAAAAAAAAAAAAAAAGCAAGGGAGGCAAGCCCATTTCAGTCTCTTCCTGTATGTACGGAGCCCTGCAGTGATTTGCTCAGAATGAAATGCAAAAGGAATGGGTGGTGATTTTTGTGTGTGTGTGTGTTTTGGTGGCAGGGTTCAAATGAATCGCTGCCTTCCGCCGAGGCAGTAATGTTCCTGAAGTTTTCTCTTCGATCCGTTTTCTATGGTAGTAGAACTTGTTCCCATCAGATTGCTTGTGTGCTTTTGCTGCTTGGATTTGCTGCTTTTCTGTTAAGCCTGCTAATTGCTTTGGGTACTCCTGCGAAGAGCCTCTAAGACTGGGGTAAAATTATTTCTTCGTTAGCCTTCGGCGCGTAGGTGAAGCTCGGCGTTTGTGCAAGATGAGGAAACGAACAGCGGGCTTGGGTTCTAGGGAAAGGCTGAAGCTTTCCCAAAACGTACAGCTTTTTCTGACTGGTACTTGTTGCGTGTGTGTGTGTGTCTGTGTGTGTGTGTGTCTGTGTGTGGAGAGGGTCCTGGCTCGTAGAGCAGGAAGATCTTCGTGTGCAAGAAGCTGTTGGTTGCCGTCTTCTCTTCAACGCGCCATTCAGGTTGGCACCAGCACTGAGCTTTGGGTGGAAGAGGCTTTTTCTCCCTGGTCCTCTCCTGCTCACGGAGGGTTTGAGGAAGGTCGGGTCGAAGGCTGGCAGCCCGCTGCTGACAACCCCCAGTATCTGGAGAGGGAAAAGGTGGGGAGGGGCGGTTTGTGCTGGCTGGGGAAGTAGGCGTGTGCAGCCTGGCTGAAAATCGGGGTTGGGAACTATTGTGTGACTCTTTGTGTTGCTGTCGGGGGGGGTGTCTCATTTTTCTGGTTGTGTTTTTCAGGAGCTGGAGGAGGAAATGACATTCAGTGGTGTTTTTCTCAGGTGAAAGGCGCTGTAGATGACGATGTAGCAGAAGGTAAGCGCAGTTTTGCTGTTTGGTTTCTGTTTTTCACTGAATGTTTTCTGACTTCTTAGCCACTCCTGAGGTAGGGAGATGTGGATGCAATCTTACTACAGTATCGCAGTGTTTCTGGCTGCACCTTGAGTAAAGCAGACAGGCATTTAGTGTGTCTCCAGGTCCCCAGATCCAGGATTAAACGATGGTTTGTGAGTACTGTTCAGCACGCTTTTAAGAAGGGCTGAATTCAGGCTTCTGAAATATTTTCCTGGAATCGTTTTCCAAGATTAAGATTTTTTTTTTTTTGTCTCCCAGCTTCTCCTTTGTGGTTTTTTTTCCTAATCTGCAAAATGGGGAATGTGATACTTGCATTTCACAGGGAGGTGTTGTGAGAATTAATTAAGGTTTGTGCTCTTTGAAGATCTAAGTACTAGATAAAGATCAAGTAATTTTCCCAAACTTTCCAGCCTCTATTACCCAGGAGGGGAAGGAATCTGAATATCTGGGTACCTTACTTGTGAAGTGAAGAGGGGGGTTGTTTTGGAAGAATACTGGAAATTGCATGAAAGTTTTCTAAGCTGGCAACGACAAATGTCATCTCACGCTAAGATGTCTGCCTCTGGTTCTGACTGCAAAAAATGTGCTTGTTACTTCTTTGACTCGGCTGGAGGATCACTAGAGGAGTCCTCCTTCCTCTGTGCTGCTCAGACAGCAGCGTTTCTTCTGCAGTCTGAGGAAAGCTCTCCTGACTTCTGAATTTCTCTGGCCATAAAGTCCTGTTTGCACAACAGAGCCTGTAAGATCGGGAGTTAAAAGTTTTTCCTCTGTGAGCAGTTGGCCTTGTCACTTAGCTAATTCCTAGGATTTTTTTTCTTTCTTTACGTATCTTGAGCACTCTGACTTACAAGTGAGATGAATGTTGTGTTTAGAAAAGCAGCAACTACAGTTTCCATCATTTCCCCAAGTGACGTGTGGCTCAAATTAACTTCCAGAGGCCAAGATATCAATATAAACCTAGGTGACTTGGTTTTAGTTGTGTGGCAAAGGATGCACTTTCAAAGGCTTCCCTCATTTACGAGCTTTTGGAAACCAGAAACCTCTATCAGGTTATTTTTTAAAGGTTAATTTAAAATTCTTCAGGGTGTATATTTTGAAGTGTAAACTCAAACCTACTTTTAAATGTTGTATATATATTTATGTGTTTGTTTTGTTGGTTTTTTTCCCCGGCAAGACTTCAAATTCTCTAACCTTTAATTCCCTATAAAATGAAATCCTTAATTAAATAGAAATATTGAGGGAGATGTGGTTGTGTGGCAAGTGCTTGCAAATAATTCTCCATTAAACAGACGCATTGACACGCGTGTAATAGAAATGAACCTTCTCTGTGTGTGTAAAGTGGCTCTTCCAGGGCTCTAGAAGTGCAGAAGTCAGGAAATAGTCTGTCCTTAACTTCCTTGGCCGGTCTGAAGTATTGTGCTTGGTGTTAGGAACGCTGACTGGCCAGCTGTAGCTTCCTGGCAGGTTAGCAGGGTGCTGTGTGCTGCTGGAGTCAGCCTGGGTGGAGCTCAGGGAAGCCTTCACTGTACCTGCAGTAAGCAGCTTCAGTTTCAGCAGGCCAGTCAGGATGGCTTCCAGAAAATTGGAGCAATGTCTGGTTTTGGTTTTTATGGAAGATGCAGCCGCCTGATTTTTGTGACCCAAAGAGAAGTTTTGTTTCCTTGTCAGCTGTAGATGACTCGGGATGAGTCTTAAGGTGCAACCCCCAGGGTCTTGATATACACATCCTGAAATGTAAAGGCTTAGATCCTGGAGAGAGTTCCGAGGTTGGGATTATACTTGATTGTAATGAAATTCTCAATGCTTCCTCTGTACTTGGCTCCCACAGCCCATACTGGAAATAGTTGCAGGGCAGCTGGTTCATCAACGTGCAGGTTTAGCTTCCGTGCCATCCTTCGAGTTCCTGTTCTGCTCCCTAAGGTCTCCCTGTGACACTGGGGGGAGGGCTGATAACCTATCGAGCCGATGGCGTTTTTCCTTCAGTTCTATTTCTGGCTTTAGGGTTCAGTTTAATGAAATGAAGCCCTTTGTGTGGTTCTTGCAGAAATCGGAACAGCAGCTTTGCATGCTTCTGGTCCTCCTTCGGAACACCCAGGGACTAGGTGATGGTGGCCCGAGGTGTAGTCAGAGGACCTTTTTTCCCCCTCCCTGCTCTTCTGTCTGCTTTCTTGTGGCAGGCACCAAGGGAGAAGCTAAAGAGAATCTTGCTGTGTGGGACACAAATGATTGTCTAACCCTTGTGGTCAGCAGGCTGACAAGTGTGGCCTCCAGTTGTGTCTGTGACAAAGGACTGTGCCAGTTCATGTCCAGTGGTGCCAGTGATGTGGATTTTTGTGTGTGTGTTTGGTTTTGGGTGTTTGTGGGGTTTTTTTTGGTTTTTAGAGTTCAAATAAAAAACTTGGGAAGTCCTGAAACTGAACTAAAAACGAAGTGAAGGGAACAAACCTGTTTTCTGTTCATACTACAGTGTTGCAATGTTTATGTTGGAAAGGTGACTGAAGCTGACCTAAGAGAAGCTTTCCCCAAGAAAACTGCCTCCCTTTAATGGGGTGAACCAGTAGAACACAAACCCAGTGATCTCCCAGGCCAGCAGAGAACAACATTTTTAGTGCAGTGATAGAATGCTAGCATGTAGCTTCCTGTATGTTTGGAGTCAGGTCTGACCTCCTAACCTCTCACATAACCTGTATCCCCTGTAATTCTTTAGACACTTAGCCTGGAATAGCTGTCTGTTGCTAAGTCAATATTTGGTGGCTTTGATGGTTGAAACATGAACTCTGATACATACAGGTTTTAATTTCCTGTCTTTCTAAGCACCGTGTGATGGATGGATGTGACAGTGTTGCTGTGAGAGCTGATGAGGGGGGAAGGCTGGAGGAGAAAATATGGCAATGAGTTTGTACCTGGGGCTTGCCTGCATCATTCACTTCTCTGACTTGTGGTGTAGGGATGTGTGAGGAGCAGAGAACTCACTTCTTCTCTTGGCACATGTGGAATGTATCTTTGGTTGTACATGTTGGCCTGGCCCTATCATCACAAAATTAAGCACAGAAATCAGTTATAAATTGAAATCTGGGTATTAGCCTCGTTATAACGGAGGTCCTTAATTTTAACTGATGGCAAAAGTTTGCCCTTCTGTGATTTAGGAGTCCCCTGCATAAGGACAGGGGTGCTGTGAGCTTGTGCTGCCCCTGTTTCTGCAATAGCTGGTTCTTTGCTCAACAGAAGTTTCCCTCCCTTCTTAATTTTATATTTGTCTTGCTGGAGCCCAGTCCTACAACATATCTGTGTTCTACCTGTGCCACGGGCTCTGGAGAATCCAGAGCCAGGATGTGAGATTAGACAGGATGTATTCAGTGGAGAACATGGAGTCATTGTCCTTGCTAAGTTCAGTGATCAGGTTATCAAAAGCATCTGTTACCTGTGTGTGGCTCTGGGGTTTTTTTTTCTTTCTTCCTTTTGCGCTGTCGCTGTTTCAGTGCAAGAATGAACTGTCCAGAAATACTGGAGGGCAGACACTCAGTGGAAGTTTCCTCTATGGGAACGATTGTAGAAAAGGCTTGCAAAGATTTTTCTGCAGCAGTTTTGTTGTTTTCGGACTTGTTTTTACTCTTCTGCTGTTATGTTCTCCAAGAAGTGGCATAATGGCACCTTCAGTTGGAAACAGTTAAGAACTGTGTGTTTAAACTGTCTGTGAAAACTAGACACTTGCTTAATGGAATGAGTTCGTACTTCAGAACAAATTAAGTCAAATTTGTTTAATTACTTGGCAGAAGGAAAAGAGTCAGGCTGCTGTATCTAAATGTTCTTTCAAGTGTAATCCAAAGATATGTAAAAGTCTGATAGTCTGGGTCCAAGGCTGGGAGCCAGGAACTTAAGTCCTAAGCTTTAACCCTGAGTGATTACCCCTCATCTTTGACGAGTTAACTATTTCATGCCTGAATTGTCTCTGGAGGAAGTGCTGGAGTATCTGCTGTGGGTGCTGATGGGTGACTTATTTTGAAGTCTGATGCTTATTCTGCGCCGCGTTGTGAATAACCCATTGCTTGTTCCACGTGTCCTCTTTTGTAGCCAAAACATTGCTGTAACCTGTTGCAGTTTGTGCAGATGATGGGCAGCTGAAGTCTCTTACTTTTCTGTCCATAGCCAGCTTGTGTGTGTGGTCAGAGATACAAAGAAGATTTGACTTTTCCCCTGTTCAGGAATGCTTTCAGTGTTTGACTCCAGGTCTGTTGTATCTTTCAAGGGTGATTTCACGTCTATTTTTGGCAGACTTCAAAATTGCAGAACTGTTGTTGCTTCAGGAATGGTAGTTTGCCTTCAGTGCACGAGAAGAGTTATTTCACGGGAGGGAGACACGAAGCCAGGCCTGCTGTAAAAAGCCATTTACTACAATCTGGAGGTCAGCATCTTCTCTTGCTTTCTCTTTTGTCAAGCAACACGCATCTGTAATGGCAAAGGTGGTGAGCTCTGTCCTACCAGAGTGTTATTCCTGGTGGCACAGCCCGCTCTGGCCTGACTAACAGAGGCCTCTGCCTTGCAGATGGAAGGATGTTGCTGGGATTGGTTGGGAAGAAGGGCTTCTGCTGAGCTATGTCTGTGGGCAGGAGTCACAGCAGAGAGACAATGGCATTATTATGGAAGTCACTGATGGGCTGTTAAAAGTGGGAATTGATGATGGAATAGGAGGGGAGGAAAAATTCTCAGAGAAAAGTAGCAAAGGTGTGAGAGGTTGTGATAATGCTGTGGTGTGGTTGTGGGAGGGAGCTTAATTTGGGTCTTGGAAGGCTGTGGTTATGTTCTCTGTGCTTCGAAGG
The DNA here is from genome assembly GCA_024336885.1 of Actenoides hombroni. NCBI lineage: Eukaryota > Metazoa > Chordata > Aves > Coraciiformes > Alcedinidae > Actenoides > Actenoides hombroni. The sequence goes on from WUAM01000047.1 coordinate 423,824, forward strand.
CAGCATCAGTTAGAAGGAGCAAGGACTAGTAATAGGTTTGTTTTTAAGGGGCAGTTCAAGAGACACTGTAGATAATAAATAAATAAAAAGACCCAAAGCTCTCGTCCTATTCTGTATTCCCAAGTCTGCTCCTGTATTTTAGCTCTTTTATGTTCAGCCGTTTGTAGAATGACTGTCTGTATCTAGAGAGAGAAATGGGCTACTGTGTTCTAGGAACTGCTGCTCTAGATGGACTAAAGTATGCATTTAAAGTGTGAAGTCCCCCAAAACAAAGAGCATTTAGCAGTCAGCTAAATAGTAAGTGGCTGTTTAGTTCCCTAGAATTTATTCAGTACTGTCTTGACAGGGGGTTGGTTGCTAAGGCACTTCAACATGTCAGTCATGCTGACCACTATTGTTCTGTTGCTGCTGTGAGGCTTTGCTGTCCTTGGAATCTTTCTGGCTTAAAAAGTAGTTGGAAAAAGGAGGTGGTTTTTTGTCATAAATACGGGGGTGATAACGATCAAGCTGTCAAGATTCCCAGGGATCCAAATGAATGCAGCTTGGCTGTCAGTGGCAGTCCTGGTGGATTACAGCTCTTGATCAGCTTTGTGAAACTTCACAGCTTTTAATTTCAAAAGTGCTACCTAAGCTCTCCTGGTTTGGGTATTTCCACTCTAGAAATGGGTTTCTGTGGTAGCTGCAGCTTCATAGAATATGTTTTGGAAGAACTCAAATGCAGAACAAAGCAGTGGATGCAGGGCTGAAGTAAGAGTTAAGAGCTGGGTGTTCCTAGCTGAACTGACTGCCGTTTTTTTTTTTCTTTTCCCCTTTTCCTTCTTCTCTTCTCTTCTGACTTGCCTATTTAGGCCATGGCTACATGTTTGGCAGCATTTCTGCTTAAAGAGGCACTCCTTCCCACTTTGCTGGCACAAGTGTTCGTGTAACTGCACAATGAACTTGTTTGGGAAGCTGATACAGCTGAAAAACACTTAAAATTGTGGTTTTGACTGGATTATTTTTCAGCTGAACTGAGCCCTGGTGCGGTTCTTGGTGCTGTGTGTGTGTGCAGTGTGGTGTAGAGAGTGGCTCAAAGGAAGAGGATGAACTCTGGGAGAGGGTTGGTCTCTCGGGAGGACTTGATGTACAGTCAACGCGAGACCCTGATCTCAAAGTGCTGTGCTACTGCAGATGGTAAAATCAGCTGATAAAAAGGACTTTAAACCTTCACTGGTCAAGGTATATACTTTGAACATGTGCTATCTGGAGGCCAGCAGTAGAATATGTCCAATACTGATGCTATTACAGTACTCTTAGGAGACTGAAGTAAAATCCTGGCCAAATGAAACAGTTGGAGGTTTGGCTTGACAGAGATCCTGCATCGCTTCTTTTAGATGTAAAGACTGAAGTTGGTCCAAGTCTGTGCTGCTATTGCAAACAAATGGACCTCTAGGCTTCTGCTGGGTTACGGTGCAGATGAATTGGATCCATGAACTGCGGTCTGCGTGGACGTGCGATTGCTGGAGGTGTAGAGGAGGGGGGATGAAAACGTGCTGAGGGCAGAGGGAGAACCCAGACCTGCCCCACTTGGAAGCAGCACAGCTTTCGGTGGGTGTAAGGCAGTTGTCAGACTGCTGCACGGTGTGATAATTTGAGCTGCTTTCTGAAATGAGGTGTCCTGTGCAGATACGCAGGGACGCGTGCACACGGTGGCATTTACTGCTGTTGTAATATTTGACTTTTTTTTTTCCAGCAAAGCTAGTACACATGGAACAGGTTTTCTGCCTTGAGTGTCTGGGTGAAATTTGTGCAGCATTGTTAGTAAAAAGAGCTGTGTTAACATCAGTGCAGTTCAGTTTCTTGAAAGCTGTTGTAGAAAAGCCTAGCGCTGAAATGGGAGGTGGATTACTTACTGATTGCCTTCCTGGAAAGCACTTCAAAAAGATAATCTGGCAAATGATAATCTTCTCTTATTATGTCTTATCACTCTTAATATGATTTGCAAAATTGATCCCTTGTTTGGGGTTTTGACTTCTCCTAAACCAGTGTATTGTCTCATGTGTAGATACCGTAGAATTCTTTGCTGCCTTTGCTTTTGATGCTGTTGGAGTGTGTGTACAAATAAATCTGCTCTGTGCTGCACCTCTTGTAGTGAAAACATCAGCTGCTGATGGTACTAAGTTAAGGCTACCATTTATTTTTTTCTCTTTAGGAAATACTGTGCTCCCAAAGCACTTTCGTTACTATAAGGTGCTTGTATAACAACCTTAAGGGTATTTCCCTGGCCTTTTACCCATGTTTTCAGTGCTCTGTGGCATGCAGTACCATGACTGTGTCTACAGTATTTATAATATGAAGTGAAAAGTTCTGCAGAGGAGGTCGGTGTTCAGGAATCATGTGAAGCTGAGGTTTACCCTTTTAAAGCAAGGATTGAAATGAAAGGGATTGAAATGAATGAGGAGTCTTGGCATAGGTAGGCACACTGTGAGTAGAGACAGCAGTGGTTACCAAGCTTCTATGCAAATAAAAGGAGAGAAACCCAGGAAACATGATACTTGATCCAGACCCATTTGGAATAATCTCTTGCAAGAAGCAGCAGTAGGTCTTGCAGTCAAAATAACCATTTCTGGGCAGTTTGCTAGATATTTTTTTTTCTCTTTTGTGAACTTGAGTGTAATGTCTGTAATTGCAGCTTTGTTACGTGGCTGTATGTAGCTCAGTTATGCTCCCTTACACTATGCAGTAGCTAAATGTGACTTGTGTGGGGTTAGGATGCAAGGGAGCTGGAAATAGAAAGGACATTGTCATTCTTTCGTGCTGTTTGAAAATGGGGGAAGCCTAAAAAAGGACTCTTGTCTTGAGAGGTAAAGTATTGATACGTGGTGTGTGTGCTGCTTAATGAGTTTACCCAGCAGGACTGTGGTTACTGAACATGCTGTTGCTGACTTTCTGGCTCCCCAAACAGGACAGCTTTAGGAGATTGCTCTGGGCAGCAGGTGCTGTTCCTGATTGTGGTCGTGCCCTGGTTCTTTTCTGCGACCGGGAGGCTTTGGGGTTGTTGAATTTGCCTTTAAAGCAGAGATGTTGGTTAACGAGACATCAGGTTGTGCTACTGGGAGTTGATAGTAGTACTGCAAAGAGTGATTGGAGGTTTCTGTGCATGGCTGTAATTCAGTTCCAGCAACAGAAGTGGCTGTAAGCTTCTCTTTCCTAACTTACCACGCTTTTGTTAAGCACTGGAGGAGAAATTATTAATTTGGTCAGCCATTCTTTACAAAAAATGTCTTTTCCTCTTAGTGATCCACAAGTGATAGCACCGTTCAGAACACCAGCATATTTAGGTCACATGTTTAAGCCCTGAGGCAGTTATGCTTGCATCTAATTTTGGAAGAAAATTTTAGGGTCAGGAAAAGGAGGTTTAAAGGAGTTGTATTGTAAGAAAGATTGATTTCCCAGGTACATAGAATGTATTTTGTGTGGAAATATTTCCCTTTGCATTTTCAATTGAAGTTCTTACATTAATGCACTGGGAATAATGTGATCTCCAAACAACACACAGTTGGCACTCCAGTTTTGAGAACCTGAGAAAAGATAATTGCATGTATTCAGGAGCAGTTAAGGTAATTGAGACTTCAGACTATAGTAGCTTATGTAAAATTTGGAGTAATTTCCAATACATTATTGCCAGTTAAATGCTAGTATCTGTGTTTTCCTTCATGAATATAAAAAGTATTCCAGGGATCGCTCTTTGGTTCTTAACAGTAATGATTTTGGTTGGTCTTTTGCCTGTGGGTAGCAGGTTAGTAGAAGATGCTTTGCAGAGATGGTGTGTTTGTGTATAGTGCTTGTAAGTCTACTCTGAAGGACTTCTTTTTTTCAAATAACTTGTAAAGTTTTAAAATACATTGATCCAGCAGATGAGAACTACGTAAGAAAATGAATCTTTAGCATGAACTCTCATATAATGGTTCTCAGAGACACCTGTTTTACTGTTCCTGGACTCTTTTTCCAATGGAATTGTGCAACAAAACCCTAACTTCTCAGGTACTGTTCTTATTGTGTGAGGATTCATTTATAGAAATATTGGAAATAATTAAAAAAATATATATCTTGGATAATCTTTAATAACTGCCCTGTTCAGCTTGTTTTGGAGTGAAGTGTGGCCTTGGAATGGAAAGAGGAATTAAAATTCAAATTGCATCCTGACTTGCCTGTAGGTTCATTGTCAGTTCAAGGAGCTGCTGCTTCTGGGAGAGAAGGTCCTTCCTGGTACCTGTACCAGTTCCTCTTGGAGCTGACAGGTATGTCCAAGCAGCTGCAGCGATCACTTGGGGAAACCTGAATGAAAGTTAACAGCTCTTGGATTATTTTCTGTCGGATTAAGTTGTGATTAGCTTCCTTAGACTGATGTGTTGAACTGTAACAGATGTTTGTGGCGGGGCAGGTAGGGGTGCCACAGGAATGGGACAAGAGGTGAGAGGTGAATGGAGGGAAGTAACCATCCGGAGTTGTTTTTGAGGTGTGTTAGAAATACACAAGCATCTGCCTTACGGAGTTGTCAAGATTCACAGGTTCCATTTTGCATCATTTAGAGAAGTGGATGTTGAGAATCTCTGAAAGTCCAGGGCAGAAACTGGCACTGGCCTCTGCTGAAGAAATTTTTTTTAGAAGCTGCATCATGTTTGCTTGGGCCAGAATAGAAACACAGGAAAATACCTGCCAAGTGTGGGGGGGAGAAGTGGCAACAACTGGTGAAGGGAGGACTGCTTTTTCAGGTTCCAAGTTCCACTGAAAAAATGCAGTGAGTATTAAAATGCACTGATAGTGAATACCTGTAGTGAGTGATCAGGAACTTTTATTCTACAGTCCCTTCATAGTCAGAACAGTGTGTTCATCTCTGCTGGAAACTTCAGTTGTACTTGTGACCTTCACAGGAGCCGCGCTCCCCGGCAAGCTGCCTGCAATTCATCTAGTGAGGCTGCCTCCCTCCCTCCTGCCCTCCCTTCCCTTATGGTAGGAGAGAGGAATTTTTGCTTTCATTTTCCTTCCTCAGGAGGAGGTGGGCACTTTTACACCTTGTCTGAGGTGCGGTGATCTCTTGCATTCTACACATGAAGCCTTAGAAATGTTTTGCCTTGGTTTTTGCACCTGAAATAAAAGCTTTGGTGAAAGAATGCAAGAGAAGAGTCTGTAACAGCACAATAGTTTCCAGCAGTTGTTTCTCCTGTCTGTGACAGAAATGCACACCAAAGTCACCCAATTCTGGTCACTGATATTGAAAGGCATTGCCAGACTAGGGGATTTTTTTTCTAAAATACTGCTGCTAATTTTTAACTTGCAGTGTATGTTTTGGAATGGCTTCAGTAAAAAGAGAAAAATCAAACTCTTCCAGTGCTCTTAGTTTGCAGCATTCTCAGTGGCAAGAAAGGCACTGCCTGGAGGCTTCTGTTCTGTACATGCAAAACAATGGCACAGTATGTTATTTCCAAATATATTGTTATTTGCAAACAGAGAACTAACCACTGGCTTTTCTGTGCTGTGCAGCCTATTGAAATTCTGGCTGTGATTCCAGCAGAGGTTTTTCCATAAATAACTCTGTACTACTTCAGAACACAAACAAGTGCCTGAAAAGATCTGAAGTAAGGTCTTCTAAGGGGACTGTTTAGCCTACGTTCTCGGCGTGTGCTTGGGTGTCGAGGCTACAGTGGGCATGAGGAGTGGTTCTGGAGGCTGAGGTGGAGGAGGCTCTCAGCAGGAATTGAGGAGCAGTTGAATAGCTGCTGATTCAGTTTAGTTTCAAGGACTCATGAATGACCTGTCTTGACCATGGTGGAGGGCAGGGTCATAAAAGTGAACAACTGTAAGCAGAAGCAGGTATGTTTTTCTTTTTAGTGTGGAAGCTTGGTTTTTTAAAGAGAAAAGCTATTAGGCATTAGGTAGTGGTTCAAGGAAATAGAGCCTGAAATAGAAAGACTGTATTCTGTCAATGAACACACGTCCAAATTAAAGCATTCTCTTGAAATTTTCACTGATGGAATGTTTGGTTATGTGATTTAATGCCCAGCTAATTTTTGTAGTGCTGGGTTTTTTCAGTGCTGTGTAGGTGAACATCCTCTTGGATAAGTAATAGAGGGACAGTTCTTGTGTAGGTATGTTCAGTTATAATTGGTGTACACTGTGGAGTATGGTGATGTGTAGTCTTGAGGAGGTTGTAAACATTCCATGAATTAAAGAGGTACTTCTGTGTTTTGCCTGGGTCACAGGCTTGATTTGCTGCTCATCCTGTTGCTCCCAACTATTTTTTTTAACAAAGCAGAAATCCCCTTTAATGGGAATTGGATAACAAGAAAATAACTTTGGCATTTGTGAAACCTGTGCTGTGAGTGGTGGACTCTGCAGTGTCCTTCTCAGCCCCTGGTTATCAGCAGATGATTTATCAGCTGTCAGTGCAGGATGAGGATGGTATCACAGAGGGTGGGGCTGGCAGGACCTCTGGAGCTCGTTAGTATGTTCTCAAAATGCAAATCTCTCAACGATTCCTCCTACTCCTGTAGCTCAGCTGTGGGTGCTCTACAGTCTCAGAAGCATGTATTTGAGAGCTTAGCACCTCTCATCTGGACTTTGTCATGATGTCCAAAATCATGTTGCTTGAAGGAACACCCGGAATTTCTGTGTGGGGATTGCACACTGGTCTTGAATGCCCATTAACCCTGATACCCTTATAAGACAGTGACTTTGTGCTGTTAACTGGATATAAGTGAGTGGGAAGGCTAGCTAACTGCTACCACATTTCTGGGGTTTTCCTCTTTCTTTAAGGCCTAGACAAGGGATTTGAGCTAGCTGAGATTTCAGTTTGGAGAACATTCTTTTTCATTCTTCCTCAGCATAGTGAGAGCAGTTCCCTGAGCAAATGGAAGTATAACCAAACCTGCCAGGCAGTCCAGCCCAGCACTCCTGCTCCCAAGGGGTGATTAGCCTGGCTTTGGAACATAGAGACACTGCTAACATTTCTCACTGTGATAAACACAAAACTTAAAGCTTGGTCCATTTTATTTGTTTTTAAATGCATCGTGGGGAATCCTCATATGATGTATAACTCTCATTTCATGGCCTGTCTTGTGAGGATGCTGAATCACTTCTGTAAGCTTTCTGTACAAATGCTGAAGGAGCCCAGGGAGTGTGTAGCTCTGAGACTCAGCTTGGGAAAATTCAGGTTTGTCAGAGAGCAGGGGCTTGAGATGGAGTTCTGGTCTCCAGGATCTTCACTCTGCATATGGTCAATAGGTTCTCTTTTTATCTGTAGGTCAGGGGGGATGTTTTCAGAGGTCAGAAGTGGCAGTGCTGTTGTCTGAATAGAGACTGATTTGTCTGTTCCAGCATCAAATTTATTCCAGAACCTGAATTTTTGTCCTCAGAACTGCTAAAATTGAGATGTTACTTTTTTGGAGATTAGATATGCAGAAACAGTTCTGCTGTAGCTTTATTAACAACATGTTGTAAAGCAGAGCTCCGCAGGCAGAAAACATGTTGAAACAAGTCATGTAGCAGAGTACTAAGGCCAGGCAAATGCTGGTTTAGAGCAGAAATAATCAAATCTGTTGTTTATAAGCCTTTCTGTCTCAGTTCTCCTGGTGTTGCTCAGGAAGTCCCTCAGTTTTGTGAGTGGTACTGACAGACCATTCAGGCACCTAAAGGGATCTTGTATGAAGCAATTGTGGGCATGAAGTTAGTTCCTGCTGGAGTTAATTTTATTCCCCTCTAATTAGATATGTATGATCTGGATGTGATTGGACAAAGGACAAAAATGAGTAACTCCCCAACTAAACTTCACACAATACCAATATAACTTAACCCTTCCTGTCATCATGGTCCAGGAGGGCCTGGTAAATCAGTGTGGGGTTTACTGACTGAACAGTGTTTCTGTAATGACAATGTAACTTGTAGCATACTGCTTAGTACAGTTACTTTCTTTTGAAAGGGATAATGTAGTTGAAAGGCACAATTTTTTGTTTAAAAGCAGAACTCTGTGTGTGTATATACATATATATTATATAGTTATATAGTGGCTGCAAGGAACAGGCTCAAGGAGAAGCTGTGACCTTTAACTGCTTGTTCCTAGTTGTGAATAAATGTTGTAGGCCCACAACCTGTGAGATGATTCACCTGTTTTTCTAAGGTTATTTAAGATGGGTACCAGGAGTGGGTCTGGATTTCTGCCACTTGTGCCTCTATGTTTAGGATATTAATAAACTGGTGTCAAATGTCCTGGGAACGGGTGATGCAGGTTGAAAGACCTTTGTTTCAGCCAACAATAGACCTGAATTAGTGGGAATAGGAAAAGCAAATAGGCACTTCCTGTCGTGTTTTAAGGAATACTTCAGTTTGGGGAAGCATGTGTATTAAGAGATTTAAACTAAATGCTCATCATTTGCTTTCTGTCCCTAGTAGAGGATTGCCTGTTCCACCATCACGTATATATATGCAGTAGGCTTTCTCAGCATGCTTGCTGCACTAATAAAGTAAGGTAGAATCTCCTTTGTTTGAGTAGATTTTTATTTTTGTTTTTCTTTTCATTAGTGTATTCTTCAGGGGGGGGAAAAAACCTAAATCTCTGTAATGATCTAAGGAGGGAAATTGTCTTAGATTTTGCTTTACTGAGTTTGTTCCTCAAGTTAAAGCTTAGAGGCCTCTTGCAAGGATTAGAAAGCAGTTGAATAAAAAGTATCTGGGTGGTGCTTCAGAGCACCTTGAGGTTCAGTTGCCTTTCATGGGGTATTGTGAAAGTCCAGAACAGTGCTATTTGTGGTTTCAAGGCGGAGGATGCTTTTAGGGCCTCAAGAGAATTTCATTCTCCTAGCTAGACGATGTCAACCTTAGGGACAAGACAAGGTACTGGGAACTCTGCTGGTTTGCAGGTTCTGGTGAACCTGCTGTGGTCAACTTAATCTCCTTCACCTAGTGGAAGAAGGAATTTGCCTGTTGGTTTCCTGTGCATGTGTTCTGCAAGGAACTGCAGTAGTGTTTTAAGGTTTAAAAATAGAAAGTAGTTAATTAGGGTGATGAGGGTTAATGGTTTCTATCAAGAAACCAAACAGCTTTGCGTTTGTTGGGAGAGAATGGTCTTCTATCTGCTGTTATAAGTTTAATATGAGAGGATTTTTCACAATAATTTTTGAAGCACTTTTATTAATAGCTACTTTGGGGTTTAAAAACCTCCAGACAAACCCAAAACTGTAATTCATCAGATGAAATGGTTTCAAGACACCAGTTTAAGATGGTCTTTAGCTAATACATACTAGCCCTATAACTCTTTAGGTTTTTGTTGTGTTGGTTTGGGGGATTTTTTTGTTTAATTTGGTTTTTTTAGCTTCTGTGGGTTTACAGTACAGTTTGGATAAAAGTAGTTATGGAATGCAGTGCCAGAGTGGGTGAGCAAAAATAAAACCTCTCCAGTGAGATCAGCCCAGTGGTTACAGTAACTGTGGCACAGGTATTGCTTGACCAATTCCATGGAGCATCACAGTTTTAAATCAGTTGAAGGTGTAATGTCCTGGTAAGGGGTAGAAAGCATGGGCCAACCAGTTGACATTAGTCTGAGCCATCTGTTTTCAGAGAGCTTTGACTTGCTGCTCTTGGTTGTCTCTGTTTTTCTCTGGGCCACCACAGGTGTCTCAGAGTCACATGTACTGGAGACTTTGAATTTCCTACTATAGATGGAGACAGGAAGACAGTGGTCTGAGGTTTAAATCGGTTTCCTCTCTGTTGTAGCTACGCCAAATGCTGACCTTGTTTAGGGAATTGTTGTAAGTGTAAGCTTGGGGAGACTGGGTACAGACAAAGACACAGCTAATTGGCATTTTGGTCGTGGGCTCAGTAGCCTTTTGCAGATACAACTGTGGTGTCTGGAGATGTGGTTGCTCCTGAGCATGTTCCTTCTTGGCCCTGCCCAGAGATTTCCTCATCTAGTGCCTGCACTCTTGCTGAACTCTGTCAGCTTAGCGAGACCCACACTGCTGAATGTAACTGAAAGGTGTTGGGGATGGCTCACAGAAGGTTGAGGTCGAAGGAGATGCTTATAGTGTTCCCAGGAAGGATTTCTGCTGCTTCTGAAAGCTGCTGGTGTTTTAACACGCTTGTTCTTTGGCCTTTTGGCTTGGTCTGAGAACGGACCGTGGAGGAAACTAGGGATACATTCTGATTGTGGAAACTTGACCCGAATGGAGATGTTGCAGTTGACTGATGTTGGTCCCCAAACAGCAGCTGCCCAGTGAGGCACAGCAGTTGTTTACCCAACACAAGTACTCAAATGTTTAAAAAGCTGCTCCATGTACAGCTTGGATTGTAACCTTGAGCACACAGTGGGCTTTCTATGAATTGTATTTAAGTGAGGAAGTTGCTTTGATGTTGTGGTTAACTTCAGATGGCCTAAAGATTTCTGGGTGCGTAAGGAGATGCTTTTTACAGATGTCACTGCTGTCTGTTGGTAGATGGTGGTTCTGTTCCTTGCTTTACTATTACCTTGCTAAAATACTTTGCACAGTCATTATTATTTCAACTTGTAAAGGGATTTTTGAGAGTCCCTTCTCTTTCAGTTCTGTTCTCAGCAGCTCTAATGCCATCTTCCCGTTACTGCTTTGCGGACAGGTAGGGCAGGTGGATTTGGAGTTGTGCTCCTCTCTGAGCACCGAGCCTACTAAAGCTATTTAGAACTACTAGTTGTACATACAACCAGTGGCAGCAAGATTAAGGCTGGTGTCGCTGTGTTATTTTGGGAGGGAATGGAAGTTTGCTGCTCAGGAGCTGTTGTGTTTTCAAAGAAGTCTGGAGGTTTAACAAAAATCATTGTTTGCATAAATCTATAAAACCACAGCATAACATTGTTTTGAGCTTAGCACTTAAGTTGCATTATCTCTAGACTACCTAAGACAAAGGTTATAAAGGCATCTGTGAATTTAAGCCATCCTAATGCACATATATCCTATAAAATAGTCCTTTTCTAGTAGTGATTTCTGCCCCTAGCTTGTATTGTTCCTGCTTCTGTTAAAAACAGTGGCTGAATTCAAGCTCCTGCTTCTGAAGGCTGGTGATAACAAAGTGCTTGTGGTTATTGCTCATATGGAGATCTGACAGCAGGAAGAGTCATCTCAGAAGGATGTGGCATGCTCAGGAATACTATGTGAGCCATGCGTAGCAAGGTAGGCATCTGTCATGTCAGTGTAACTTGGGAAGCTACAGCAGAAAGGTTTATCAAGAGGGGTCCAATGTTTATTTTAGGCAACTGAACTGAAAGTTAAAAATACCTGTAATAATAATAAGAATGAGTAAGTGACTCAGGCTTTCAAATCCAAAACTGAGTTCCTAGTTGAATAGGACCTGCCTGTTCTAGGTGGTGGTATTTTTCCTCAAAGACTGGCAAAGCTGGAGAGAGAAGAGCGAGCGAAGAGAAGAAATGGGAATGCAGGGAAGTCCAGGAAAGAGAGGGGTAAGATGGGGCCTTAGGGCTGCTTGCCAAGGCTTGTATTTAGCTATTTGATGTAAGGCAAGTAGTTTAGGCAGTGAACTTCAGATGTGATGTACTACATGTCTTCCCTGTTTGGAGGCTTGTATCTTGTGTGTGTGTGTACTACATGTAGATACCCGTGTCGTTAGGACTGGGAGAGTCTCCACACTGAAATACATCTTGACCAAACAGGAGTAGAACACCTTGAAAATCAACAGGGAAAATGACGAGTTCCTGATGATGGCATGGTTTTTATTTTCAGCATCACAAGGCCTGGAGCACTTGGAATGAACATGGCTTGTAGGGAACACTCTGTAACAATCTTCCTCCCCGTGTCTACATTTCCCAGATTTGCACAAGCCAATAAAACCAGCTTAATTACTGTCTGCTGCTTGAACTGCCTCTTCCCTCCTGCCTGTTTGTGTCCTGACAGCGGTAGGGCCAGCAGCAGTGCAGAGCTGGCTGGCTGTCACACGCATTCCAGTCCCCTCCCTGTTAAGGAGGGGAGCTTTGTGTGCTCTTTGTGTGCAGCAGTACTGCAGGACTGGTACTTGGGAGGGAAGGAGTCGGCTCTTGCAGTGCTTCACAGCCCAGGAGCCCCAAGTTTTGCCACAAGGGTGACTCCTTTCTTTGCTCCTGCGTCACACGTATCCCATCCCAGTCTTTCTGAAGAATTAATATGTATTTTAATGCCCTCTCCTAGCAGAGAAGAGATCTGTTTAAAGGACTTCTGGAATGACTCTTGAAGTAAACTGAACAGTAGGAATGGCTTATCCCAGCTGCCTTTGGTTTTGTTGCCTAGTCACTTCTGAGAGACGGAATGAATGCAGAGAATCACTCTTGAAAGTGAATGAAAAGGGAAATGGAGTCAATAGTAAAACTGGTCATGGTAACTTTAAAGTATACAATCCCTGTGTTCCCTTCCCCCTCTCTACACATAAATTAGGGATGAGGCTGGAATGCAGAGGGTGTTTTCTTTTATAAGTACTAAAGAGTGCTTGCTGTTTTGCGCTCTCATTCTTTCCCTGGTGCTATAGTTGTGGTATCCTGTGTTGGCAGCTCTCTTCCCTGCACATACACGTAGAGTCACTCTTTCTTAATCTTATTTAAGCAGCCTTCCTGTTCACTTTGAGATTAACACTTTACTCTCTAGCTTCAGAGACTTAATACACAATATATTAGAACTGATAAGTGCGGTAAATCAAACTCATGCGAACAATGGGGTGATGTTGGCATGACTCAGACATTCAGAGTGCATTGTGTAGCTTCTCAAAATATTTGAAGCCTTGGAGGACCTTTTGTTTTCTGTCTAGTATCTTTGGTTGTTTTTTCCCCCCCCCTACAATGAAGGACATATCTCTAAAACAAAATCGTTACTGGAAACAAGGAAGTCCACTAAAAAGTCACTGTTTTTTGTCATTGGCTGGGACATCAGCTTGAATTTTTGGAAGTTGCATCTGTTGGGCAGTCTGAAGGAAGAAGATTTTGCTTCACCCTGCGTTAGAAAGGACCAAACAATTCATAGATGATTTCCAGACACTTAGGTCTGCAGTTCTCCTGGACAGGTAGTCTTGCTGGGTTTTGAGCTGTTGAGTGTTATCTTAGAGATAATCTAGGAGGAATGGCTCAGTTATGCTCAGTAATTGTGTGGTGATGTGGTTTATCCATTCCTCTGCTGCTTCCTCAATTTGAGGCTTTCTGAGTTTCCTTGGATGTTAATAATCATCCTGGAAGTTGTTTTCTTAATGTTTCCTTTTCCAAGCTGTTTCTGAAGTGTCCTTGGAATGATCAGTTGATGTATTGATCAGAATAGTTCCTTTATACTTAAGGCTGGCAAAGTGAGGGAAGCGGGCTACGCGTTTGCCCAGTGAATTGTCTTTTTACTGCTCAGGACAAAATTACCAACCTGTAAGTAATCTGCTCTACATTATGAACCAGACTTGTTTGAGCTGCTGCTTTGGAAAATTCCAGAAATGGTATTTTGAGCCACTGGGAAGGTGTATAAACAATGAAGAAGTACCAAAATGCTTTTTAAATACTACAATTCTTTGTTCAGTCCTCGGAAACATCAGGAGATCGCTCCACTTGTGTAAACATACTGATTTACTCGCTCTCTGCTTAGGCAGCAGATCAACATGATTCCAAAAACTTGCACAGAAACCTTTTAGGTCTGGTGAAATAAAGACTCTCTTTGTTCGCTGCCGTGATTGACTTGCTGCTGTAGAGAAGGTGACATGTTTTGCCTACCAAGCATGTTTTATAGGCAGAGTTTATATAAAGTTCACGGTACATTAAAATAGATAGCCTCTTCTGTACTAATAAAATACCTTTTATTCTATTATTGGAAACAAATTTAATACAGAACTGCCTGCTGGAAGTAAGTCATTGGATTACAGTATTTTTTTTTTGCTTGTTTGGGTTGATAAAGCTGTTCTGTTCCCATATTCTGTAGACTTGTTGACAGTGGTAGAACTCTGGCACAATCCTTTCTCTAATACTTGGTAAAACTTGCTCATGATAGTGCAGATGTGGTTCTTGTTCAGCACTCACTGGAAAGTGTGGAAGGCTCCCAAAGTCCAGAAGTATTTTCTAATATCTGCAACTGAGTTTTTTCTTTCCTTTAAAGGGGTGAAAAAAGGCAATTGAGATCTGTCAGATTCTCTTACTCATCTGTTTTTGAACAGTGTAATCTGCCTGTTTTCCCTTGAATTGGTCATCATTCATAAGTGCACTGGCCCAGCACCTCAGGTTTTCAATCCATCTGTATCCTGCCTGACAAGACAGGTGAACTACTCAGAACAGCAAAAGTTGGCTTAATAAATATGGGCTAAAACTTCTGAAATTATAATTATTATCTTCAGAAGCCCACTAGGAAACAGGTTAGGTTTGTGTTGAGTGGCTGTTCACTTGCGAGGTGATTTATCAGCAGAAGTGTGTCTGCCTTTGGGTAAGAATTAACTGGGAGCTCATGGTGTGTCTCCCTTTCACGTGGTGAACTGCACGTGTCTTACTCTTATCTCAGTTTTGAAAATGCTTAATGCTTCCTCTCCCCTCATCCTGTTAGCTGTGAAAGCCAGACACCTAGTTTTGATTCCTTTAGTTCTTCAGGTTCCTGTCTCCTTGTCCACCGTGGGAAAATCTTGGATCTGGGAAAGATAAGTGTCCAGACCTCGTGGTGGTTTTGGTTTCTCCTGGAGCACTTCACACAAGTGAAGATGTATCATTGAAGCAATACACAGAAAGCTTAGAGTGGGTTGTGAAAATAAAGGTCATGTGGGAGAAAAAGCAACGAGCAACCTTGACAGTAGTTGCAAGACAGTCAATTGTAGCTGCTGTGTGAGAGAGAAGGGTCAGGAGGTGCTGAGGGCTGCAGGGAAAGCAGGCTCTGCCCTGCTGGCGTGTGCCGATAGCTCGGGGGCCAGAAGCCTCTTGACAGTTTGGGGGGGAGTTTGAAGATCAGTGGCTTTGTTTGTCTGTAGTGTGTTTTGGGGTTCTTTTTTTTTGAGGTAAGAGGATACCACTGTGCAGGAGTTCTGGGTTTGATTCCTAGCACTGCACTCGGCCTGCTGCAAAACCTTTTCCCTCAGTGATGTGCATGTGCAACAACAGTCAATGGACTTCAGGCTGTGTAAGTCAATTGGGGTTTTTTTTTCTTTTCTCTTTGCTTTCAGATCACTGAAAATTCAGCATTAGTAGGAAGCATTTAGTAGTCTCTGAAGTTAAGTGCTAATAATAAATGTATATGAAGAGAGATTGAAGTGGAACTAAAGGGAAACTGTAAACATCTGTGCCAACTAGTACTTTGAAACTGCACAGTAACCCTTGAGCTGTCTGTCCCGCGTTAGGCAAGAGGGAGAAACTTAGTACAGGTGTTACAGGTGCCCTACAGGAATGTGGACACAGATCTGGGTCCTGGTTCTTGCCTCTGCAGAAGGCTGTAAATCTGAGCACTTGAAATGTCACGCTTGGTCTCAGTGTCAGATGTCTCGAGGTGCTTGGGGAGAGGAGAGAGACCAATCTGATTTCCAAGGCACGAGGAACTTTGTGGCAGTCTGCTAACAGATAATGCTGTCTGACTGTATCCTGTGAGGGGTATGGTTATCAGATAAGGTTTTGGTGGTTGGTTGTTGCCGGTGCTTGCAGGAGATGGCATCCAAACGATGACTCGGGCAGTAAACAATAGAATGCATCTTGCTGCCAGAAGCCGTTGGTGACAACAGAACACTCTATACATCAGCCTCTCCCTCGGATACTCCTCCCTAGTGCTCTGTGTGTATACAAGGGATTATTTACAAGCTTCCGGACAGCGAGAGCAGCCCTGTGTGTTTGCAAGACTCCCACCTAGAGACTGTAGCAAAAATAGCAGGCACAAAAGGGAGGAGGCAGAGAGGAGGCAGCGCGTTCTGGAGAGGATGCTCTTTTTTGCCCGTTGCGGTGCTGAAGGACTGAAACAACCCCGGGTGTGGCTGGCGTGGGGATCGGAGTCGCCGTTCCTAAAGACACGGGTGACATTGATTGATTGATTAATTTCTGTGGCAACGAGGGTGTTAATACAGATGAAAATCCACAAGCGAATCAGTGCACTGCGGAAGATGAAATGCTTCCCCTGTCAGTTCTCAAACACTATTAAATCCGCCCAGTTCAACACCAGTGCCTTGATGTCTGTCTCTTTCTTTGACCAAGGTATGGGAATACGATACTCTTAACGGTGAGTTATTGGATTTAAAATGTGTTATTGGCTGCTTTGCTCTCCAGTGGGGGGGGGGGGTTTATATGAAACGTGCATCTGGGCCTTGGTTTGGGACTAGCTAAGCAGAAACCATTTTTATACTTACTTTTTTAGCACATTTGTTTTGCCCTTGGAAAGGGAACAGTCCAAGATTACAGCCAGGCTCACTGGCTTCTATAGCTATATCTTGAGTTTAAAAACTAATTTGTAATTCCCTGCTGTGATTGCTGCTGAGGAATGTGTTTTGTTTCTAATTTAAAATGGATCCAAGTACTTGAAAAGATCTTCTGCGTGGCGTCGGCCAGGAATCGGGAGAGTTTTGAGTACCTTGCCACTACCCACCGAGCCTGCTCCGACTCTTTGGAGGTGTGGGGACGTTGGTGCTGAAAGTCTGTTCATGTGGGTGATTCTCTAGACAAAGCAGGACCTCTATCACCTTGGAGATCACTGATGGCAAGCTTGGATGAGCATGAAAGTTAAAATGAATGCAGAGTAAGAATGTCTGGAACAGTTACAGAAAAGCGGCTGGCGTTCTGCTGTATGTGAGGCCTGGGTAATTAGTAAACACTGTATATATTACAGCAGCAGACCTAAGAAGATGGAGCCTTTATATCTTGATTGAAGGCTTTTCTGGCTGTTGCTGCTGCCTGTTCTCATTGGAAGGCTTCAAGACTTAAGGCTTTTGACCTTGTAAAACTTTTCGATGACTTTCACCAAAGAAGTACTATGATGAATTTATCCATCTGTTCTTAGATGGAGATATATATACACATGTACATATGTATGTGTGTGTATATATGTATATATAATATTTAAGGCAAATTTTTTTTGCTGTTCTTTTTCCACATACATATGGACATTTAGATCTGCTGATAACTTGCTGCCTTGTCTCCTCTGTTTCAAGACTGGTATAGCTTGCACTGTTATATTTCTCAATGTTTTTCAAACCAGTAATTACTCTGTGTACTTTTCACTGTTGAGAGGTGAGTTATCTTGGTTTTCTTCAATTAATTGATAACTTCCTTAAGGTCTTATCCTATCAGAGGATTACAACAACGTGGTTTGCATTGTATGGCATAGTCAAAATCAGCTTGCTTGGTTTGCACTTCACTCTTTTCTGCGTGTGGGATGTGATTAAAGGTATGTTTGTTATCTTTATGCTCTGCTCACCCATGAAAGGTATGTATTGAATGCCATACCTTCAGCTGAAGGGTTTGCAGTTGTGAGTCTTAATCTTGTTTGCAAATATGTGGCTAAAGTAACTGTTACGTTCAGTGGGAAAGAAAAAATTCTGTGCTCTCAAATCAAGGGGCTTTTTTATGGATCCTGGTTTATCTACATACAAGCTTACATAATATTTATGCCCTTAACACAGTGTTCTTGAGAAATTTCAGCCTGTTTGTGTTTCAGCAGTGCCAGATAATGGTGGCAAGGGAGGTCGATGGAGATGGGATCATCTTGTTTACCCTTTGTTCTGTGGCAGTCTGTGCTCTCTGGGTAGAAAAGAGAGCTGAGCTGTACATACCTGTTCATGCCAAGAACCTGACTCTGCATCTTTTGCCTCTGTTTGAGGATTTTGCAGCTGAGCTGGGCCTGCTTGTCTAGGCTGTCTTGGCATCATGCAGTTTTCAGGCAGACAGGCTGTGTGCTTGGAGCTGCTGTGTAATGCAGTTATTAAAGAACAGCTTGCTGATGTGCTCAGAGGCACCGCCCATGTGTTTGGGACAACCCCAGAATGATGTAAGTTTGGTTTTGGTATCAAAATGAATAAGAGGAAAATCCTGCATGGTTCACTTCTGCAAAATGAAATCACCCTGCTGCTGTCTGTGATAAGATAGCTTCTGTGATACGCTGCACAATGGTGTCTGGTTCAGTTCAGATTGAGTCACTTTGTTTAGCAGTAGCGTTCAGTCTTGCAGAGCAGGTACCAGAGCTTGTTTAACTCTGGACAGCCACTGAAGAAACCACCCAGTGAACAACATGGATATGTTGTTTATCTGAGACTGACAGGGAAGACTTGCATTGGTTGAAATCTTCTGCACTTTCTTCTGCAGAAAAAGGGATTTATGCAGTTGTATTGCAGTTTGAAGTTGGTGTTTGGAGAATGGTTTGGCTTCTGATACCAGTATTTCAAAGTATGAGGGGGGGTGTGTGTCTGAAAATGTGAATTGGTGTGCTTGAGCTGAAGTTGTAACTTGTCCTTTTTGCTGTGTTAACAGATCCACTTGCTATGAGGCATGACTGGGGTCTTGTCAATCTATACTCAAAATTTAGTTTTAGCACTCCCTATAAAAATCCTTGTGGTAATGTAAACCTTCCTCATCCAGAAGTGATACTTTTTTTTTAGAGTCTTCTGAATTTATTTCCTAATTTTCAGTAGCTGTTTTTCCTTCTACATCCTTGCATTCCTTAGCCACTAATGTCTGAACATCTCCACCCTAATAGGTTTTGCCCTTAAGCAAAATGTGTACAGAGTCCTTAGAGTGGGGGGTGTAAAAAAAAAAAAATAAAAGCTTTGAGGTCATGTGGGTTGTATCTAAATCTTCTACCAGGAAGAATGGAGAGAATAAAAGGAGGAATGTGCATATACACAGCACTGCTTTTACAGTACATACTGAAAATCCAGCTCTCTACTATACTAGAGTAGCAGTTGTAACAGAAAAAACAGGTCTAAGAAGTGATGATATAAAACCTTGAAACCCAACTTGGTGCACCAGGCTGAACTTGCAGCTCCTGCACAGTGAACTGGTAACTAGTTTTCAAATGTACAGCTTGAAAAAAATTACTTCTATCTTGTTGAAGAAATCCCTCCTTGTATTTTATGACATAGGTATAGGTAAACCGAAGTATGCTTTTTCGTCTACTTACAGCTTTCTTGGCCACTTAATATTTAGAAGAATTATTAACTTGTGGTGTTTGTTTTTGTTCCTATGCAGCGGATATAATTTCTACAGTAGAATTTAACCATTCTGGAGAGCTGTTAGCAACAGGAGACAAAGGAGGTAGAGTTGTCATCTTTCAACAGGAGCAGGAGGTGAGTGCGAACTATTTAGAAGTATATTTCACGTGCTCTGTTCCAATTCATTCTCCCTTTAAAGAAAAGGAGCATGTTTTTGTAAAAAAACCAAAACCAAACCACAAACACAAAAAAACAAACAAAAAAGCCCTCAGCATACAAGGTGCTTGCCTGTTTATCATCAGGGGGAGGATAAAGAGACACTTCTGTCATCCCCCTGCCTAGAGAAGTCATGCTGTTACTTCGTTCCATTTCAGTTCTAAAAATCCTAACCCTTAAGAATTCCATAGCTGCCCAGAACAAGCTCCTTTCTGCTGGCAGGCAGGTAATTTATTTTTTTTAATGCATCCATCACCGTGGTCAGTTGGTGCCATCTAGTGGGGTGTTCCTGGCTGACCAGCCTCCTCCCACTGTCCTTGGCTGGAGTACGAGATGCACAGAGTATGGGGAGGATCCTTACTGCAATATTCCTGTCGGTTGGGGCACAAGCTCTTGTGGTGGGTTTTTTTTTTAACTGATTTTTAGGTTGCATCATTAAAGTATCCTTGAATGCAGCTTAAATAGGCAATTGTCTGCTCTCAAGTGAGTTGTCTTTTGACGACTGCTTTTGGTTTTGATACATAACTCATGGCTCATATGCTTACAACCCAGGTAGAGCAAGAACCACCTAAGCTGCCAGGTGAAGTTGCACTGAATTGGTTGTGGCATAATTTGGCTCCTCGATGGTTAGGGAATGAACAGTGAGGACTGGATTCTTCAATGCATTAGTAGCTATGCTGTATGCACTGCTGTCTACAGCAAATTCTGTACATACAAGTATCTAAGAGACAATTGTTGAAGTATTTTGGTTGGATTTGTATACCACCTTCTCTCGCACTGCATTCCAGAGTGCCTTCCAGACCACATGTAGAGGAAGGAAAACTGAAACACAGGCCCTCTCTAGAGAGTTACACAGGCTTTTGGAACTTCAGCCACTGCCAAAATGCTGCCACCTCCGGGTGGGTTCATGGCAGCTCTTGTGCAGTGCTAACAAGTGACATTACACCAGTACCAGGCAGGAAATGAATCCTGTAGCTAATTGAAACTGGAGGAGGAGTTTGCGTAGGCAGCCTGTAATTACTGAAATTGGAATTTAACATGAGGCACTTGGGCCAACACCTTCTTGTTTGGGGGGGGGGGGGGGTTGAGGGCCATGGGACCGATGGCTTAAATTTTGCTTTTATCCCAAGGACAGATTTTACTTATTGCTTTTATATATTATTCTAACCCCAGAGAATGTTACTAGAATACATAAGTATATTTAAGCCTCAGTCATTATTGTAAGTATGGAATTGAAGGAAAGTTGACTGAATCATGGCCAGCATTTCCAAAAGCACAGTAGATTTTATTTAGAAGTTGCCTGTTCTAGGCAGGGACCCAGCTTAACTTGTTCAGTCTAACTGCAAACTGAGAACAAAGTTCCTTCCGTTCTCCAGGGTGGGGAAGCCAGTATAATTGAGAGGCGTGGTCCAATCTCCAGTGCCAGACTTGACTTCTAAGCATATTGTCCACTTCTCCCTCCCCCACAGCTTGTTTTAAAATGTAAGAATTCTTGCCAGCTATCAGTGCAGGGGTATGAGGCAAGGGGAAGTGAGGCAAGGAATGTCACAAATGTGGGCTAGCGAGGATCGTATCAAGAAGTATGTTCTAGTGAGGTATTGAGGGATGAAAGGAATGGATGGATGTGAGATACATGAGAGAAGGAAGGAGCAAAGTTCCTGGTCAAGAACATACCACAGGAAAGGCATCTGATGGTGCAACTTCTTGAAGTGGGTGGAACAGGAAGATAGCACAAAATTCAGGCTGAATACATTTCAGGTGTAGCTAGTGAGCGTTGTTTCAGAAGTGGTTCCAGTTTGCTGTCACCTTACCCATTGGAGGGGATTGAAGGTTCAGCCCGTGCAGTGCACTGTTAGTGCACTACTAGAAAGCCACTGCCTAAAACATAGCTTCTAGAAGGAGGAATTGGCCAAATTTGGAGGTTTTTCAGTTTTCCAGACAGTTCCATCTTGAGTAGGCCACCTGTAGGTGTGACACTTAATGCCAAAGATGTATTCCACAGAGGTGTTAAGGTTTTTTTCCCCCTCTTATCTCCAGAATGAGGAGGAAGAAGCTTGTTAAGTAGCTGAGAAGGGCTTGGGGAAATGTGGAGATCCTAACCTAGATTAGTGGAGCTGCTTGTCTAAATTTAGAGGTGACAGGTGGGATTTCGGTGGTGTGCCGAGCAAGCCGGCCTTGCCCACGGGGGAGATTTGCACATGTGTGGCTGTGCATTTCTCTTGGGGAATGTCCTCCTTAAACAGAGGTGAACAAACTAAAGATAAGAGAATGATGAAGATCTTTGAGGGGTTGTTTGGTTTTTTGTGTGTTTCTTTTTGGTTTTTGGTTTTTTTTTTTAAAGAAAACTTACCATGCCTAGAATGTTTGGGCAGAATGTCAGATTGGAAGTTCAGCTGCTCAGATTTAATAGGAGAACTTGCTGGAGATGTTACTCACGTGGCTGAAGGGGCTTTCTAGAAATTTTAGGTATCAAAACCTTCTGTGATAACTGTCTCTTCTCTGATGCTTTCTTAGCCAAAACAGTAGAAACTAATTAAGTTTTTGCACAAGAGATGATCCTCATTTAACAGGGCTGTAGAACAGATGAAAATAAGGCAAGTTGTCCACCAAAGGACTGCTGGCAAATCTGGCATAGGCAACAATAGAGTGTAGAAGTCTTAACCTATTCTTATGCTAATTAGCAGCCTGCCTGTGTGTGTTGGTGCATAAATACCTAGTTCTGGCTTCTGCCTGCAGCCTTGAAAAGCATTCCATAAACTGTATGCATATCTTGATCACTTAATTCTCTTTTTAGAACAAAACCCAGTCTCACAGTAGGGGAGAATACAATGTTTACAGTACCTTTCAAAGCCATGAACCAGAGTTTGACTACTTGAAAAGTTTAGAAATTGAAGAGAAGATCAACAAAATTAGGTGGTTACCCCAGAAAAATGCTGCTCAGTTTTTATTGTCTACAAATGGTAAGTTATGACTTAATAGTTGATTTTTTGCATGATAACCTGTTAAGTTACACAGATTGGCCATTAGGATTTTGTTTAATCCTCTCAGCTTTCGAAAGGCTGGGAGCAAGTTGGTTTGAAATGGCTGTGGGTAGGCAGGAGGTGAGCTGCATGGCTGCAGCTCTGACCTGTCTGATTGCAGTCCCCCAGCATGAGGTAGTGGCACATTGGTCATCTCTGATGTGGTTTCTTCAGAGCAAAGGGGCTTAGCTGAGCTGTCATTGAGTAGCTTTGTACGTGTAGAACTGTGTGAGGGCTTCCATTAGTCATTCATAACAATCCTGATTCTAACTGAAACTTGCTGTAAGTTTTACAAAGGAACAAATTGTGGAGGAGGTCTTTTTAATGGGGGGGAGGGGGGTGCTGGTTTTTTTTCCTCCCCCCTCTCCAAGCAGTACTTTTTGTCTCTTTTGGTACACGTAGGTGGTCTTGTTTCAAGGCTTCATGTTAAAGTGAATCAACTGGGAAAACTCGTATCTTTGCTAGAGCTTTGATTTCTAAACTGTGGCTGGTTTATTTCAGATAAAACAATAAAGTTATGGAAAATCAGTGAAAGGGACAAAAGACCAGAAGGTTATAATTTAAAGGAGGAAGATGGACGGTATAGGGATCCTACTACAGTTACAACACTACGGGTGAGTAGTTGGCTCTCGGTGAAGTAGCCACGTTGCTCCTGTCCCTCCCTGGCACACAGATGAGCCTGTGGCTCAGTGAGCACTTGCCCCATCAGACGAGTAACTTGACATTTTCTGTGATGCCACTTGGCAGACAGCTTCACTTTTGAGGTGATTTTGAGGTATTTTAATTGGCTTGGTGTATTGAAGGACTGGTATTCTGAGTGTCAGTGCATTTGTGTCTGAAACTTCCATTGCTTTGTATTTTACAGGTGCCAGTGTTCAGGCCCATGGACCTCATGGTTGAAGCTAGCCCACGAAGAATATTTGCCAATGCTCACACGTATCACATCAATTCCATCTCCATTAATAGTGATTATGAAACGTACTTATCCGCAGATGACTTGCGGATTAACCTGTGGCACCTAGAAATTACAGACAGAAGTTTTAGTATCTTTTTTGCATCGTTTTACATGATGGGAACAGCTGGGTTACAGCAAAACTGTTGGATTTGATTTTCTTTTGTGAAAAGCTTTTTCTGTAGTATGTTTCTCTATTTCCTGATGATTTCTCCTGGGTTGTTGTTAAGGGCTTTTACTTCTGGAGAGAGAGCTCAGCACGAGCAGTGCATGGAGAAATAATCACGTGCATGGTGAAAAACAGACTCTCTTGAAGGAGAAAAAAAGCTTAAGGTTTCAAGTGAGAAGAGTAGTTCTGGAAGGCAGCATTACAGTGAACTACCTTGTGAAAATTCTCTTGATTTGCAGCAGGAAGCAAGTCAGAGGAGTACCATGGTTGTCCCGGTGCGGGTTATCCTTTTATTGGTGTGGCTATTTCAGATAGACTTTAGTGAACCGAAGCAGCATTGCTGAACACACTTAAAGCTGAAAAATCTCTTATGAAAACTGGAGAAAATTTCTTAACCAACTGCTGTAGATATTGTAGATATTAAGCCTGCCAACATGGAAGAGCTGACAGAGGTGATAACAGCTGCGGAGTTCCACCCGAACAGCTGTAACACGTTTGTGTACAGCAGCAGTAAAGGAACCATTCGTCTCTGCGATATGAGAGCATCAGCCCTCTGTGACAGGCACTCAAAGTGTAAGTTCTGCCCAGCACTGTTACTGGCTTGTTGTGGAACATGGGCTGTGTCTTGCTGTTGGATCAAACTGAGCACTTGATAAGAATCCCTTAAACACTGAAGGGTGTGTTGTATTTGTAATGGATTTCTGTAGTATGTTGAGTAGATCTAAAACCTAAAATACAAATAAATCTTAACATTAGATTAATATTTTGCCAGAGTGAATAAAATTATTAACAGTTTAAGCTGGGGAGGCTGCCTGGGCACAGGACTAGGAACGGCTTCATGAGGTCAAATACAAGTTGTTTGGTCTGTAGTTGATGAGTGGTATCTTACGTGGCTGAATGAAGACTGCAAATATTAGCCAGTAGTTCACTTATTTAGAAGCTGACTTTGACTTGTATGAAAATAAAACATTTCAGTGTGTGGCAATTGTTTTCTAAGGCTTTCTTGTTGAAGTTTATCACAGGCAATGCAGGCAGAGTAGCCCAGTGTGGCAAGCTTCTTGAGAAAATGTTAACTTAATTAGAGTGTATCCTCTATTGGAAGAGACACAAACTTACCTCTTGAAATGTCTATCTTATTTTTTACGCAGTGTTTGAAGAACCAGAAGATCCTAGCAACAGATCATTTTTCTCTGAAATCATCTCTTCCATATCTGATGTCAAATTTAGCCATAGTGGTCGATATATGATGACTAGAGATTACCTGTCAGTGAAGATCTGGGATTTAAATATGGAAAATAGACCTGTGGAAACATACCAGGTATTCCATGAAGATGATGTAGGCTAGAAAACAAAAACAGCCTTGAAGGATGCTCAGTCTTACTAATGGTCTTGATGGGGCAGTTAAATTTTTGTTTATAGATCACTTCTGTTCAGGCAAAGCATCAATGAGATTTGTGGGTTCCACAGGGAACTAAAGGATCTTGCTATTTGCAGGCTGATTGCAGGACCTGTGTTTGGGTATGAAAAAGCCTCCCTCTTACAGAGTGGAATGTGGAAAGGTAATCCTCAGCCGTGAGATAGCATGTGTCTCTTAAGAGGCTTCAGTTGACTTTCTAGTCTGTTATTTCCTGGAGAAAATAGAAAGTAGAACATTTCCTTGGCCGAAAACGTTTTTTAGCCAGCACTGCAAATTTTCTTTGTAAGAAAATTTGTGATGGGATCCTCTTCACCGTACACGGGAGGAAGATGGGTCACCAAAGGATGGTTTTTACAGAGAAGCAACGTCTGCGAAATCCTTTCAGATACCTAAGAGTGAGGCCATGACAACTGCTTAGAGAGGGAGAGCATTCTGCAGAATTGCCAGGTTCTGGGAGATGTCTCTTCCCACCCTGAGTGACTTGCTGCTGCTGGAGTTCATTTGAAACCTCTGGAGAACAGACCACGTTAATTGGGGCATCTGCTCATTTTGCTCTGTCCCTCCAGTCAGGGGAGGGAGCTGTGTGTGTGACAGGCTGTAGGCAGGGTCACATCTGTAATTACTTGGGACTGGAATCTCTGAAGGTTATTTTACAGGTATGCAAGTCCAGAATTCATTCAGTTTATCTAACCAATTTTCTTTCAGGTGCATGAATACCTCAGAAGTAAACTGTGCTCGCTGTACGAGAACGATTGCATTTTTGACAAATTTGAATGCTGTTGGAATGGATCAGACAGGCAAGTTTCATTCTTCTCTATATGCACTTAAGACTGTTCCAAGTTATTCTTAAAACGGGCAACTTGAAGCATGGTCTCAAATATCTGTCTGGTTTTATTCAAGGACTGGCTTGGATAATATTTTAGTACGCCAGCAGACTTTACTGTATGCATATTAGCTCTCAATCTTTCGTGTTGTAGCACAGGATTATAGCAAATTGCTTTAGTCTACTAAAGATGGGTAGAATTTGACTAGAATTTGAGTTTTGTCACTCTGCCAGTGTGAAATGTTAATCAACTGCTCCAGCTGCTTAAACTGGAGAGAGGGGAGGAAAGCAGTAAGGTTAGAGGTGGTATCCTGCAAACCTGAGCTGGTGAAATACTGATACCCTAATCAACTAGGCTCGTTATCCCTACTTCTGTCTTTGGGGGGTTTGTTTTTTAATGTGTTGCCTGTTCTGATCTGACTGTGGAATGATTTGTCCAGGAATAAGGCCCATGTATTCTGTCTGATTCATGCTCTAACTAAGAGCCTGCACCACGCCTGTCGGGCAACCTGGGCATGCGTGTTTTCTATATAAGCTGCTTTGTTGAAAGGTAGAACACTTGGGAAAAACCTTCTAGGAATTTTCTTTCTTGTGATGAGTTGTCAAGTTTGTCTCCCTCAGGCATGGCTGAGTAGCCAGTAATACCATTTCAGACAGATACTGCTTCTGTGCCAATGGTGTCATTAATGGCTTATTTACTGGATCTACATCAGTACTGTCAGCATAGGTCGTTGGGGTTTTATGTATATTTTTTTATTCAGTATCTGTCTGGAATAGTATTTTTTTTAGGCAGAGGAAGGACAGGGAGACTTCTCAGTGCATTTGTCTTCCTGAAAAGCTGATAAAAGAATAAGGTTCCTCTATAAGGATATTATGGTATTTCATAATACCATATTATTATGGTATTATCATCAGCTAGGTCAGTTAGTACCTAAATTCATGTAACTTGTGTGTAACTAAAGTTACATGGCTAAAAATCTGATGTATTTGGCTTGTCATTAAATCACTTCCCTGTATGCGCATGAGAAACAGACTGACCGAGGACACTTGAAGTACTTCTAACATGAAGTGTGTACCTTTGAAAGGGCCAGTTAAGGAAGAAGATACCTTTTTTTTTTTAATCTATGAAACATTCAAATGCTTTAGTTTCACTGGAGGTTGTAGAAGGTGTGGGCAAGGACACCTGCTTTCTGCTTACGTGAGAAGGCACGATCTCGGTTTAGTTAGGTCTCCTTAGTTAGGAGGAGAGGTCCTTTTCAACCGAAGCGTTACTTTCTTCCTTCCCCTCCTTGCAGCATTGTCATGACGGGATCTTACAACAACTTCTTCAGGATGTTTGACAGAAACACCAAGCGAGACATCACCTTGGAGGCATCCCGGGAAAACAACAAGCCCCGCACCGTTTTGAAGCCCCGTAAAGTATGCGCGAGCGGTAAGCGAAAGAAGGATGAGATCAGCGTTGACAGCCTAGACTTCAACAAGAAGATTCTACACACAGCCTGGCATCCCAAGGAGAACATCATCGCCGTAGCTACTACAAACAACTTGTATATATTTCAAGACAAAATGAATTAGGGTTGGCATTCCTAACCGAAGAGTCCACTTCCTGCATAGTTGAAATAGTTGAATCTAGCATTTGTACCTGTAAATGAGAGCGAGTGAGAGGTCCATTATGGCACCCCTTTCCAGTGTTTAAAATGTGCCATATGACAACACACTTTTATAGCTACATGGAGAAAGCTCTGTTGATCCGTCACCGTGTTCTTCTCCATGTCTGCTAGCCATTTAGGTGAGGATAGGGCACTTTTTAATTTAAATGACTACTTGCACCATCTTGCCTAATGGACTAGATTGGACTGTACCAACATCGGTTTACTCCACTTTTTATGCCTTCCATTGTGATGACGTCAAACACAGGGAAAGCCTTCAATCATGCTATGGGATTTAATTGTGTAACCTCATTACTGTATCATTCGTGGCCCCCTTTTTTTATTAAATACAGCTCATTCTTGCTGTGGCTTGTAGCATTCCTCCTCCTTCTGGCCTCCTGGACTCCCCCTTTCCCTTTCATCCCCCTCCACCTAGCCTTGGTGGTGGTGTATAGAAAAAAAACCAACCCCACAAAATAAAGCACATGAAATGGGTCCGTTTGGGGTCAGTGGTAAAGGGGGTCTGTGTTGCAACAAATGTTTTAATAAACAGTTGACTGTAATCACTCCTTGCCATGTCTGGCACCATAAAAAAAAAACAAAAAAAAAAAAAAAGGAGAAAATAAGGAAAAAAAAACAAACTACTGAATAAAAGTGACAAAGAATGGAGAATCTGTTTTCTTTTTTTTAATCTACCTCTTTATACAAATACTCTGTGTTTTACCTTAGATGCATGATAATAAAATGATGTTTTTTGTAATGATTTTAACCAGTATTAATTATTTTTCACGGGAATGAAGAGAGGGAGGGATTTCACAGCTATCCGCACTCATTGCCGAACGACACCCGTGCCAGCGTGGGATGTGTTGGTCACCTCCATCTCCAAACCAGCCACTGCTGCCAGATTTTTGTCACAATCTGAGCAGGTCAGTCACTGTTCCAGTATCCTTGAAGGCTCTTTTTTTTCTCTTTTTTTAAATTTTTTTTTTTTAAACAGACGAAAAACAACTGTTGCAGAAATTGGAACGGGAATAGAATTTTCAGGTTTTAAAATCCGTTTTATGGGACTAATGTCTTAATGTCTAGTTCTGTCCTGGTTTCTTTAATGCCTTGGTTTAGGATACAATACCTTTAATGCCTTGTTTAGAGTACGAAGTCCCCTGTGGCTTTTTAAAAAGTTGTCTGAATTCTTGTCTGGCAGTACGATGTTCTGTAGTACAAACTACCAAGTGATACCATAGATAATTACTACACTGCATTCTGAGATGCTCTATTTTCTGTATTTTTATTGCTATCAGTAACTGAGTGGAAATGTAGTTTTACCATGCAAGTGTTTCTTCTGGCTTTTGGCTTTGCAAAGTTACTGCACTTACAGAGATGTTTAAATGGTGCAACGATCAGAAAATACGTGGAGTACAGAAGCTGCATGAAATAAGTGTTCATAGTTATTTGAGAGATTAAAACTCTTCAGCAAATAAGGCTTATCCAAAGATGAACTAGATATTGATGCTTTATAAGGCTCATGAGTTTTTACCTCCAGGTATTTTTGCTAATTGTGCTTTTAGGTTTTCTCTTTCTTCACGGAAATAGTTGTAGTGAATTACCTTGACTGGGAGAATTTTCACTTTTCAGTTACCTATATTTAAATTATTTCTGTGGCTTAGTTATAGGTAGTTATTATAATGCCTCTATTATTTGATCAACTAAGATACTGTTTCTGCTGTAAAATTATGGCTGGGTTAGAGGTTGTTAACGAGACTACTCTTGCAATCACACTTTTAATTTCTTTAAGTCCTTGTGCAGTGGTTTGAAAATGTAAAGATTCTAATATTTATTAGATCTGGTTCTCTTAAATACAGTATTTGTCTTGTAACATGCATGCCTGACCATGAGCCTTTGTAAGGATTTTACTTTTTTTTTTCACCTGTTAGCCTTGTAAAAAAACAAAACAAAACCAACTGCCCCAGGGACAGCAACTGTTCTCCAATGGGTGAATAAACTGGGAGGCCCTACTCCTACTTACGTAGCATGTGACTAATTTTACTCAAATGACTATACCTGCTAATAGTTCAGGAAACAACTTCTTGAGTAATGTTAATCATGTGTCTAGGTGTTCACAGGATCAGGGCCAAGGTTTATTCTTTGTCTTACTGCAAGGGCAAAGAGGTAATTGGACGCTTCTTTTGCATCAGAGCTGGTAAAATTCATCTCCATTTTGCGAAGAACAGCGTAGGTTTAATGACTGCTCTTTGGGAAGCCTGTGGTGTTAAGACTGCTGCTCCTGGGTGGATCTGTATCCTGACGATGCACTGAATACCTGCCAAGCTGCTTAGTGCAGACAGAACAGGAAGTGAGGACGGGAAGCCGGCACTGAACTGAACAGGTAGATGGCACCTAGAGCAAAGCGCAGCCTTCTAGCAATACTACATTCAAGCGCAACTGCCTCTCGGACCTCAGCTGTACATGTTGGGATGGGAGGGGGGTGTAAAGCTAGTCCTGGGAAAGGTTTTTGGTTTTGTCAGTGGCAGCGATCCCTGGCATGTCATCTGAGGTTTCATTTATCCTCACCAAAACCAGCTACTGACTTTGGTGTCATACTGTCCAACTAGATAATTCTCTAAGCACACTGTCCATTGACATATGCTGTAAATCTTATATTTTATTAATAAAAGTATGCATAGAATACATCTTGTCAGGTTGCTTTTTATCCTTTCTTCTTTCCCTCTCCTTTTCTCTATTTACCAGTATTTTTGCAATTGCTGATCTCTTCCCTCCTGCCTGTCAAATGGTTCCCATTCTGCTGGCTGCTGTGACTGCTTGTCCAGGCAGGGCAGGGTGGGTAGTAATTCTGCCTCCCAACAACACGCACAGTTAGAGAAATGCAGCTTCTTCGTTCCAGTGATCTCTTCTAGTGCCCAGTGAAACCCATTTTCCACTCTCCAGTCCTCAAATACCAGACTAAATACAGAAAAGGAGTTCTGCTCCCTAGTATCTTGTCACGAAGCCAGTGATGCTACTAAAATGCCACCAGCTCCCACTTCAGTGGTTAGCATCGGCAAAACTGAAACCGCACTCTGAACCGCAGCGATGCTGTTGCCAACGGTTGATGTTCAGTTAAGTTGGTTATCCAGTGCAGGCAAGGGCTGTGGCAGGAGCCCCTTCACCATTTTCCTGCTGTTGGCAGAGTGCTGCCTTGAAAACCTGCTGAATATGCAGCAGCACTCTGCTTGCCCCTGTTCTGTTGAGCCAGGACTGTATCTTCTATACTAGCATTTAGTATTTAAATACATGTTCTTTTATTCACAGCCTAATTGGGAAGAGCTCAGTGCTGATAAGCAGAAGCCTTTACTCTTCCCCTTTCTTGAGCGGGGCTGCTGGATGATTGAATACTAATATTGTATATATTTATTTTTTTATGGGTGCTCTAGAATTGGGTGATTTTAGGCACAACATAGCTAGGAAGTAATTTCCTATGTGCTCTTTATCTCAGGCTGTAGAGAAGGCGTCCAGCCTCCCCCTTCACAAGGCACACTTCTGACTGTGGTCAAGCAAAAGGAGGTGTTTCTTTTTGCCCTCTCCCATGTAATCAGCTGTTGTAAATGGAAGGACTGGTGTATGGAATTGGGGTGGGAGAGGTGTGCTGGAAATGAGGCTGCTGTGTAAGAACTGCTAGTGGTTTGAGCGATTTGTCTGCTCTTAGCAAACATTTAACTTGGTATGGAAAGTTTTGGGCTTGTTAAACTGAGCAGTGGAAGCAAGAAATAGCAGGGGCTGGAATAAAAATACTCTTCCTACTGTGATACAGCTGAGAGACTAAAACCAGTGTGAATCCCATTTCTCTA
Organism: Actenoides hombroni; assembly: GCA_024336885.1. NCBI lineage: Eukaryota > Metazoa > Chordata > Aves > Coraciiformes > Alcedinidae > Actenoides > Actenoides hombroni. Next base: position 455,019 of record WUAM01000047.1, read on the forward strand.
CACCATCTACCCTTGGATTTTAATCATCTCAGCCTTTTGCAAGCAACTCGCCAATCTTGTCTCTTTCACAAGGGAGCAGCACTCACAGTTTTGTCCGCTGCGGGTTTTTCCATGCAGGTGCTCTCCACCAGGAAGCAAAATGTTGTCGACCAGGGGTGGATGCTTCAAAAAGGTGCCAAATGGACCGAGGTTCGATGTTGTGCCTGTCCCTCCAAGTCAGCTGTGGCATTGCCAGTTGTCTGCACGGACCGCTGCGTTTGATCAGTTGTTGCTAAACATAAACCAGAAGAGAAGCATTTGCAGCACACGTCGGCACTGCCTCGAGGATAAACCAACCAGCCGAGGTGTGCAGGGAAAAGGCTGCTGCTCCGTGTGCTGGAGGTTGACATTTTAAAATTGTATTTATTTTTTTTTAATGTGGGACATAGAAGTACTAAATGAAGGAAATAAAAGTAATTGCAGCATGTTTAAGACTTTAGATCACTCTTTACTTCAATTGCTTCAAACGTTTAGAACAGTGGGGCCATGAGAATAAACCAGTGTGATTAGCTTGGCTCAGCTCTTTGAGCTAAATCAGCTGCCTTGTTACTTGCTTGATTTCAATCAACTTAAAGGCTTTTTTGTAACTTCCTAGAAGAAAACCCTTTTTATTGCACTTTAGTATAAAGGCCTTTCCCAGGAGCTTAAGGCCATTGTTTCTCTTCTACTAACATGTGGTTTTCTGTCCCTCCAACCTCGCTATTGTCACAGCATTTTCCATCCAAGGATTCAAATTACTTTACAAACATTAATTACATCATTCAACTGCCTTAAGGAACCTGTGTAGTGGTTAGAGCACAGGGTTGAAAGTCAGGGCTTGTGAATGCTATTTCTGGCTCTGCACTGACTCACTCTATAATCTTCATCAATTTATTTTTGACTCAGAAATTTTAATAGTGCCACTGTACTGATAAATATTCATACCACAAGCATTATGGCAAATGCTTCCTGAATGATGGAGGTGACAAATGCTTGTGATGCTGGCCTGTGATTGTTAGGGTTGCAAAGTAGGATCGGGTTACCCAGGCAGGTTTTCTGTTCAAAATCAGGAGTAGCTCATTGTTCCGATTCCAATCTAGACTGGGCCTTCTACCTGTGAAGAGCTGGTTTATTAAATTACTTAAATCACTGCTTTCTTCCAGTGATATCCCAGTGCCAAGTCACATTTTTCACAAGATCAGGCATTCAGTACAGTCCCACAGGGTATGCAGTCAATCTGGTAGGAAAGGTCGGAGTTATGCGAGAGATGGGACTGAGGTTACAAAGTCACCGTAAAGATCCTAGGCCTCAAAATAAACCATGATGTCTAAGTGATGTCAAATGGAATGGAGTGAGTAAAGGTGAAGGCAAATTAAGTAAGTTAAGTCTCACTGGCTCTTTTTGTTAGAGAATGTGACTGAAAAAGGAGACTGGAAGCAGAAGAATCCAAGCAAAGGCTCTGCTACCCCCATGCCATTTATGTGTGAAAAGTCACTCTGCCTTGAGGAACTGACTCACTTAAATCCCAACTTAAAATTGGGTCCTACCTTGAAATTAATAACTTCACCTGATTTCCCATAGATGCGATCGTTTGCTGAAAGTGACTTAGAATAGTTAATTGGTACAGAAACCCCCCATGTTAACGACTGAGGAAACCTTAGCAGGGTGATGTTTGCATCCCTCTCACCCCATGGGAAGGTCTCTTCGGGGGAAATTCAGCGTTCCTCCCATTCTCACTACAGCACCACGTGCATAAATAGCCTGAGGTTGCCTCTTCATTCTCATATTGAAAGGAAACTGCGACACACCAACAATTTCACTTTCTGGAGCTATACTGCCTAAGAACAAGTCTGATTTTGTTACACAGAGGCCTTTTTCTCTATCTTGTCTGCCAACAATTTAAAAAGCTGCCGTGCACGGGGGTGGTTTGTCTGCTCAACGTTGTAATTTCAAATGTGTGCTAACTTTAAAAAACATTAGTTTTTTCAGAGTGTCTTAACTCTGTTTCACGGGCCTACCAGCTGGCTGAAAACTACAGGTGACAAAAGCAAGACTGATGAGAGAGGAAAGAAGCTTTTGGGGACTCGGACCATTGTGCTGTGCAGGGTTGACAGGTTACCTCTGACTCGCTAGGCTTCGGGAGGAGGAGGAGGATTTCCTGCAGTGTCTCACACGGGCACAGGTCTGAGCTGGAGGCACGAGGGGGTGACGGCGTGGGGGTGACAGCTCTCCTCAAAACACAGCAGGATCCACAGCCTGGCAAAGGGCTACGGTCCCTGGGGCTCAGTCTCTGGCCACGGCGACGGGAACGCGGTCAGGCGGCTCCCCTGAGCTGCCTGGGGAGAGCGGGGCGGCTCCTCCCCGCGCTGCTCTCCAGCTCCGCGAGGCCCCGCCGCCTTCCCGCGCTTTTTCCCGCCCCTCAGCGCCCTCCCCCCCGGCGCATGCGCGGCGGCGGCGGCGCCTGGGGAGGGGGTATCGCTCGGGAAGCCGCGGGGACTCTGAAACAGCGCGCTATGGAGAGGCAGCAGGCAGCGGGGCAGTGCTGAGGGGTGAGCGGCGGGGAGCATCTCCCGCCGGTGCGGCGGGGGGGGGGGGGGGGGGGGGGGGGGGGGGGGGGGCGGGCGGGGGGGGGGAACCCTTGGTTGGGGGGGGGGGGGGGGGGCGGGGGGGGGGGGGGGGGGCGGTGGGTGGGGGGGGGGGGGGGGGGGGGTGCGCTAGGCAGCGGGGATGAGTCTAGTGGGCGGCTTCCCCCACCACCCCGTGGTGCACCATGAGGGATACCCTTTCGCCGCCGCCGCCGCCGCCGCCGCCGCCGCCGCCACCCGCTGCGGCCACGAGGAGAACCCCTACTTCCACGGCTGGCTCATCAGCAGCCACCCGGAGATGTCCCCCCCCGACTACAGCATGGCTCTGTCCTACAGCCCCGAGTACGCCAACGGGGCGCCGGGCATGGACCACTCCCATTACGGGGGGGTGCCAGCCGGGAACGGCCCGCCCGGGCTCGGGGGGCCCCGGCCGGTGAAGCGCAGGGGCACGGCGAACCGCAAGGAGCGGCGCAGGACTCAGAGCATCAACAGCGCGTTCGCGGAGCTGCGGGAGTGCATCCCCAACGTGCCCGCCGACACCAAGCTCTCCAAGATCAAAACCCTCCGCCTGGCCACCAGCTACATCGCCTACCTCATGGACCTGCTGGCGAAGGACGACCAGAACGGGGAGGCGGAGGCCTTCAAGGCAGAGATCAAGAAGACAGACGTGAAGGAGGAGAAAAGGAAGAAAGAGCTGGTCAGTTCTCCGGGACGCGACGGGGCGGGACGGGGCGGGGGAGCGGCAGAGAGGAGGCTACTCGGCTGCCCGCCGGCTCGCCATCTCCGCGCACCCGGCTCTCGGCTGGGTCGGGTGATGTCCGTGAGGGACACGCGGGTCCCTGGCCGCCCCTAAGGGCCGAGAGCGGGACGAGGCACCCCCGCGGGCGCCCGCGGCTCGCAGAGAGCCCAGATCGGTCCCGGCGGCTGCCAGCGACCGCAGGGGAAATGCTACAACAGTAGGGTCGCCCCGGGGGTGTGGGGGGGGGGGGGAGGGGGATCCGTTCCCGGGCTTGGGGTTTGACCCGGATCTCAAACCGTGCCCCTGCCAGAGCAAATCCTCCCCTCTCTTAAAGAAAAGGCTGGAGGCGCGGTTACCTGCCAAGCTCAGCCTAGCTTCAAACCCTCGGCCAGTAAGAGGTCCTC
>WUAM01000047.1:496267-507547 GCA_024336885.1 Actenoides hombroni
CCGTGCGGCTCACTTCCGGATCCGTCCCCAGTTTCTCCTCCAGAGCGGGGTTTTTTTTTTTTTTTTTCTTCTCCCCCCCCCCCCCTTTTTTTTTTTTTTTTTTTTTTCTCCTCTCCTTTTCCCTCCCTCCCCATCTGGATGCTGGGAACTTGAAACCTCCTCCCTTGATTGCAGCAGGATCTGCCCCAACCTTCCCTCAACTTTGCACTGCATCAAAGAAAGCAGAGCGAGCCACAGGCGATAGCGTTCCGATGGGGGCAGGGGCTCTGCCGGGCACAGCCCTTCCCAGTTGATGTGGCCGTTTCTCTAGGACCCAGAGCGAGCTCTCCCCCTTTTTTTTTTTTCCCTCTCCTCTTTCCGTGTCTGTGTGTGTGTGTGAAGGACCCTCCTGGTTACCGCTGTTATTATTTCCCCTTAGCAGGGAGACCACCCAAGCCATGGCCGAGAGGAAGCAGTCTGGCCGGCAAGGTGAGGAAGAAGAAGTGCCAGCCTTCTTCAAGAACCTGGGCTCGGGCAGTCCCAAGCCCCGGCAGAAATTCTGTGGCATGTTCTGCCCCGTGGAAGGCTCCCTGGAGAACAAGACCATCGACTTCGACTCCCTCTCCGTGGGCCGCGGATCTAACAAAGTGGTGGCAAAGCAGAAGGACGTTGCCCACCTGGGTCCGGATGCTCCGTCCGTCTACTCCAGGCAGAGCGGGAAGGGAGGGGAACCATCTGTTGATTTCGGGAGAAAGGTGGAGATCAGGAGTGCCACTGGGAAGGAGGCGCTGCAGAACCTGAATGACAAGGTGGGTACATAGCTAAATCTCTGTCTCTGTGTGTGTGTGTGAGGTGCAACTTGAACGTGCGATAGGCTGCGGAAGGGATGTGTCTGTTCCACCCTCCAGTTTCTTGCTTTTATGTCACTTGCATCTACGTGGCAGGCAATGTCATCCTCCAAGCAGCAGCAGCAGCAGCAGCAGCAGCAGCAGCAGCAGCATCTCTTGTCGAGCCTTCTTGCCAAAGCTCTAATGTTATCCGTGTGCTCTCTGCAGGTGTGTGTGTATGTGCACGGGGAGGAGGGCAGAAGAAGAAAGGAGCCCCTGCACCCACAAACACCTTCCCTTTCCCCACCCCGCCTTCCTATTTGGTGATAGAAACCCACTTTGTTTCTTTCTTGAGCGATTCCCCCCAGCACAAGGGTAGCAAAATGCCCCACCCAGCTGGTGAATGCAGCTCACGGGAACAGAAACGCGCTTGTTAGCAAAAGAGCATCACTGAGCCTCTACCCACAGGGATCGAATCCCTGCAGGTTTCTTCCCGAGGAAATTCCTACCCCTTCCTCCCAGGGGAGGACAGGCTCCAGAGTGACCCCTGGGAGCTGGATTTCAATACCAATTTTTGAGCAAGGCCTTTGGCTACAGTGGGAATTTTTTTGCCTCAGGAGGAGCTGGGACTTTCACAGGAAATGTGGTGTTCTCTCAGAAACCCCCTGAACTCCTCCCGGTCTTTTAAGACTCCTGAAGCTAATTTCTCACTCTGTGTTAAGTGTTAGGGTGTAATAAAGCCTGTCTTCTTCCTGAGGCAAAACCCAGTCAACCCACGGGTCTGGCTGACCGTGCACATTTGCTTTCCTTGATAAAGAGATCTAAGCAAGCTTTATTCAGATCTGAGCCATGAAATACTCTGACAATGCTGGCTCCTCTGCATGGGCTGGAAGAGTGGAAATGAATGAAGCATCGACCAGCAAACGGGTAAAACTCCGGCATACTGGGAAAGAGTTTCTGTGAGTAGTGCCCCAGTGGGTTTATGGAGCAGTCCAGCCTTCTGGAAATGTTTCTAGGATGTGCCACCTGATTTTTCCTAGTGGCATGGATTGCACATACTGGGCAGAAGTCTGCCTGGAATTCATAATCTGGGCTTGTTTGCCACTCTCTCCTGCTTTCAGAAATGTGAAGGAATATTTTGGGGGGGCCTCATCCTCCCCAAATCAGACCCTACTCTGCTTTGTCCTGCTACAGTAACCTAAGGGCTCCATCCAGCCATACTTACACGGGTGAACATCTGCTGTTTACCATGAGCTCACAAAGGTAGGCCCTGATTTCCCAGCCTTTCATGGGGAGTGGGATGTGCTCCACGCCGCCTCCAACCTGATTTACCAAACCCAAACAGAAGTTTGCCTGGGGTTTGGTTTGAAGGGCCTGCTAATGGAGAAACTTTCTGTGATTAATTCCTGGATTGATTTGGTTAGTTGGCCTAACCAAAGTGGATCTCAGGAATAAAGGGTATACACCTTTTCAGCTTTGTCAGCCAAAGGTTTCGGGACATTTTCAGAACTAATTTTGGGCAGTTTGAGGTGGTGACATAAGTATAAACAGGTGATACATTCATTCTGGCAAGATGAATTGCTTTGTGATTGAAGGGCACCGGTATAATAAAAAACCTGTAAGTCCAATACAGTGAAAAATCAGAACTCCACACAGAATATAAATCAACAGTGGTTTAAAAAAATGTGGTGGTTTTGGTTCTATTTCTAAAGATTGGCATATTAATATTAACTGAGGGGAGGGTGGTGTAAAACACTGGAGTTGTTAGCTCAGCACAACACTGATGCCAACAGCCGGTGTAGCGAGGGGGTTTGTGAGCGTTTGGGAAAGTGAGCTCTTTTATTTTAAATGCCTTTCTATAGATTGGCCCTTGGTTGCAGGAGTGGTTGAGCTTGGGTGGTTTCCCAGCAGACTGCAGCTATACTATCGAATCAATGTGTTGAATCACTCATCTATACACTGGATCAGTGGGTAGGTGAACCTGGCTTTACTTCGGTGCGCTTCACAGAAATGTGTTTAAGCTCAGTGTATTAAAAACATTAGAAAGGTAAGATAATGTTGCAGGAAGGGGCATTAAAGGAAACAGAGTATTAGAATAATTTGAGATTGGAGTTAAAAAGCTTCTCAAGTTTTGCAGCTAAATTTGGCCTCTTATTCTCAAAGCTTTCTCTTGAGCATTTAAGCACACGTCTGAAATGGGTTGTACACTACTTCCAGCCAATAGGAATTTAAATTGTAGTGGAATTAAGTTGTAGTAGAATTAAAATTGTAGCGGAAAGGACAAATACACCAATTTATAGGATCTCGGGTTTATAACTTGCATGAATTACTCCACAATAGGCTAGAAATCTTATTGCTTCTTTCTCTTTAGCTTGAGGCTGACGAGAGTTGCAATTTTTATCAATTCATGTAACAAGCAGTGTGCAGGGAGGCCCGTGCTCTGTTTCAGCAGCCAAAGGACCCTGTCGTGAGCTGGTGGGAATGGGTGCAGAGCAGCTGGAGATGATGGAGATAGCTGGAAGTATTTCAGCCAGTGACTGGATTCCAAGTGGATTGAAAACCCAGTCCTCCTTTCTTGTCACTGTACAGCAAGATCTTGTATTAATCTCTGAAATAATTAACAAAGCAAGATGGACAAGCTGTTTTTTTTTTTTTTATTTTTCTGAGGTCTTAAGTGTTCAGAGCATAAAAAAAGGGAATGTAATTATTTCACATTAAGTTGCAATATATTGTTCTGCAGGCAAAGATAAGGGTAATCAAATCTCTCTGTGTCTGTGCTGTCCAGGGTATTCTATAGGCATCTATCATGGCCTGGCTTTATTGCCTCTGGGCCATGCTGCCTCATCATTCAGGGTTAAGATCATCCTTGGAGGCACCAGGAAGGCTCTCTGTCTTGGATTAAGCAGCTCTTTATGGTTGGGCCTCTGGAGTCAGTGTGACCTATTCAACAGGTCTGCAACTCAGCAGATCTGAGGCAAGCTCTGCCTCTCGCCAGCTCTCAGGCCTTGGAGAATTAACTGGGCTTCTATTTCCCATCTAAAACACTGTCATCTTCCCTGTTCAGACTGTTAACGCCGGGTCCTGGAGCTGCTTCTTCAATGCCTGAGCGCTGCGTAGTGCTTTGAGACCCTGACCTCAGCTGGGCCATCACTGCAGCCTAACGAGAATGTTGTGTTCAACAGAGAGACAATAAACACTTGGCCTGGCTTTCATGGGCTGCTGGGCACCTCCAAGCCCCTTTCCTGCAGTGGGGTGTGGTGTTCAGGTAGCATCAGGGCAGGGACCTGGGGAACTTCCTGCAGCTTCCCAGGGCATTAGTCCTCTGGTCCTTTGTTGAAGAGTCTTGAGACACACACATTCAGCTGGGCTTTGAAGAACCTTGGCCATCTCTTGCTTGACCTGGGTCATTTCTCTGTGTGTATTTCTATGTGTGTGACTGGGATTCCTTCTGTCTTGCTCATCTGTTGAGGCTCTTTGGGACAGAGACAGTCTTTTATGGAAAAGCAAGGTTTGATTGCAAGAGGGATCAGCAAGCTGGTGGTGTTATAAAGTTGGGAAGTGGTGGAGGCAGCAAAGCTCATATGAAGTTGATGTGTGTGTTCTGCATGAACTCTCTTACCCTAAAAGGGACAGCTTCTGGGAGCAGCACTGTCCACCAAACCCTACCAAACCTCTGCCTGTAGGATTCACACAGAAGTGCAATGTCCTGTTCTTTGGTCACCTCCCAGAGGTCTGGAGTGGGGTGGGAAAATAGAGGCCAGAGGTTCATTTTCTCATTGTCTGGAGCATAGATAGTCCTGTACCTCAGAGGTAGGCAGAGCTAGCTGACACAGCAGTGACAGCAGTTGCTGAGAGCCTGATGTTTTCTGGGGAAGGAGAAGGGATTATAATGTTAAGAAACAGTGCAAATCACAGTGAAAATCACTATTTCTTAGCCCCTGTGGGCCTCCAGATGCTAAACTCTCTGCTGGATGAAATTACAAGGATGCCAAGATGTCCCATGTTCCAGAAATGTCATATTTAACTCTAGTGAAGGTCACAGCATGAGTGTAGGCTGTGAGCTGTTCAGAGAGAAGAGCACAATATGGTACTGCCCATGTGTGATGTACTGACCTTGGCTGGACCCCAGGTGCCCACCCAGCCGCTCTATTGCTTCCTGCTGGACCAGGGGGAAGAAAAATAAGATGAAACTCGTGGGCTAAGACAAAAGCAGTTCAATGAAGAAGCAAAGCAAGGCCGTGTGCAGAAGCAAAAGGAAAGAAAGCTTTTCTCTCCCCTTCCCCTCAGCAGGCACTGTCTGGCCCCTCTCAGAAGCAGGGCTCCAGACACACAGCGGGTGCTGGGAGGACAAGCCGATGCCATCCCCTCCTCCTCCTTTTCCCAGCTTTTCTAGTTCAGCTGACGTCAGATGGTCTGGAATATCCCTTTGGCCACCTTGGGTCAGCTGGCCCAGTCGTGTCCCCTCCCAGGACCTCGTCCCCCCCATCCCACTGCAGGGGGAATGGTGGACCAAGAAAGCAGCCTTGGTGCCGTGCGAGCCCTGCCCAGCAGCAGCCCCAGCCCGGGGGTGTTCCCAGCACCTTTCCAGCTCCCACTGCAAAGCCCAGCACTGGGAGGGCTGCTCTGGGGAACATCAGCTCCAGCTCAGGCAGACCCAATACACCATGACAGAGCAATCCCTGTCTAGAACCCTGAAGAGGGGCTGTCTCTTTCCCAATAACACGAGGTGATAAATTAACTGTGGAGCAGCAGCTTGGGCTTGTTTAAGGGCAATTAAGATTGTGGTGTACCTGAAATGCTCGGGACATTTCCTCTAAGAGCGGTCTTCTTAGAAAGTTATTTCTGAACCTTCTCAAGGTTTCTTGGGATTTTAAAGGAAGCAAAATCAATTGGAAGGTTAATTTTAATTTGCAGATCAAATGTATGTTTGTATCGACCTGTTTGTGTGGCTGGAAAGCGAATTTCCCCCTCATAATCTAAGATAGTCTGTATTCAGCAAAGATTAGGCTGCTTCTTTGAGAAGTTGTATGACTTTTACCTCCTCGCAGCAGCATGTTTGACCTCTATGGTAATTTCCATAGCATGACACTTAATTTTAATTTTCTCCTGTAAGATGATAACGCAAAGGAAAGATGCCCATTGGCAAGTATAATTCTCCTCTGTAATTTAATTTATCGTGATTAATAGGGGACAGTTCTTTCATCCTCTTTGGGCAAGGACAGAGGGACTCCTTCCGCCATGTATCAGCCTGTATTTAATCCTCCCAACACTTCATACGATGCAGGGGGTTGCTGGATCCATGGGAAAGTCCTTTCAAGTCACTCAGAGCTGATGCAGCAGTTGGCAGGAACAGAATCACGACAGAAAATTAGGGCCTGATTGGTGAACCCATGGAAGCTCTTTTGGCCCATTTCTGCTGCCTCTGAGCCCAGCAACAAGAGCCTCGCTGACTTTGGCAGGGGGTTATTCCCCAATAGGGTGTGGGGATTATGAGCATCTAACAAGCCTAAAGGGGAATCTAGAGCTTGCTGATGCTGTAGTGCTACAATTGCAGATACTTCCAGCAGTGCTTGAAATCCATCTCTGATTCCATTTTTTTTTTCTTTTGTTCCATTTTAAAATGTATATTTCCATTTGCAGGTTTTATAATTTCATAGCAAAATGCCTTTGTGGATAAACCTTTAAGAATTCAGTGGCAGTAAAAGCAATCAGGTGTTGCAGAAATTCTGTGGTGTTTGTTGCAATTACACAAAAAGTCCAGAGAGAAAGAGACTCTTTTAATATTTTTTTTTTTCCCCAGCTCCACAGTGGGAATGAAATTCCTTGCTAAGTGCATTCTGGTGGTTCACAGAATCTGTAAAGTTAAGATTCAGAGCCGATGTAAATTGATTTCCACCCGTGCCTGTGATGATTTATTTTAGCATAGATTATCACCGTGCAGAGATTCTCGTCTTCTTCTGCCATGTTCCCTCTAGACCTTTCCAGAAGAGCAATTTAGACAGAGATGCTCCTTCACCATGAAATGCATTTCTGCTGAAGATGTCCTACACCAGCTGCTACCTGTGCAGAAATGGCCGAGGGCAATCTTGTGTATCCACTGGCCAATGCACCCCCCAGCTAGCCAAAGGCACTCAGCTGGTGCCACGCACAGCTTCGTATGTGCCCGGGGTATAGACTGCAGTGCGAATATGGGCTTAATGCTTCTTGTTTGAGCATTTCCTTCCCTCTTTTGCCCTCTGGGGAATGTCCTCGGGGCCCTCAGAAGTGCTGATGTGGTGTGATTGGAGATATTTATGTTCTTTTGATGCTCCTCTACCGCTGGTGTGACTTGGCTGCAGCAACCTTGCCGGTCTGGTCGTAGCGGCCGCAAGTCAGGGAGCTGGGTTGGGTGGCCAGCCAACCTTCAGAGCTTCCTTTCATTAACCTTTGGCAAGGAAGATTGGGCAGCTCTCGTTTCTCTGCAGCACCTTCTCTCTTCAGCCTGCCTTGTAGACCTAGGGAAGACAAAGTGCATCAACGTTACCTAGAAATCCCAGCACCGCTGCGTGACGCTGGACGACCCAACCCCGCAAGGGTTTCAGAAGTGGGTTCAAGCCTCTTTTAATCTAGGACCTGACTCCTGCCCCTGACATTTCATAGTTATCTTTCTTCCTTTAACTTACGGGGGCAATTTATACCTAAACTAGAGCTTCACCAGAGGAACGCACCAGTTTTTGTGCATGCACACAAAAAAGCAGGTGTACGTCTCGGTATTTTCTAACTCTGTTCCCTGCTCATTCTCCTCCCAACACTGCCCTTTAGCTTCAACAGCTCTTCTCCTTTCCTCCTGATCATCTCCCCTCACATGCATTTATACAACAGGTAATACCCATTCCTTGCCTTTGTTTAGCAAAGCTAAATGAGGCGGTTTACAACTACACCAGTAACTTCAAAATGATTTATTGGGACAACCTTTTAGCTCAACACTAAGAGGAAAGGAAATGGGGCCATGTTCTTGGCAGTTGGGATAAGGGAGCTAGAAGATACACCCAGGAGCTCAGTTCTGGTCCTTTGGGTACACGCTAAATCATATGGAAGTCTGAAAAACTTAGTGCTTGTGTAGATGTTGAACACTGAACAACAATGTTTTCCAGCCCTTTAATCTCTCCGTTTATTTTATTCTGTACTACTTAGGTTCTTGCAACATGGTGATGGGAAGGCAAAGCTAAGTGTCACCTGAAGATTCCTTATTACTTTCTGAACCTCCTGGATTCAAGTTATGGAATGTATTCCAAGTTCAAGAGCTGCTGTTCTGAATTAGGCCCATGTGCAGCAAGGATTGCCCCTTCAAAACAAGTATTTTAGACGAGCAGATGAAAATAGCTTTAGAAACATCAGCGTGCTGGTGACACCATCCCCTTAGAAGTGCTTCTGTTTCTCCTGCCAGGATTGCTCTTCCCCAAGGTGGAGAAATGACCTGCCTGAGGTCAGGGGGGCGAGGCGGTGCTGGCGATGAGCGGTGTCCCGTGTCTGTGGTGGTTTCTCCATACTCGTGTTGGTGCTGCCAGGGCAGGCTCTTGAAACGGTAGCTGGGCTTGGCACACCTCGGAGCAGCTGCCCAAGGGCCTCGGTGCTGTTGCTCAAACCCTTGGGCAGCCATCGCAGATGACACTGTTACCTGGCAAGCAAAGGCAAGGAGCTGTTCAGATCTGAAATTGAGGAGGAGCTGACAGTTTGCTTTGCGTGCCGGGGAGCCCACCCAGGGTTGAGGGAAGAAGGTAAGTCTTTGTCGGGCATTGTCTGTTACCCTCTTCAAGCAGCAGTGGATTTGTGCTGTTTGTGAGTCCTCCAAAAGGTGTCTTGTACCTTCCCCCCAGAGCAAGTGGTGTAAGAGGAATTTTGAATGGTTACCCCACACGCCGGCCGTGAATCCCACCTCTCTGCGCTGCACTGCGAATAACAAGGGAGCGTTTATGCCATTTAATGCGTTTCTTTCCTTGAAGTCCCAGCTTATGGCGTTCAGGGAGTGAAAAATGTAAGACTCCAGGTGTGACCGAAACACGGAACACGGAGTTTGCACCACGGGCATAGTCAGGAACGGGCCAGAATGACGGGAGAGGACCCGGTGCTGTGTGCGTAGCTCTGACCCCGCCTTTCCCTAGCCCTAACGCTCCATGTTAGTGACCACGGGGCTGGGGGGGTTGGGCTTGAATGCGGGCTCTGCTCTCAGTGCGAGGAGGTGCGGGCGAAGGCGCGTGGAACGCGCGGCAGACACGCGGGGCAACCAAATCCAACCCGCTTGCTCTCCACCCTCCCCCTTCGCTAACGCTCCCGCCGGCGCCGGGAAGGGCGGGGGTGGGGGACAAAGAAGATGGAAGGCAGCGCGTTCTGCCAGCGCGGCGGCTCCGCAGAGCATCCTCCCTTGGCCACCGCAGAGCACCCTCCCCTGGCCACCCCACAGCACCGTGGCAACACAGAGGGGTCCGGGACCCCCCAGACGGACAGGCTGACACTGTGGCCACCCCATCACAGCGGCCCCCAGGGGATTAGGATCCCCCCAAGCCACCGCGGCCACCCTATCCCATACCTGTGCCATCTCCAGGTAGATGATGACCTGCTCGTCGATCTCCACCCGCTGCACAAAGGCTCGGAGCAGCTCATCCACCGCGTATTGCTCTGGGGATGCAGTGGGGTTGGGGGGGTCAGCGCCGGCGCCGGGGGGGGGTCACGCACCAGGGACGTGGCTGCGCCCCGGGGCTGGACCGGCCTCGTCCAGCTCTTGCATAAGGACCTCGTTAATGACACGCTGGGGACACATCGATCCCGCGTCCCCGGGGTGCGTCACTGTATTGGCGAGTGACGTCAATGGCGTGGGCAAGGGGGGACTGGGGATAGGGATGGGGGTCTGGGGGGGGCCTCACCTGTGAGCGCCTGCAGCCGGGGCAGGCAGAGGCGGTTGGTGAGGATGAGGAGCTCCATGGCGTCCAGGTCAGGCGTGGGTGTGAAGACACCAGTGTAGAGGAAGTCGAGGATGGCACGGAGACAGGCGCAGTTGGTGCCGGGCAGGGAGACCTGGGGGGATGGAGGGCCCGGGGCAGGTCCAGCGTTGCCAAGAGATGCCCCCTGACCCCCATCCTCCCAGAAGAGCTGGCGGGGACCCACCCGCTCCGGCCGTGCCCATCCCCTCACCTCGGCGGCGTAGCTCTCGCGGAAGGTCCCCCGGAACATGGCCATCATCCAGTCGCAGCCGGCGATCAGCAGCGGCTTATGCGCCGGCACCGCCCCATCGTCCACACGGAAAACCACGTCTGGGATGGCAACCGCACGGCCTCAGCACGGGGACGGGCACCTCGCGGCCACCCATCCCACGGGCACTTGCCCCTTGGCCACCCCGACACGGGGGCGGGCACCCCTTGGCCACCCTTGCCACAAGGACGGTTGCCCCTCGGCCACCCTCGCCATGGGCACAGTCACCCCTTGGCCACTCCAGCCCCTGCCGGGGGACAGTGATCCCTCAGCCACCCTTGACACAGGGACAGTCACCCCTTGGCCACCCCCCCATGGCTGACCCAGCCCGCAGAGTGTGGCACTGCCACACAGGTGCCAGGGGTGGCACGGGGGGAAAGGGACGAGGGGACCTCAGAGCACAACAGCCTCAGCAGAAGGAGGGAATGGGGGTGGCCGGGAGCCCTGGGTCCATGCAGGGCCCTGCGGACACCCAGCTGCAGGGGAAGGAGCCGGATGATGCCCCCAGCCCGGACAGCCCCCCCAGACCCGCCCTGTGCCCCCCACCCCGGGCAGGGCCCCCCCTGTACCTGCAAAGACCCCCTTCCCCAGGCACTCCTTGATGCGGTTGGCGCGGCGGACGTGGAAAGCCTTGGTGATCTCCTGGTTCATGAAGCTCTCCTTGTTGAGCACGTTGGCCACCATCATGCGCAGGTCGAAGACCTCCAGCAGCTCGGCGATGGTGGCCACCTGCATCAGGTCACCGCGGGCCTGGTCCAGCCGCCCGGTGTAGAGGTACTCGAGGACGGCGCGGAAGGGCTCGGCCTGCACCCGTCGGTCCAGGCACACCACCGCCATCCGCTTCTCCCGCCCCGACACCGGGTCCGCCACCGGCTCCCAGCGCAGGCTGACGAACCCGCGGCCCCAGGAGGACAGGTCGCGGCCGCCGCCATCGCCAGCGGGCGCCCCGTCGTCCCCCGCCGCCGGCCGCAGGGCATCGTCGCTCTGGGAAGTCCTCAGCGGCGGGACGCGCGTCCCCTCGGCCAGGGCCCCCCGCTCCCCGTCCAGGCTCTTGGTGCGGGCGGCCGGTTCCTTGGCCGCCCCCCGCGGCCCCTCCAGCGTGAAGAGGTCGTAGAACTTGGAGCAGGAGGTGGCCAGGTAGACGCGGTGGGCGAAGACCCGCCGGCCGTCGTGCAGCTGGAAGACGACGTCGGCGCAGAGCGGGGTGCGGAAGAGGGAGGCGGGACCCCAGGCGCGGCTGGATGGGGGG
>WUAM01000047.1:535711-547807 GCA_024336885.1 Actenoides hombroni
TTTTCTTCCCCCTGGTCCAGCTGAGGGGGGGGGGGGGAAGCGATGGAGCAGCTGGGGGGGCACCTGGGGTCCAGCCAGGGTCAAACCAGCACAGTACTGTTGGGTTCGTGTGATTGTTGTGATGGGCAGTTTCTATTTCTACGCGTGGTGGGAGGAGAGGAATTCCTGGGAGCGGGGTGGAACGGCGTAGGAGGCAGCGCTGGGTGGCACTTATCTCTAATGGCTCTGGGAAGCATTTTAATGAGTGGCCATTGAGGGCTCCGGCATCAGTTGTGGGTTATTCAACCTGAACCCTCTCAAACTGGTTGCTGGAATGGGAAAACACACTGCTCCTGTCTCAGACAGTGAGAGGGGTGGGTGCAGGTGCTCTGAAAATCGAGTGCGAGGGTTTTTATTCCACCAATAAATGAGGGCACGAAACAGGTACAACTCTGTGAGCTCTTTAAAATCCCTCCAGATGCAGGAGTTGTTGGGCCTTCCTCCAGCGTGGTGAATGTACCAAAACCTGGCTTTTGAGCAGTGCTTCTTTGCCACATCAGTAGCATCCCACTGTACAGATGAGGAAATTCAGTTACAGGCAGGAAAATGGATCGCATCGATCCAGCAAAGCACATGATGCATTTCTTAATACCTCTTTTATCTCTTTTGGTTTTTTTCCTCTTCTCCAATCTGCAAAATTCCACGCTGTGAAGGAATCCAGAGTGTGCACTTTACAAGAGGTACCCACCTGAGTGTACACTCAGTAACCTGTGTTCTCTGTCCTCCAGATCTACGAGGTCCTGAGTGTGATCCGGGATATTGGCGCCACAGCTCAAGTGCATGCTGAGAATGGTGACATCATTGCTGAGGTATGTTATGTTTATTCTGTGGATTATTAACTTCAAAATGCTGGGAGGGATTTAAACTCTTCTTTGCAAACAGAAAATCCCCCGGCCTTTTAAAAGCAGGGCAGAGCTGTATCAAGGCCACAAGCAGAGCTGTACAGCGGCTCTTATCCCCTTAGTTGCCACTGACAAAGGAGGTGTTTGTGGCAGCTTTTGGTTTGTGGTGGGTATCAGCCATCTCTGCCTTTGTCCCCATGCTGAAAGTCTGTGTCTGGGTGTGACTGTCACTGGGTACAGTAAAATGTTCTGCTGTAACAAGGACCAGGGGGAGTGGCAAGGGAAATAGCTTCGCACAGTACCTGGGATGCTGATGTTTGGGATCTGTTCATCCTTGATGAAGAGATTGAAACATCTCCCTGCTGAGGAAAGGCTGAGGGAGCTGGGGCTCTGGAGCTTGGAGAAGAGGAGCCTGAGGGGTGACCTCAGGAATGGTTCTAAAGATGGCAAGGGGGAGTGTCAGGAGGCTGGAACCAGGCTCTGCTCAGGGATGTCCTATGAAAGGCCAAGGGGCAACGGGTGCAAGCTGGAGCATAAGAGGTTCTGTGGAAACATAAGGAAAAACTTTTTCACTGTCAGGGTGATGGAGCCTGGCCCAGGCTGCCCAGAGAAGTTGTGGAGTCTCCTTCTCTGGAGACATTTAAAACCATCCTGGACACGTTCCTGTGTGACCTGCTGTAGGTGACCCTGCTCTGGCAGGGGGGTTGGACTTGATGATCTCCAGAGGTCCCTTCCAACCCTTAACATTCTGTGATTCTTTAAACAGCAGCAAAAAAAGAAAGGGTAATAATGTATTTGGATTTAATCTCATCTCCAACTCATTTTAGGCATTACATTTCCATCATCAGAAGTTGGTGTTGCAGAGGATTTCTGCATTGTCTGGCCAGGGAAGAGCCCTCCTGAGTCTTTGAGCCCTGTCCCCTGCAGTTTCAGGATGAATATTTTCGTGGGATATCATTTTGCCACATCTTGGAGATTATTTTGTAGACTCAAATGAGTAGTGCAAATTGAGGGGGTATGAACCCAGTGTGAAGCAAATCAAAATAAAAGGTTTCCCTGACCCCTTGTGAACAAATCAGCAAGGGCTTTGTGAGCTCTGGTTATTCTCAACAAGGGAAGTTGGACAGGACTCTGATTGCAAGGCCCTTATGCAAAGCCCCGTGTGATTATTAGCTTGCACAGATGCCTGGGATCTCACTTGTACCTCTGCTGCAAGAAAAAATACATGTTGCTTTAAATCTTTTTCCTGCTCTTTTTTCCTCTCTGCCTTAGGAGCAGCAAAGGATCCTGGAACTGGGGATCACAGGCCCTGAAGGGCATGTGTTGAGCAGACCTGAAGAGGTGAGGACTTTACTGCCTGTGCATTTATTCCCCCAATTTATAACATTTCTGCATTGCCTTCAAGTACTTCATACTGGAGTGAATGTGGCCAGAAACATGATTTCATCCTGGCTATAAACATTATCATTGCATGGGGTGAGGGAAGAGGCTAAAACACTTCTAGGGACTAACTAATAACTCATCCCTTCTGGTGACTAACTGCTGTAGGTACTTGAGAGGAACTGAGGAGCTCCCTCACCTTCTGTACTAGAGAGGCAGACACCTCAAGGGAGTAATTCATCCAGCATAAGACTTGATTCATCCTCTAGAAAAACACATTTCTTTCTGTTAATTATTAGAGATAAAGTCTATAAAGGCTCTGCTCACACATTGAGTATCTAAAGTCAGGTGAGATGTGTTGGTTCCCATTGTGGTTTTCATTTCCAGTCTTTCAGAATCCCTGAACTAGAGATCTTACCATGGCATTCTGGATTTGTGAAGTCCATCCGTTATGTGCAAGAAGTTCTTTTTGTTCCTGGAAGATATTGGGGCTTTGCTGACTGCCAGATGTGGCAGCTGGAAACTGGGTGTGTGAGATCATCCACACGTGCCCCTCATCCTCCCTCTCTATTTCCTCCCCTTGGTTCAGACAAGCAGCATCCAGAGACATTTCAGTTGGAATATAAATCATTTAGTTGCTTCATGCAGAAGGGGGGGGAAAAAAAAAACCAAAATGCTCAATTTGGAATTTGGGCAGTATGTGAATCCTCACAGAATTTGCTCTTGGCTCCGGGAGCTGGGATTTTTTGCTTCCTAAAAGCTGTGAGCAAACACTTGCATGGAGCTTTCCACCCACTGCTGCATTTTTTATTCTTTTTTTTTTTTTGGTCTTCCATCAGGAGAGCAGGAACAGATGCTGCTATGACACCTGGGGCTTGTCTGTGGAGCACCCCTGAACTTCTGTGGTTTTCAAAGGAAGGCTGCTCCTTACCTTAGAGGATCTGGCCACCAAACCAGCCAGGTCTTGCCTGGCTACTTCAAAGCTTATCCTTAGTGGAGCAGGAGCTTTAAAGTGTGAGCTGTGTGGTTCTCTGGCTTGGTTAGTTTGTTCCATCTGTGCAGAAATGCGTTCTTTCTCGGAACAGCAAGGAAGGCTGCCTGAGGACACGTGGCTGCCTCCAATGAGGAGCAGTAAAACCTCTTCCCAGTGTCACTGGGCAGCCTTTGAGCAGCTGAACTCAGCTGTGCTGTCTGCCCAGAGTGGAAGCATTTGGGCCAAAATTCTCCTCCTTGAAAGTCACAGGAAACAGAGCAGGAAACGATGTCATCTGGTTCCATCCCCTCCTTTACTCCAGCGCGGGAGTGACTTTGTGTTTTTGAAAACAGACAACTTCCTTGAAGCTGGCTGATGATAAAGGCCAGACTGTGAGGGTGGCAGCAGATCCATAATTCCTGTTGACTTCAGCAGGAGTGGATGTCTCTTGGTATCCCGCTGGGGTGCTGTTAACACTGGAATTGGCCTTTCATGCCACCTCTTGCAGAGTGTAAAGCCTGTCCCGAGGACTTTATGATGGTTGTTGTCTTGCTAAGAGCTTAGTTCAGACCTCCATCTACAGCAAACTAGCAGAAGTTGTTGAACAACCCTAAAATATTTATTAATTCCAAACTCCCACTCAATTCAGTGAGACTTACGTCAGACTGAAGCATTCAGGGTCTGGCCGTGTGCATTTGTGTCTTACTTGGAGCCTACACCTCTTCTGAATTCCCAGGTTGAGCAGAAGACATGAATTAAGGCTTAAGTGTTACTGCTGACTCATGGGTTTAGCTTGCTCACCTCAGGACCCGGGGTTGAGCCAGGGTGATGGTATTCAGCACGTTGGTCCAGCCAGCAAAGGGAACCTTGAATTGAGACACCACTATCTCGAGTCAGCAGCACCCATCACGTTCTGGAAAACTCTCTCCCTCATAGCTCAGATGATTCTGTGATGACTTTTTGGAGGGATCCATCATTTTTTTTTTGTTTTCATTTGAGCCACAAAAACGCTGGAAGCACGAGCAGTCCAAATGCTCCAGGAAACGTCTGTCTTTTTTTTTTTTTTCCTTTTCCAAGAGAACTGCTGTGCTAGGGCTTCTGGTGCATACTGGTAATTGCAAACATTCCCCTTTGGACTACTCGTTGGCTTATTGTTATGTGCCTGTCACCATAGCATCTGGGCACAAGGCATGAATTCAGCAGCCTTGTTCTCTTCCGTGCAAAAAATATTCTCCTCCTGCTTAGCAGTTGCTCAAATGCCTTTTTGGACAAAAGTCCAGAGATTTGTGGTGGTTTATCCCTGCTTTGCAAGCGGGGAAATGGAGGCACAGCATGGAAACCTGACTTCCAAGTGCTGCGGTGACCGAGTTGTGCCCAGGCTTGCTTGAAACGGGCAGTTTGCAAACTGGTGCCATTGCCTGGAAGCACTGGCCCGTCTGAGTCCTCTCCTTGTCTCTCAGGAGGGACAAGTTTGCTTTTCTTGGCTTTTCCCTGCAATTGCTGCTGGCTGTGGCGTACTCGAGTCAAATGGCTTGGAATAAACACCCTTCCTTACAGCCTTTTCCATTTGCCTGGGGCAGCTGGGCCAGAAAATGTCCCCTCCTGAACATCACCCTGCCTGGGGAGGGTTAGTCACAAGCCCTGCTGTGGTGACAGCCACAGGCTTTAAACCTTTTGGCACCGGAGACCAACCTCCTGGGTCTGGGGAGGGGCTGGTTTTCTTTTCAATCCCCCCAAGCTGTTGTGGTGGTGTTTTCCTCGAGCGGTCCAGCTGCAAGCAGAGCAGCGTGACAAGCGGTGCCTTTGTCCGTGTGAGCAGAGCTGGTCTGGGCACTTGGACAGCAGTCTGATGAACACACAGTTTCCTAAGCTGATGGGCCCCTGATCTCAGGTACTTCTTTTGGTGGAGCAAGCACGGTGCTAGGAACCAGCAGGCAGCGTGTCCTGACTCTGGATTGATGATGATTTCTGGTGGTTGGCCCGCAGAGCGGATGGTCAGAGGTGCTGAGCGTGTGCCAACGGCACCGGAGGCCAGGGGAGCTGTCAGTAGGCTCTTGCATTTGGGAATCAGGTGGCCACTTGCTCTGGGTTTCAGTTCTCCGTGGTGGTGAAGGCACCGTGAGCGTTACCCTCGGTTAGATCTGTCATCTGGGCTGCTTTGCTGAGGGCGTGTGGGATCTGTGCAAGTCTGCAGAGTGATGATGTTCACTCTGAAGCTGTAGTTAGAACGTGACCCTCAGTCTCGCTGAGGGTTCTCTCTCTGCCCATGCAAGAAAAAAGTAGTTGATTTACGGGGTGGTTCGCACTCGTGTCAGATCCCAAGCCAGATGTTGTAGTGGAAGGTGCAATTTAGGAGGCTTGTTTGCAAACGTGGCTTACCAGGGTCTGTGGCTACAGCATCTCTCTTCCGCGTGGGCTGGAACATGAATAGTTTTGTTGAGTCAACACTTAGTTGCTTATTTTTGTCTAGGTCAAAGAAGGGGCTTAATCATTGTGGCCTTGAGCACCTAAGGTGTTGTTTCAGGACTTGGTCTCCTTGCAGTGAAACACAGAAGCAGCCTGGGAGAAAAGGTGGTAATGAGAGGGGACTGCAGCTTGATGTCATTTTAATTATCATGATTACACTGTACACTTTTCTGGCCCGGAATCAGACTGGTGGAAAGTCTCTCATCTCGGCCCTGCACACCCTGTTTTCCCATGAAAGCAGAGGCTGTGACCCTCGGAAGGTGAATGGATCTGCTGATGCGTGGGATGTTACTAACTGGCTGCTGACTTTGTTTCTCAGGTGGAGGCAGAAGCTGTGAACCGGGCAATAACCATCGCCAACCAAACCAACTGCCCCCTTTATATCACCAAGGTGATGAGCAAAAGTGCTGCTGATGTCATTGCTCAAGCCAGGAAAAAGGGTAAGTTATTCCCTTGGATGGATGCACCCTATTAGCTCATGCAGTTTAACTCCCTGCCAATATAATCTTCAACCCTACAGGGAAGATTTCTTTTTCCAGTGTTATCATCCAAGCTTTTTTTTTTTAAAAGGTCCCAAGCAACTGCTTCTGTCTCATCTCCCACAGACAAGTTCAGTGGTTGTGTCAATGCCAGGAGCTGTTTCTTCTGTTCAGCCTCTCACTTTGCGCTCATCCCACCACACTGAGCCATGTGCCTGCACGTTATCGCAGAGTAATTCCATGCTGTCTGCATTTAGTGAATCCCCCTGGCGACTTCAACCTCTGTCCTCCTTCCAGATGTTGTGGTCTTCCCTTGGTGCTTTCTGTTGAGCTGCTTCCTGGGGTCAGAAGTCATTCCAAGAGTCCTAACAGAGGTCTTGACTCACAGCCCTGTTGGATTTACTTGGAGTAGGCAAAGAGGTTGCTTGTTCCAGCTGCCCACTGTGCTCCTTGCTTGTGAAATAGATACTCCTCCTGGGCTGTAACGCACAGCCTGGCATCAGGGCTGGGATCAGGAAGGAATTGGGATCAGTAGGCTGGGAATTGCGATGGCCACTGACAACTCTGCCTGAGGATGCTGCAGGAAGCAAGACTCGGCCCTGCCGTGGGTGCTGCTGCCTTGTCTCTTCTCACTACCTGAAGTCTCTGAGGGAGCTGTGCTGCTCCAAGTGATGCAGTAGCTTCTCCTGAGTCCTGACCCTGCTGTCTTGCCCCCAAGGAGCAAGGGTTACGAAGCACAGTGAGCGCCTGTCTCCCTGCTTTATTCAGTGACTAAACCCTTCGTTTCTATTTAAAGCGGCTCTGGGTGGGTGAGTAAGCAGGAGGGATGATTTCCCCCCTTCTTTCCTGAGAAGGTTTGGATTTAATTTTATGCCGTCTAAATAAGCCTGAATGGATATACAGATGACATCACTTTCCATCTGGGTGTTTGGTGCGAGAAGAGCTAACTTCCTCCCGCAGCAAACAGATCTGTGTTTGTGCATTGGCTCAGAAGTATTTTGGTCGCATGATTCCTCTTAAATGAGTTCAGAGCTGGGGAGGAGGACTGATTTCCAAGGCATCTCTTTCTGTTCGTGGCGTGGAAGCAGCTCAAGCTGTTTGGGATAAACCTTCCTCTCCTAGCTCCATTAGTGGAGATCATGCTGCAATGAGAAGATGTGTTGACGCAGCAAAGTGGCCGCGTGTTGCACTACCCCAGAAGATGACTTGATGTCACTGTGCGACTCCATCCTACAAGCCAGGGAAGCATCCCTTCCTTTTTCTAGGTAAAGTGCTGGAGACATATGCACCAGAGAGGTGGAGCATCAACAGGAACATCTTCTTGCTACGCTTGCTGTCCCCTGAGCCCACTACCTGGCAAGCAGAGAGGGACACTGGCGTGAGGGACCGCATATGTATTGCAGAAGCCATAAAACACAACCTGACTTGGGTGGATGTTGCTCTGCCTGTGAAAGGTGCTGGGCTTGTCCCAGATGAATGATCCACAGAACTGGCGTTACTCGGCCTCCTGAGCAAACTGGCGTCTGCAGTTTTCATTCTAGATTGCCTTTTCTCCTTATAAGGAGAATTTGGGGTATAAATGGCACACCATTCTCTGTTCCTTTATTTAAATAATCCCTTCTTAATGCTGTGCAGTTGCCCAAGTGGGTAACCCAGGAGGGCCACACACACTAGCCTTGCCCTCCCAAGCAACAGAGGAAACACAACTGAAGACTATCCAAGGCGAAAACAAACCAGAATTGATTGGCTAAATGGAAAAGAACGTGTGTTATTTACAGCCAGATGTTCCCAGAGGCATTTGTATGGAGGAGATTCCCTGCTGACTCTGTCGCTGGCAGATCGGGGAGTTCAAAACATCGCTCCCTGCAGAACAATCCTCCCAATGTATCGGCCCACAACAGGCCTCCCATTAATAGCCAGTGTGTGTTTTGCCTTGTTCTGATTTCATAACCCTGTTTGTGGCAAGTGATGTCAGGCAGCCTCTTCCTCTGCTGGTGGATCCCCTCTGACAGCTCTTCCTGCACCTCCTGTTTCAGTGTGGTCCTGTAAGCAGCATGGAGCCAGTTAAAGCATCGTTCTGCCTCAGCTCAAATGCTCTTTCCCCGCTAGCTGGAGAGCCTGGGGGCAGCACAGCAGCTCGGACAGTATGGTGAAAGAAAGATGATGGCTCTTCCCTCTGTATGGTGAGGTGTGTAAGAACCTGCTGCCCAGTTCTGGGGTTGCCTTTGCCAGTCTTTTCTGATGGAAGTTTTCAGGGTTAGGATTTTAACTACCCACGTCTTCTGCAGGCAGATACAAATGCATGAAGTGTCTGGGCTCAGAAGCCAGATGGATAGGAACAGAGCTTTCAGGAAGGTTGCGTTTGATGAGCAGATCCAGGGGGCCACCAGCTTGCAGGGCTTTTGAAGTTGCAGCGTCTTGCATCTGCTTGGCGTGCAGATGTTGCTGGTGCGTTCCAGCTTGCAAAGGATCGTGGCCTTAAGGATCTGCTGTTCCTTCATGTGGTTCCAAAAATGTTAATGAAGAGGAAGGATGCACTGGTGGTTACTGCGCTGGACAGAGAGTCAGAAGATCTGATTTCATTTCCTAGTTCTGCCACAGATTTCGAGTGTACCCTTGAGGGGATCGCTGCATTTGTGATCCCGAAGGATGCTTTATGCCTGGAAGCCAGGCTGGTGATGGCTGTTACTTGCTGCTCACAGTGGACTCGTCTGTATTCCTCTCCTGTAGGCACCGTGGTGTATGGAGAGCCCATCACAGCCAGCTTGGGTACCGATGGGTCTCATTACTGGAGCAAGAACTGGGCTAAGGCGGCAGCTTTTGTGACTTCCCCGCCGCTGAGTCCTGACCCAACCACTCCTGATTTTCTCAACTCGCTACTGTCCTGGTGAGTAGAGCTCTTCGTGTTCATACAACATGTGCTTCATCATGAGATGTGTGGGTGATACAAACAAGAGCTGTTGTCGCCAGCGAGCAAAAGGCTGCATTCAGGAGTAAACCTGTGCCAATAAAATATCTCAAATACCTATCGTTGTCCTTTCCAGTGGAGACCTCCAAGTTACTGGCAGTGCCCACTGCACCTTCAACACTGCTCAGAAAGCTGTTGGGAAGGACAACTTTACCCTGATCCCTGAAGGAACCAATGGGACCGAAGAGAGGATGTCCATCATCTGGGATAAGGCTGTGGTATGTCACACGTGTCATAGGCTTAGGCTGCAACTAGACATTCTGAGCTGAAAGAGCTGCTGTTACTATCTCCCCCTAGATGCTTCTGTGGTCCTTCAGCTTGAGGTTTTTGCCCCCGTAGAGGTCCCTGGGGATCTGCTGTGTTGGCAGCTGTTTGCTTTTCGGAGTGGTCCCCACCTGGCTAACACAGCCACCCCTTTTGTCTTTCCCCAGGTAACTGGCAAGATGGATGAGAACCAGTTTGTCGCTGTGACCAGCACAAATGCAGCTAAAATCTTCAACCTGTACCCGCGGAAGGGCCGCATCGCGGTGGGCTCGGATGCCGATCTCGTTATCTGGGACCCTGACAGTGTCAAGACAATCTCTGCCAAGACTCATAACATAGTAAGGATGTTTCCTACGATGTGAGCTCTGCTGCTGGTTGCGTCCTGTCCTCCTTCAGTGCCAGATTGTGCTCCCAGCTACTAGAGCTCATGACAACTGAGGGCTTTGTTTTCTCCACGTCCCGAGCCCTCTCTTACACCCAGTTGCAGCTCAGTTGTGTGAACAGAAGCGGAGACCAGTTGAGTCCAAATCTGAAATCACATGAATCCCCAGAAACTCCCCTCAGAGCAAAGAGATTGTCTGGTCTTTCTGAGTGTTGGATGCTTGGATCTGAGCACACAGAAAGCTCTTTAAATCTTCTAAAGTATCAAAAGGCCTCTCATGACCTTCTGGCTCACTAGGAGTGGGACTGTGAACAGCCCCTTCTCCAGCTGGGGCCCGTGAAGCTTGTCAGCTTATGGACACCTTCACTGAAAATCTGATCCAGGTCAGTGAGTCTGAGTGGATTTACACCACGTACTGACCTGGCCCGTGTGTGTGGAGTCCCACTTAGACATGATTTCACTGGTGATCATCCCAGTGTTGATTGGCACAGGGAGGCAGCACCCAAACTAACCAGACCTTCTCTTTGTTCTTCTGCGGCTTGGTGGTGGCACCGTTTGCTTGTGGCCCACGGCTGCGTCCCAACGCCTTCATACCTGACTCCTGCAGTAAAAAAACCTGTCCCACCCTGGGGGAACTGCAGAGTGGTCCCGGTGCAGAGGGCTGGTTGGAGCCTCCCTGTGACATTTGAGCACCGTCTCGGAGAAAACAACCACTGTTTGCATTTGTTGACGACTCGTTTCGCTGCTGGCGATGAACCTATGGAATGTTTCCCTGGAAAAAAACCTCCTTGTTCTTCTTGCCGTGAATGCTTTCATTCACTCTGGAGCTGAAGGAGCAAAATTTTCATCCACACTCGGATCCCTGGGCACATTCACAAAGAAACTTTTTTTTTTTTAAGGTTTGGTTCAATTCCCTGTGACTTAACTCTGTGTCAGAATTGGTCACAGATGGCCTGGATTCATCCTGCCTGGGCTTAAACTTCTAACAGAGGCGCCCAGACTCAAAAGTCTGATCACTTCAGTCAACTTAGAGGTGCTTCCAGACTCATCACACCTCCAGTTTGGAGAGGAATGACTTAGAGGAGGAAGCCCAGGGACATACTGCTATTAGGTGCCAAATTTAGTGGTCTGAACCTGGGTTTGCACTTAGGAATGGCTCAGAGAGCTGGGAGTAGCTTTGAAAGTCTTCTAATGGCTGTTGTCTTTAGGAAATGATTTGGACTCTTTAAATTTCCTAAAACAAAACTCAAGGACTTTTATCCTCTGTGGCTGTGCTCCAGTATGATCAGGGCTGGCTCCATGATTTTGGAATAGATCTGGGCTGGGCTGAAGTAGAACCAGGTCCACCATGGAGCAACTGTTCAGAAATACTTTATGCTCTAAGGACCTCTCACCCCATGCAAGAGGCCTCAGCACTCAATGATCAGCTGTCGCCAAAGGCGGCATCTTTAAGTCGTGCTGAGACTGTGGAGGATGAAGGGCTCTCGTTTTGGTTTTAGAGCTTGAAGGGCTGTCTTAAGATATTGCAGCTTTTTCTCTTCCATGTCCAGCTTTAACCTCTTCCGCTGTGGCCGCATCACCTGGCGTTCCTCCTGCCGGGCCGGGGGTTTGTGGCTCAGGCTGCACGTGTGCCTGTGTTAGAGGAGAAGTCGATAGGAGCCATGCCTTTGGAGGCAAGCCCCAGTCTGGCCAAGCACAAAACAAAAGCCCCTTTGAAAGGCAGGCAGAGCGGTTGCTGCGACACGGGGAGACGTGGTGATTATGTGGCATCAGATGATTGTTCCTTTTTTTAAATGCTAGAGCAAGATACGGATATTTGCCAAGAATTCACACTGCTCTTGCCCACTGTCTGGCAAGGAAACATGAGGAGCTAGAGAAGGAGATAGTGTTGTTCTTGGAACCACTTCGATTCATATGCTTCTAACCGAGCCTCCTCCTTTGCCACCACAACTTCTTCTCAGACTGGACCCGGTTCAGTGTGGGTTTAACTGCTGTCCTAGCTAATTGTAAAGCTGCAGTCAAGCCTGCTCAGAACACGCTTCAAGAGCAAACTCCATCATTAACTCAGTAAAAAAGACCTGGATTGGTCTCAGAGGTGGTCACTAGAGTAACAGTCCCCAAATAACATGGTTGTAGTGTATCTTGTTCCAGGATGCTTCCCGAGTGGGACTCCCTCTACTCTGTGCTAGTGAGACTGCATCTGGAGTACTGAGCCCAGTGCTGGGATCCCCAGTTCAAGAGGGACAGGGAAATACTGGAGAGAGTCCAAGGGAGGCTACGAGGATGCTGAAGGGACTGGAACA
>WUAM01000047.1:558099-569290 GCA_024336885.1 Actenoides hombroni
CCTTGTGTGTTTAAATGACAATAGTCAGTCCACTTTCTTTTTCAACCACTTCCCCAAATGTTGTGCGCTCTTGATAAAACAACAAACGGCTCTATAAATAACAGCTGTAAACATGCCTCATAAATTACTCCAAGGGTTATTTTCTCCTACCAGCATCCCCTCCCTCCCGTTCAAATTCAATTTTATTCATCCGGTTCCTCACCCTGCGCTGCTGTGTGGGAACTTTGGGTGGAAATCTCTGAACGGAGAAGGCTGGAGCCCTGCAGGGGAGAGTTCCACTGTAAGATGCACAAACTGGGGTGGCAGAGAGACTCCCAACCTATTGCCAGAGCTGGTACCCTTGTAATATGTCCCCCAAAGATGCCACACAGCCTCTCCACTCACCTACTGACCAGGTTTTGTACCTGGAATGAAACACAAACCACAATGGGCCTGAATTGCACTCCATGGACAAAACCCAGGGTATGACAAGGGGCTTTTTTTTATCCTTCTGAGAGATATACTGGTCCTGGGAAGATCCTAGATGGTGGGATTACTTCTGGTTTAGGCTTTTGAGAAGGACAGATAGAAGGTTTAAGACAAGCAAAACATAATCTTTTTAATGTTTACAAATCTCTGCGGGGTGGGTGTCAAGGAGAAGGGGCCAGGCTCTTGTCAGTGGTGTCCTGGGATAGGACGAGAGGTGATGGTCACACACAAGAAGTTCCACCTCAATATGACCTAAAACTTCTTCCCTGGGAGAGTGACTGATCCTGGCCCAGGCTGCCCAGAGAGATTGTAGAGTCTCCTTCTCTGGAGACTTTCCTGCCCCCCCCCTGGATCTGTTCCTGTGTGGGCTGCCCTGGGTGACCCTGCTCTGGCAGGGGGGTTGGACTCGATGATCTCCAGAGGTCCCTTCCAACCCCCACCGTTCCGTGATGCTATGCTAAGCTGAACAGTGACAATGGAGGGGAAAGGTCCTACCCAGCATCCCAAAATAGCTCGGTGGGACAGCCAGAAATCCAGAGAGACTGTCTTTGTTAAACAGTGACATTTTAAGAGGCACAAACCAGTCCAACGGGAGGAGCAAGCCCCAGATGGTAGAGGCTCTGTGTACATCTCTGTGTGTGTTTGTGGACACACAGCACCTCGGAAAGGACAATTATTGGCCGTGCCCAAGCCAAGGCAACCGCTGGTGGAGCTGGATGGGGTTGAGAGTGGTCTCTGCTCCTCTGTAAACATGGCCCTGTATAAAAATGATTAATTGGCAGATTAGAAATGTGACCCCAAAAGGTATTGTTCTCTGTGATGAAAGACGAGCCCGGCCGAGGATTTACAGCCCAAGCGTCTTATTGCCATAGTAGGGCTGTGCTTGCAGGCGAGGTTATTATGGTGAATGTTAATGATGACTGCATCTGGGTAAAAGCCTCTCCATCACCTCTCGCTGTCGATGCCTCTTCTGTAGCTATGGAAATGGCACCTTCTGTTCAGCTGCTGCTTCTGATTAAAATTCAAGTGGAGAGGGATGGGGAAAGAAAAGCCAGGGGACAAAGACAGCTGATGAGCCAAAAAGCATGGAGAAGAGGGAGGCTGTGAGGTATCTGGTCAGCTTCTGGGAGTGCTGGGCTTATGATGGCAGCAATTTAGGATGAGAGCCACTGTCCCATTTGCCCAGCATGAAGAGTAGGTTAAGAAAGACTCCTTGCCATGAGGAACCTGCACTTGGAGTACCCACAGGGATGGGAAACACAAAGGCAGGTGCCTTGCCCCAGTGGGCACCAACCCTCTCCCTTGAAAAGTCAGGTATAGAAGGGGGGGGGGTTTGTTCCTGGCTGCTGTGCTGCATCCCATGGTTTTAGCTACTGATTAAAACCCTTCTGTAGGTTTTGTCTCTTTAAGTCCATAAACACATTTGCAAGAGCAGCAGCAGCTTAATGGCAGATTTCAAAGGTCTGTCATATCTCATCTGCTAACGTGGATTCTGGGTAGCTGTCTCTGGCTTCAGGAATTAGAATGAAGAAAGGGGCTCCTGCAGTAAGTGTAGGAAAAGAACCACGACCTGGTTGTTATAAATTCTTGCTGTTCTGGCTATGACACAGCAGTAGCAGAGGAACATCCAGCCAAAACTGGGGCTCTGTAGTGCCTGAGTCAAACACGCCCGTGCGGAACATTAATAGCAACGATAGATAAAGGAGGTGCCTTATTGCCTGGGACTCTCTCCACTTCCACGCTGGGGGCCCAGAGATGCAGTGAATCATCCCAGGTTACCCAGGAATCCTGTGGCAGAACCGGGAGATGAGTCAACCTGCTGATCCCAGCGCTGGGCTGCAGAGCACGGGTAAAGTGGCTGCTCCGACATCTAGGGCTGACTCCTCAGCCGAACCCGGGCTCCTTGGCCTCGTCTCCTGGAGCCTCACTGAACCACAAGGTCAAAGACACAGTTGGCAGCCCGAGTTTGGAGGGCTACTGGGAGCTTTGGCATGGTGAACGGGGCAACATCTGCTCGCCGAGCGATTTACAGAGTCAACACCTCATTTTGACAAATTCGCCACGAAGCAGTAGAATTTGGAGCTGATCCATGGCCCTGCTGTGCCATCTTGGATCTCATCCTCCAAAAGCTTTTAAGGCATAACAACATTCTTTTTGTGTTGAAATCCTGTGTAAATACTTGAATTATCTGCCTGGTCTCAGCAGAAGTCGATTCCCTGCGTTGGGGAACAGCACATGCTGCAAGCCTTGCGCTGACATCCTCCAGCTCCCAGGGGGTGATTCAGGTTTAGCCCCAGGGGTGTTGTGGAAACACTGAGCCTCTTCACCAGCCACTGAAGGTGGAAGGTGTAGGTGACAGAGCATCAGTGGTTTCTGGGACACCCCTTGCTGAGGCTGTGTACTGAGGCTAGAAAAGCAGGAAACTGTCCTTTAGAACTAACTATAAGCATAAACTTTATTCTGACCTGCCCCTTGCCAAGCACTTGTGGCTTGGTAACGTTGACTCTGTGCTCAGGGTTCAGCCCTGGGGGGGGGGCTGGAGAAGCCTAACCCACCTCTACCAGGTGTCTTCAGAGAAAACAAGCACAGGCTGACTGTAGATGGATTCTCACGTTCACGAGATGTGATGTATCGCTTTGCTGCTCCCCAAAGTGCTGGAATCAACGTTTCAGGAAGCATCCCTTGCTGGCAAACCCAAAGAAGGCTTCTCTTCCCTTCTTTACCTGTGAATACAGTACTGGGAACAGTTACTGGTTATCAGATTCTCCAGTCCTTGGGATGTCATTAAGGCATTTACTTACCATCACTAGATTGCCCCAGCCTAGGCTGTGTGGTCCAGGGATTTAACCAATGGCTTAGGTAGGAAAGGTTTTGTATTGTAACAAGCTTTGGCCCAAAAGGAGTATGTTCAGATCTAGTGAATCTGTGGGCATCTTTCCATTTTCTTTTAACAGAGCTGCTCTGGAGTCATATCAGATTCTGATCCCAGTTTTACCATCAGGACTGTTTCCACAATGTTCCTGCCTGTCCACCCCGGGTTTGGATCTGAGGTTGTAAGAGACAGATTGTCCTTGGCATGGAAAGAGTTAGAGTGAACTTCACAGGATGGTAATTGAGATCACATTCTGGCTTACACCATCTCCTCCCTCCCTCCCTTCAGCCCTGGCTAAACAATTGTGCTGGGATCTTCAGCTAGAACAAATCGGCTCAAAATACTTCTGAACAGTTTGTGTTTTTCAGTGAGACAGTGCAGACAGAGAGACATCCCTATGAATAATTATGGATCTTTTCCCTGCTAACATCATCACTCCCCCTCCTCCAGATTTCACTCACCTCCACACCAGTGCCCAGACCATCACCTGCTTTAGTGGCCAGCAGTGACTGACCCAGGCAGGGCAGGGAGTGCCTGTTCCTGGCAGCCCCAGGGGTGGGAAGACGAGGCAGTAGTTGATACAGAGGGGCCATTGTGCCTTCCTGAGGCCTGGATCCAGATGGGAGGTGAGCTATTAGCATCAGCAGAGGTGCTTTCAGAACCCTGCCAGGCTGTGGCTACAAAATCAGGAGGGGAAACAACGTACCGTGGCAGAGGGGCTTCTGGTAGCTCTTGAGGAGCTGCTTTTCAGCTGTAACCAGCCCCAGAGTGCTTCTTCCCCTGTACTGAGTAGCAAGAGTCTCTACTCATCTAACTCAGTTGGGGATACCTGTGCTCAGGATGCTTGAACTTGATGCCACGCTTGTCTCTGTTTCTGGTTTTGGGCTGGCTTCGTGCCTCAGTTTACCTGCGGTGAAATAGAAATACAATTCTGGCCACTTTGTAAGCAGCTTGGTGTTCTGATAAAAGCTCTCACACAGAAACTATATTATTAAACTAAACATGCATGTGTTTATTTTTACGCCAGCAATAAATCAGAAGCAAAAAAAAAGAAAACCAAACCCAAATAACCAAGTCCAACCCTTAGGCTCAACATTTTTCATCTCAGATCCATTTTCCTCTCCCTTCTACACAGCCCAGTGTTGATTTCAACAACAAAGCCCGTGTCCTTCGCGACCGAGCTCCTCTGCCTTTCACCAGCCTTCAAGAATCACTGAGCAGAGCAGTTCCCTTAACCCTGCTGAGGTCTAGCAAACCCTCAGAGCATCCCTGCCCAAACCCCAGGGCTGCAGTGGGAGGAACCCTGTGGGTTTTTTTGGGCTCGTGTCTTTGTGGTTTACTAGTCCTCCAGCCCCCTTGGTGCAGCTGAACAGATCAAAATCTGGACATGAGAGGAAAAGAAAAAAAAAAGAAAAAGAACAAAAATGAGTAAAGGTTTTGAGCTTTTTTGCTTTTAAGGGGCTACTCCAGTGCTAACAGACTTTCCTCCTCTGTTATCACAACTTCACCCTGCCCAGCACAGGGAGGCTGCCTGGGGGGAGTTTTCCTAATCCAGCTCTACAGCATTTTTTTTTCCTGATAATTTCTGTCTGGAATGAGCAACAGCCAGCAGAGGGCAAGAGTCCCCCAGCCTGGGCTGGACACAGCCATCCCATAGTAAAAAACAGGCTGAGCCAAACTCACTTAAATCAATGAGAATATTTCCATCCACTTCAGTGGTCCTTGGATTGGCTCCTGGAGTTCTTTTTGGATTTAAAAACCCCAACAAAACCAGCATGATGTTTTATATAAACTTAGAAACAAGGTTTTATAAACTGAAAAAAGCCCCTGGCATTTATGCACCCTGGGTTTCATTGTAACTTGTCACTTGGATGTTAAATGGCCCTTTTTATTTATAATAAGTTTATTTTTTAAATACCCATGTTATGAACAAGCCACAGCAACAGAGGGGATGTCAGCCAATACCCTGCAACTTCTAGTTTAAATCTTCTTTGAAAAGCTGTGGCTGGAATGGGGCTGGCAGTGCTCAGCCATACCCACAGCCCCAGGTAAGTGCCTGGAAAACCAGTTTGAGGTGATAATTCAGCAGGGCACCGTGGCACGCGCTTCGCTCCGGGCACGGCACCAGCTCATGGGCTGCAGTGGCAACTGATGAAACCAGAGCTTTGGAATCCTGGTTTGCCTCCTGCAGGAAAAGTCACGATCTTAATCCCAGCCCACAGTCCTACTCCCAGCCCACAGCCCTAATCCCAGACCACAGCCTTAATCCCAGTCCACAGTCCTACTCCTAGCCCACAGCCTTAATTCCAGCCAACAGCTCTAATTATAGCCCACAGCCCTACTACCAGCCCACAGCCCTACTCCCAACCCACAGCCCTAATCCTAGCCCACAGCCCTAATCCTAGCTCACAGCCCTAATCCTAGCTCACAGTCCTACTCCCAGCCCACATCCCTAATTCTAGCCCACAGTCCTACTCCCAGCCCACAGCCCTATTCCCATCCCACAGTCCTACTCCTAGCCCACACCTCTAATCCTAGCCCACACCTCTAATCCTAGCCCACAGCCCTAATCCTAGCTCACAGTCCTACTCCCAGCCCACAGCCCTACTCCCAGCCCACAGCCCAGATACTCTCTGCAGAGCTCCTGTAACCAGTCCTGTAACCATCCTGTAACATGGATGTGCAGAAGGGAGAGAAGGATGTAACACTGGCCACACAGCCCACAGCTGGGGAAGAGCACGGGGAGAACAGGTTTATATTTTCCCTTTTCTGTCTGAGTACATCTAAACCTGTATTTTCCAGACGTGTGAGTATAAAGAGCTCCTGGGTTCAACACACTAAGCCCCTTGTTGCTCCTTTGTATGACTGAGGGCAAAGCTACATTTTGTAATTATACAGCTGAAGAAATGGACATGAAAAAACTGTCACAGGATTTAAACAGCATCTCAAAAGATGCCAAGCTCCTCAGCCTGCCCCAGGGAAGGACAGCAGGAATTGTGTATTGCCTTCAACGGGAGAAGAGCATTGGCCAATGCCACATGCTGAGACAAAAATCTCCTCAATAACATTTATAAAGCCCTTTCACGTTCTCCAATGAAAGATGCTATTGAAGAGCACATCGTTGGCTGGAAGTTTTCCCTCCCACCTCCTGCACTGTTTCTAGGCAAATATCTTGCCCTTTTGAAAAATACGGTGTGGAGTGAAAAGATAAACTCCTGTAATTATGCCTTCCCTGAGCGTGGCTGTGCTGAAAAGACAAACTGCCTCCTTCAGCATTACTGCTCACAGAAAAATTGGACCTGAAGCGTACGTGGGAAGATTAGACTGGCTTTAAAACATCTTTCTTCACAGCCTGGTTCTTGAGGATGCTGCAGCAGGGCGTAAAAACCGTTCAAAAAAGCCCTGGGGACCACCAAGACTTCATTTCCACAGGGAAAGTCATCCTCTCCAGGCTGTAGCAGAGGTGAGGAGGAGTCTAGGGGTGGAGGGCTGCTGCCAGTTCATCAGGAAAGCAGGAAAAGAGGAATGTGCCCAAACTCTAACACAAAGATCTGTGTTGGAAGCCACTGCTTCAGCGAGATTCTCCTGTGAGTCCAGCGGGCCTCTGCATGCCTGGTTCCACCAGCCAATGTAGACGTGGTGGTCACCAAAGGGTTTGCTGCTTGCCCTGGTCACCCTCTCTTTTGTGGCGAGATTATTTCAGTCTTCAGGGCTGCCCAAGCCTACCCTAGCACTAAACCCCCTTCATG
The DNA here is from genome assembly GCA_024336885.1 of Actenoides hombroni. NCBI lineage: Eukaryota > Metazoa > Chordata > Aves > Coraciiformes > Alcedinidae > Actenoides > Actenoides hombroni. The sequence continues at coordinate 565,189 of WUAM01000047.1, forward strand.
TGAGCACTGAAAGAGCTTAGGAGAAAGCTCAGGAACATCTGAGCAGATAATATTAGCATGTCTCCCAGTTTGGAAGTGCAGTTTGCTACCCCATATCAGGGGAGAGTGGAAACTCCTATTTTGAGAAAAACCTCTTGGCATCAGGCCTGCCCTATGAGTTGGATTTAGAAATAAGGCAAACTGCAGATGCCACAGCCACAGATCTGTGTTCGCTCGGGGCCGGGAATGATTCACCCCCCAGCTTTGTGTTGCATGGAAGGGTTCCCTGTGACGAGCACTCGCGATGGAAGGATGCAGGAATGACTTCAGCCTGACATCTAAAGGGAAGAGAAAATTACCTCCAGCCCTGAGAAAGGAAGGCAAGTGCTTCCCTTCTGGCTTGAACAGCAGAGTTGATGAGCTAACGTGATACAGACCGAGGAGATTTCACTGGGGAACCTTCAACAGAGACAGCGAGGACACAAGTGTCGGTCTGAAAGCATAAGGTGATCCTGCCAGGAAAGTGCCCTTCTTGTGCTGCCTTCGATCTTCAGAGAGATTCAAATCCTTAGGTACAAGTAATGAGTTGTCAGGCTACATCCAGTCCTATTTCTGGTGTCTGCAGCTCTCTAATGATCTGTGGTTTAAGAATGAAGAGAAATATAAAATGCTTCTTCTCATTAGAAAAGAAAGTCTGAAATAATGAAATAGCTGCCAGAAAAAAAAAAAAAAAGAGCCGTGCCTTTGTGTACTTCAAAAGAAGACAAGCATCTGCAGTTTTGTAGCTGTCAAAGATGCTTAGATTCCTAAATATTAAGTCTTTTTTGAAACTGTGAATCTTTGGAAATTCCCCGAGTGGTTCCAAGATCAGGCCCAAGAGTTTGAGGCTGAACACATTCGTTAGACACTCATTTAGCCTTATTAAAAGTCTTTCAGATATGGAGGCTTTGTCACGTTGCTTGATAATGTCTTGATGGGGTTTTGCTCTCACCAATAATTAAAAAAAATGCATCCGATTTCTAATCTTTCTTCCAGAAACCCACATTTTGAAATGAAGCAAAAAGATAGAAATAGTCTCAGTTTCTTCAAGGGGATCTTAGTGGTCCCAAAGAGAATGGAAATCCCATTGCTGTATCGTGCTGCTTCTCAAGCCATAGGGTTGGAAGCTGCTGGATTATATCATTGATCTGAAAGAGGCAGATCCTTTTTCTTTGCTTGTCTTAAAAAATGACTTTTGATTTATTTTTTCTTTTTAATGTTCCCTTTTTTTTTATTTCCCTGTGTCTTGATTCTTTTGTCTTTGAGTAATTCCAGCCTCACCATTGACTGAGTGGTTCTCCTAAATTTAGATTAGAGCGTTATTCGCTTTCATAAGAAGCGTTAATATCCCTTAGGTTAAGAATAATTAGATGCTAATTTTCAAGACCTGAAAGGAAATCATACCTCTAATTCATCATTTAGAGTGAAATAGCCGGTTTAAAAGGCTACGGAGCTACATTAAACAAAGGTCTACCCATTTTTTTCCTAAACAAAAATTAACCTCAATACAAATTGAGATGATAGGATTCTAGTTAGATTAATGACACCAATTAGGCTAATACATTTCTGAAGCTCCTGGAGTTCACGGGAGAAGGCAGCAGAATTGTATTGGATTGTATTTTTATACATAGTTTCCAGCAAAACCAATGTCCCCAGGGATGCGATCCCTTTGTGGCACCAGGAAGAGGCATATGATTCTTATGGGTCCTCAGGAGCCTTTTGATGTGCCCAGATCCATATGTAAATATAGCTTGAGATGAGGTTTTTTTACTCCGATGTTTCCCGGTGAAGCCAGCAGACACTCCAGGCATGATACAAATGAAGCAACAACCCAACCAAGCCTTGGAATTTAATTTAACTGCCTCTTTTTGGATATGTGTCATGCATTCAGAATTAGACAACTGAATCCCCAATCAAATGTTCTTTGCCTGTAACAACACAGTGAAAGGCATAAAAAGCACCTCAAAATAGCTTGCTAACAACCACATGGAACCTATTCTTTTGGCAAAAGGAGGAGGCAGTTTATAGGTCTGGACTCAGCGCTCAGAAATAAGTACGTGTTCCTTTTTCTTTGCATTGGCACGTTTTTGGCTTTTCAGATTAGCCACGCACTTTATAAATTCTCACACAACTATTCAGGCAGTAGATGGGAATGCACAGGCTTTTTTGGGGAATATGAATTTCTCCCATTTGAACTGTCTGACACAAGTTCTCTGTTAACTTTGCAAGGAAATTCCTCCTGGGCTGGTTATTTGAGCTGTTCCTGCAAAGCCTATTCTGCTCTAACACTGACCAAGCTGCTTGTTTTACTGAACCTGTTCTAAATATTATTTCCCATTTATTATTGCTTCCACGTTTTGTGGTATCTGGTAGCAGGAAAATGTCTTTCTTGAAGCAGGTAAATAATAGGGTTGAGTCTGGAGTGGAGGAAAGATGCAGAATGGCAGGAACACAGAGTCTTGGTGACTAAACCCAACTGTCTCAGTACAGGCCACCGTACAGTAGTGTCTGAGCTAAGGACTGAATAAAAAAAGACTTTTTCCTTGTGGTTGTGCTGGGATGGGATTCTGAGTGAGGAATGTTGAAACTGGAAAAGAGAGTTAGTTTTCTAAGAGTGCAGACAAATGTAAGGCCAATGGAATAATAATAATGATGATGATGATGATGTTAATATAATCCCCAAACCAAACAAACCCCATCCATTTCTGAAACAGATCTCTCAGGATTTTTTAGAAAGCCTTGTTTCTTAGAGGTCAGTTGACTCACTGGATAACATACTATGTGATGAAAAGGCTGGTTTCTGCAAAAAATCCACAATATGTTAAAAAATCCACAATATGTTAAAAAATCCACAATATATTAAAGAATCCACAATATATTAAAAAATCCACAATGAGTGTGAAGACTTAAAAGCTTGAATACAACCCAAAAGCTGTAGGGTTTATGTGGGTTTTAGGAAATGGTTGCTTTTTGTAGTGTTGGTTGTCTCCAGAACATCCCTTTCAGAAATGCCAGCTCTCTCCGGGACATCATCTTTACATTATCCCTTTGGAGTTCAGGCAGGGGACATTGCCAGACTGAGCATCCTCAGACTGTAAAAGCCACTGAAAAAGGTTCTTTCCTTTTCCAAAAGAGCCAGGTTTCTCTAGTGCTTTGAATTAAAACTAAACAAATAAAATGTTAGGTGGGATTTGGTGCCTTTTACTTTTGGAGGGAGTGATTAGTGACCCCTGGGTTTAACAATACTGCCTGTAACCCACAGATTGGGTTTGTCCTCGCTTTTACAAGTGCTCAAGGAAAGAACTACTTTTAAAATCTGAGACTCCCTGGCAATATTCTTGCTGCTTGCCCCCTCCTCCACTGCCTCTCTGGATATAGCACCATTAGTTTGAGATTTTTATGGCTCTCGAGGGAAACACAGAACATTCCTGAAACTGAAGTAACATTTTGGAGTCCCTGAGTTGGAGCTCAGATGGCACCATCTCTCTCAAGGATAAATCACAGGAGCTGCAGGCAGGGGGGTTATTTGGTTTAAGAGGCACGGGGCCAATAAACATCGATACTGTTACTTGATTCACTAATAAATAGTAAATGTTTCATCTCAAAGTAGCTCAGTGTGATTTCCAGCCATAACCTGATGATAAAGAAGCATCGCAACTGAAGGCAGGTAGTGTTAGCAGAAAACTAACGTGTTGTGAAAGCCTCGTTTGCTGCCAACTGCCTCCATCTCAGCAGCTATAATGAGGAGAAAAGAAAAAAAAGAGCCCAGTAAAGGAACAGGCAGCAGCTCTTTATGTCAACACCAAACAACACACTGTAATTGTGAATTTTGATTAAAAGGACTATTTAATGGCTAAAACAAAAGAAAAAAGAAAAGGCAATCAGTGAAACGAAAATCTTTAGTGCAGCAGAGCTTTAGCTGGGCTGAAATACTGCCGTGGATTTCCTTGAGTGCAAGAGGAATTTCTCCAGTTTCGCCCCCCCCCCCCCCCCCCCCCCCCCCCCCCCCCCCCCCCCCCTGCGCCCAGACGCGTGATAGACAGCGGTTCGTACTCTCTAGCAGAGGACGCAGCGGCCACGTAAA
>WUAM01000047.1:599615-612542 GCA_024336885.1 Actenoides hombroni
AAAACCATTTTATATATATCTATACATCTATATATATTTTTTTTTGAAGTGTCCCAAGTCACTGATGAGGAAAGGATAAAAATAATGTCCCAGAGTGAAGAGAGGGGAGCAGAACACAGTCTGGGATTTTACAGCCAGAGGAAAGCAATTCCTGGAGCCCCAGAGAAGCAGATGAGCCATGTGCCTGTTCTTGCAGGACAGACTGCACCTCTCCTCCTCAGCAGTAACTTGGAGAGGGAAAGGGTTTTTTTGTTGGATTCATGTTTCCTGAACAGAGACACATTTAAAAGCAACGTTCAGTTTCTCCTGGGAGAGCCCTGGTTGCAGAGCTGGGCTTGTCAGTAACCCTGGTTGCAGCAACTGTAGATCGTCCACTTTCTTTTTAGGTAGCCATTGCTACTGGAGGACAGTTCCAGTTTTTTGTAGCATTTACAGTCTTTGGTCTAGAACAAAAGACCCCACGAGAGGGGGAAGAGATGAGACTTTGAGAATTCCAACTAATTTTGAGAACCTGGCAAGCCGCAAAACCGAGAGGCGATTTGTAAATGCTCAGCTTCTGCTTCTCCGCGGTTCTCTTGGCACCTCTGCTGCTTGTTCTGTAGGTGTAGCCCTTGCTTTTGAAGGCTGCTTGGAGTTCTTGAGCTAACACAGAGCCCCTGCACAGACTGGAGTGCCAGGCTGTGCTGCTGTCCTCCCCTGAGTGACAAAGGATGTTGGGAGAGAGTGAAGTCTAAATTAATAAAGGAAATCTTGAGTTACTACAGACCTTTAAAGACCGTGATTCAGCAGACTTATTTTAGATGCTCATCTGGGGATGAGGCAACCCTATCACTTGATCAATTGGAAAATTAGTCTAAATGACTCGGGGGAGGGAAGAGAGATGAACCCCACCCAGGGTTTTGTTTGTACTGATGTGTAGGACCTTTTCATCCTGGCGGCTTGTTCCAAGCTCTTGAAGGCACAATGGAAATACATTTCTATTCCTAGCTTCAGTCATTAACACTGCACTCAAAGTATCATCTTGCTTATGAGTAATACCCTTGTTAGGGGACATCTTCCTGGAGCAGAGAGAAGCAGAAGGAAGTGCCAGGCAGTAGGTTTTTTGCCTAAAATCCTCATAGAAAAAATAATGCATCACAGTGAAGAATTCTTTACTCAGAGATGAGTAAGTCAAAACCCAGTGAACAAAGTACAGTATGTAATCAGGTGAAGATGGACAGGGCAGGATTCTATGCTTGCTGTCACATCTAAGTTCTATGAAGCATCTTTGTACTTAGCTCTGGCAAGACATGCTAGAGTTGCACATGTCCAATTTAAAAGCAGACGCTACAAGAATCCTGGATATGGTCCTTCTTTCTACTGCAACCTTCTTAGGCAATCTTTGGCACATCCATTTCTAAGTGCATCCTCCCTTTCTGTGAACTAGAGGAAAAAATGCTTTTTTCCTCTCCCTTCTCTTATCCGCTGGGACTGTAATCCTTCTGGAGCAGGGGTTGTATCTACTCTGTCTAGATAGCACTGAACAGGAAAAAGATCCCATGCTTAATGACACTCATTAGCATGAGAGGGTCCCCAAGGGAGGGCTCCAGGCAATGTGCAGCTGCTCAGCTGTTTCTAAGCCTCTGGCCCTGTCTTATTTGCTAGCTTTGTTAAAATCAGAGCCTTAAATCCTGGCTTTTGGCCAGCGTTGCCTTTTCATTACAAGTGTGTCATACAAAGGCCCAGCATCCCATTGCTTGCGTGTTCGCTGCCTTTTAATAAAGTGCCATTTAATCTGCTCAGCTCAGAGCCAGACCATGTAGGCAACCTGTGTCTAGGACCAGGAGTGGAATAACTTCTCTGAGGTGTTACAGGCTTTGACATGAGTTATTGTCCTCTTCAAAAAGTAGTGAAAAGTATTGTTTTGAGAAATCAGCCCTCTGGGTTTCGCAACGGCTTAGCTTCTGCTTGGTTGAGAAAGAAAACCCACCCAAAGGCAAGGGATATTAAATGTTGTCTATTAAACTTGAAGCTGGAAGTAGACTCATTCCTCTGTCTTTTAATCTTTGGACAGCCTGAAGCTTGTAGCACAGCTGAGTTGAAGACAAATTGCAAACTTCTGAGTTTGCAAAGGAAAAAAAAAAAAAATAATAAAAGAACAACCCAGCATAGTTGCTGTTGGTCTGCAGCTGCTCATACATTGAAGGCAATCTGCACTGAGAGGAGGAACCTTGGAGAATATTGCTATGTGGGGTCTGAGAGTTGGAAGACAGCAGCATTTACTTAGTGCTGATGATTTACTGTTCAACAGCCTCATTTTCAAGTACAACTATGTCTAAATCAAAGGGTGATGTACTGATGGAAAGATCTATGTACTAGATAAATAACCAAAGGTGAAAAGTATCCAAGTCATTTGGAATGAAGTGAGCACTCAAACCATGGGTTACAAAAAAACAGCTGAGCAAAAGGGGCTGACATTTTCAAACAAGACAGATCTGTCTGATTTCGTACTTCACTAGGGAGATGTTCAGGTATTAGAAGTGTCTAAAGTTTTACATCTTGGGGTTCATAAGGACTTTTACACCCTGTTCATGTAAGCATAGGCTAACGCTGGGTAAACGACATCCTTTTGAATAAATGAAGGCAGCTTCGTTAAAGCTAAGGGTACTGTCTTAACTCACCCCAGATGAAGATTTGGGCCACTGGATTTTGCGTGCAGCTGGAGGTCCTAATTATGTGGAGATGCTGTTAAATGATTGTTTCCATGTAACTCATGAAGAATTTCCTAGTTTGATTTATTACCTGGATGACCTGATAAAGTCTAAGCACATAGAGAGGGCAGGGCTATTTTTTTTTTAGCCTTGGGAAGATTGAATTTATTTATTTTTTTTTAGCTACTGCTGAAAAATATCTATCCAGAGATGAGTGATTACTTCAGTTTTCATCCCTCCTGCTTTTTGGTTACCTCCTGCATCTGGATGGGTCCTTTCCCATGAGGTTACTGCTCCTTCTCTCTAGTCAAGAGTTTATGCTGCTTTTCTCTGCTTTAGCTTTACCTTAATCTTTAATATGTAAAATAGTTTGGAGGAATTGGAAGTGTTTCCAAGTCATACCTATCTTGGACTGTCTTGTTTCAATAAGTGATTTGGGTTTTTATTTGCTGCCTGACCACATTTGAGGAGCAAAGAGACCCAAAACGCTGAAACAACTGCCTTCATGCTATTGGCTTGATCTTCTCCCCAGCGCATCTCCCTTCATCTGCCTTTCTCCTCCCAGCTTCTGCCCGGCAAGGCAAAACTTTCCTCGGGGCCAGAGCAGTGACTATGCATCCACTGGTGCACATCCAGCTCTCAGTACAACAGTCCTGCTTGCAATCCGTGTAACATCACTGTGATGGAAATAAACCCAGCCTGCTGCTTTATCTTTCCCAGATCTGAGCTAGATTTAGGTCTGCTCTTGTGCCTCAGCATTTGCCACAGGCCTGCTAACTTTCTGTTTCCATCCGAAGCACACAGTACAGCAAATTCCTTGACTACTTTAGAGAAGCGTGGCACTCAAAAATCCTGGGGAAGAAATTCTGTCTTTATTCAGAAATGTTCCTTTGTTCCAGGGGGGCTGGAAATCATTGTGAGCTTTATTCATTCCCTTGTGTTGGCTGATTATCCAAGCTTAGGGCATCTTGCACGGCCATGCTAAATTTCTCTTGCCATGTGACTTCATATATAATTCTGTCATCCCTGCTAAGCCTCCACCTCCCTGCTGTGCCCAAATAGCAGCTCAGAGTATAACGATAAGTGTAGATCTGATATAGGGAGCCTCTCATCTGCAGAGAGCTTGTGGAACTTGGGGACCATAAATGCAAAGCTCACGTCACCCACCACTATCTCCAGGCAGCAACTGTTTTCCAGCAGTGTTTGCCAGAGAGAATTGTTCAGGGGAAGGATGGGAAAGGATGTACTGTCTTAGTGATGTATCAGCTGCTTCACGGACATCTATTCACCCGCTGTTTGCTACCGCTGCATCTTGTCAGAGATCCCCTCGAAATGGAAGGGGCCCAAGCTGATGACAGCAGAAGTCAGCAGCTTTAAAAGAAATGTACTTTTGGCAGGGAGCAGCTTTCTGATGGCAGCACCAGCACGAGCAGAGGTGAGATCCAGAGCCCCATGAAGTCAAAGGCAATAGCTGGAGCTTTGAAAACTTGTCTGCTGAGGTTACTGGGCCCTTTCTCTTTGGGATAGAAAATGCCAGGCCAGAATGAATCAGTGCTCTGTCTGATTTAGGTGCCAGCACAGGATGTTCCAGAGGAAGACACAATTGTAGTCGAAATCCACACATTTACAGATGATCAGACAATCAACGTCATACCTCTGCAAGATGACTGTAGCCACTACTTGAACCTTTTCCAAGACAACCTGTTGCCACATCGGCCCACCTTCTCAGAGGATGTTTTTGGCCAGATGGATGGTGACCCATGGCTTCTTTTGCCTGGGCTAAACACGCTCCCTTCTCCCGATGCCCCATTTTGCTCCTGTACCCGTCTGCTGTGTTATGTCTTAAGGCACACAGGGTTGGAGATGCCTTTTAGTTCAGACCTGAACAGAGCACGCTGTGTTCTTAGTTAAGTTATTGAGGAATTGTTGTACCACCAAAGAACTGTGCTTTACTTTTTCTTTGCTGATGGGCCTTTCTCTTAAGAAGGTCAAATCACAAAAGGAGTGAGCAGCTTCCAGGGGTCTAGTACTTCTTTCATTTCCATTAATTGCCTCAAATTAATGCTGTCTGTAGAAAGGTATACAGTTTGTGTCTTGATGGCGTGCCAGTAGACATAGGTGTTTGAGAAATCCCAGACAGGTTTTGATTCCTTTAAAAAAACAAGCTGTAGCTTTCTTCCTAAGTACGTGAGCATTTTAGTAATATGTTTTCTCCTGTCTTTTTATTTTTTTCTGTCTCTCTAATTGTTATTACTAAAATACACACGCCAGTAATTCCCTTCCTCTGAGCCATGCTCTTGTGTGACTCCATAACACAATTACTGCAAATTAGCATCTCATGAAAAACAAAGAAACAACACAAAGCTCAAAAACCCAAACAAACCCTCCCAACTGCCTGACATTTTAAAACTCTACTTAAAACACCAAGAGGCAAGAATGGTCATGAGATTTGCAAACCACAATGCTTTTATGTGTTTAGGACTTTAATTCAACAGTACTGTACATTTTATTTACGCTCAGATTTTGTGTTGCTGGAAGAATGGTATGTGAAGTAGAAATATCTGGGGAAGGAAAGGTGCATTGTGCCATTTATTGTCCCCTCCAGACTCCTGGAGATGAAGCAGGTGAGGAATGAGGCCTTGGAGTAACCTTGAGGGCAGCCCCAGAGTTGTGATGGAGGAACATCAGCTTGTAGATGGCTGCCCCTGTGATGGGAGGAGCATCAGCTTGTAGATGGCTGCCCCTGTGATGGGAGGAGCATCAGCTTGTAGATGGCTGCCCCTGCTCTCTGGAAGATCAGCAGCACCCTGAAGCCCCTTCCACAAAGCTGGAACCCTTCCGATGGCAAAGCACAGGGGCTGTTTCTGTGCCTTGGGCCCTTTCAGAGAGGAAACTCTCAAAATAGTCCCATTACAAAGGAGCACCCTAGTTTCCATAAGAAGGAAAGCAACTATTTCCTATTAGATTTTTCCCTACTTTGATAAAAGTGAGTTAAAATCAAACCTCTCATGCTCAGATTTGTGCTGCCAGCACAAAGTCTTCGTCTTAACATGGGAGAGAGCAAGAGTCCCAGCTGCAGATGTGGCTGAACTTCTGATCCAACTCAGCTTTGCTTCCTCTTTGTGAAAACACTCACAGTTGAACCATGGGGAGGAAAAAACCCAAACAAATTAAAACTCATACATTAAAATATTTCTATTCTTAAAATGCTTTTCTCTTCTGTACCTCAATGTTCATTTTTAATGGAGGAGCATAGTAGTAAAATTTCCCTCGGCTCACTTAGCACGAATTTGAGCTTTTAGTGAGACTTTACAGATGATACATGATCAACAGTCGTGTAACAAAATATGACCATAAATACACGATCTGCAAGGTTCTCTGTGTCCATTTTTAACTTCCTATAGATTAGAAAGTGAGTTAGATGTAGGCAGGACAAACTATTGAATTAGTTTTGGAAGCTCTTCAATGATCATGCAAGGAAATAGCCTTACATGGGGAAGGTGGTGGAGTAGGAAGTAAAGACCTTGCTCCTAATTCATTACACACTGTTTGATCCTCCCTCAGTACTTGTTTGTAAAGCTGGCTGTGGCAAAAGTTCCACCGCTTGTGCTTTGCATGCCGATGAATGAGATCCCTGCTCTTTTGAACTTCAGCTCTGGCATCTTTCACTGTGGCAGAAATTACTAAATAACCAAAATGGGAAAGATGAACTGTTTGGGTGAAAGCAGAATAAAAAGAAATGGGTTGTTTATTACACTGTAAAGCCATTTTACAGAGAGGAAATGATGTGCTGTGGTGTTCATTGTTCTCCAGACCCAAGAATAACTGCAAGTGGTAGGTTTTCCAAGAAAACTAAGAGTGCAATTACAAGAAAATACATTTTTTTTCTCGCTGCTACTTTCCAGAGAATAATCTGGCTACATATTAAATACTAATTAAGAATGTGAAAGGAATTGGAGACTATTTCACTTGTACTGATAGATTATTATCTAGAGGTAAGCAGCATTTTGCTGTTGGGCAGTAGGATTCCAGTTTGCTTTGTGCACTTGTGCTTACTGGTGTCCTGTAAATGAGGTGAGAGGAGTAGAGCTGCTTCCAGTGCTGTATAATCATGTTCAGAGGCCTGGCAGGGGAGAGCTAGCCTTAGGAGCTCTCTTCTGGGTTCTGTTCTCAGTTCTCCAGCTGACACCTACGTTGCCTGTGTTTTGAGATAGCGTTTTCAATAACAAGCAATTTTTACTGTTTCTTAGCGTTAGATGGTTGTTATCACCTCATAAATGCCATCTCAATTCAGAGACGTAACACATAGCAATTCCCTTGATATTTTTACCCTTGTCCCGTGGCATATTTTATTTTTCATAGCCCTTAGATTTATTTTTTTTTTCTTCAATTTTTTTTAATGAAGTAGTCTGAGTTTTAGTACAGAATGTGGGACTGGTTTTGGCCTGTGACAAAGTGATTTGTCAAGATGTTCTGTGGTCCTTTCTGGGCTGATTCGTGGATGTCAGTGTTCACACAGGTCTGGACTTTGACTTGGGGAACTACTCCTGATTGCTCTTGGAAAGATGACTAGGATATGATTAGGAACAAATCTTGCTTTGAGCAACCTGGTCTAGCAGATGTCCCTGCCCATGGCAAGGAGCTTGGAACTAGATGATCTTTAAGGTTCCTTCCAAGCCAAGTCATTCTATGATTCTTTGTAGCAGTTTTCCTGGTTCGTATTGGTCACTAGGGAGAATTGATTCAATGTGAACGGGTATGAAGACACTTCCTATTTTGGTCATATCCATGCGTTAGAGAATCCTCCTTCCCTGGTGCTTCAGAACTCAAGCATGTGAAGGTGTGAATTCCTCAGGCTGCTCTCTTACCGTGAAACTGGGCCTCAGAGAAGAGGCACAGCTTTTCCCAAGCTGGATGGTGCTAGAGTACCATCCATGGGGCACGATGTTCTTTATGTACTGAAGGATGGACCCAAATGAAAACGATTTTCCATACACAAACAATGCACAGAATTCCTGTGTCTCAACGTCCCAGAAACCAAATGCAGGATTTCACAAGGCAACTTTGTCCTAAACTTAATAGAGCATGGGGAGGTCGAGGAAGTAGTTGCATCATTTATTTTTAGGTGCCTAACTCTGTTTCTAGGTAACAGAAATAAGTACTTCAACCCTAAGTACCTGAAGTAGGAGCCTAACTGCTGACTAATTGAAGTTCTTGTCTCATAGATTGGAAATTCTCAGGCAAAGAACAAGGATCCAGGAGAGATTTGAGTTTAGAAAGTATGTGTTTGGGTTTGTGAGGGTGTATAGGGAGTGTTGCTCCTTGTGCTGCTTGGTTTAGCAGACTCTAAGGTGAAAAAGTGGTCCTCTTGCCTAATACTTGAACTTGGTTTGCTCAGGATGATAATAATAATTATAATTAATCATAACAATAATATATAGGGGCACACTTGCTGAACCTTATCTTCACAGGGCTCCAACAGTGACTTGTTTTAGCAAAGAGATGAAGGTGAGAAAGGAGGAACAGTTAAAAGAAAAAAGTCAATTAATTCAGTTAATCAGGTGAAGAATCAGTAGTGTCTCACTGTATGCTTCTCTGCAGATGAGCCTCCTTACAAAATCAATACACAGTAAAAAAAAGACCATGCTGATTTCCCGGTGTTAACATTAACCAGGTAGTATTACTTTGGAATACATAAAAAAAAAAATTCAGGTTCAATAATCCACCTCTCTGAGCCTGGAACAGTGTTCTTTTGCTCATCATCTGTGGTTGATTGCTTCCTGCAGAGGGTTCTTAATCTACCACATGAGAAACACACCTTAAAAATTAGTTGTGAAAGCTATATAGCTCTTTTCATCTAAAAGAAAATGTAACTGGATTTTCTCCCTTTTATTCAGCACAATGTGGGAGACTGTCTTAGAGAGCTGAACTGTAAATGTTCTGGTGATGGAGAAAACAGAAATGAATTGTTGTTCCTTGCAGTTTTGAACTCCCACTCTACAGCACAGGAGAACAGAAAACTCCCAAGTCATCAGAACTGGCCAGAACTGCAGCAGTTCTCTCAGAAATTGAGTGTCTGGTGTGATGCATGGTCTTAAAAAAAAACATAATAAAAAAAAAAGTTGAATACTAGGCAGCAAATACAGGGTGTTTTGCACAATGCTGGTTCCAAACCTGTGTGCAGGGTGTTTTATGACACTTCACAGGAAAACAGGAGAAGCAGGAAGCCCTTAAGAAAGGAATTGGTCAATGAACTGGAAAGATGTGCAACACCATGTGTTAGATCAAGGGAAATTTGGCCAGAAAGGCTCTTGCTAGAGCGAGTTAACATGTCTGTGAGTATCAGAGAAACCTCACTAACTTCACAGAAATTTGTTCAGTGACCTTTCTAGAAGGGGGAAACTTATTGACAACCTGTGCTAGCTTCCAGCAGCTTCTTATGTCCAAAAAATACATTCCAAATTATTGAAGGCTTTGTGTTAGCACCTGGCAGTCACTACTGGACAGCAGAAGCAGCAGGAATTCTCTCTTTAAAGACTTCAAATGGACCAGTGTGCGCATGCAATCCCCTTCCTGACCTCTGCCCAAAAATATTACTAGAGCCAAGTAGGGGAGGATAAAGTCATTTTGTTAAAACTGCTGACCTTTCATATTTCATTTCCATCCCACATTAGAACAGAAGCAAAATCTTTCTCTGAAAGCAAATGACATTAGTCCGTCTACTTGGTGATTTCGTGAGGGTTTTCATGCAGGTCTAGCCTTGCTCTTCTCCTCTAATGCAGGCCCACCAACCAGCTCCCTCGGAAACAGCAAATGACTAAAAAGTTCTGGACAGAAGCTTCTGCTTGACAAAAACCTGTTAAAACTTGCACATCACTGCAAGAGCATTCACTTCCAAAATTTCATTGAGCTGGAAATGTTCTGATCGGCTGCAGTTCACACTCCCCTGGTTCCATTCTCCTTCCCTGCATTACTGCTGCACAGTGCATTACGTAAACTCAGAAGCTAATTCTAAGCAGATGGACCTGATTTTACTTACTTTTCTTTTTTTTACCAGCCCATCCATTCCTGTGCCAGCAGGAAATCCAGCCACATTGGGAAACATCCTCCTTTTACTTCTATACAAGGCAAACCAAAGCACTTCTGCTGTAGCATTTACTTTTTGGCCCCTGCAACCTAAATTGATGCTTTCAACCAACAGCTGCCATGGCTTTCGCTTTAGGTCAGTGTTCAAATGGTTCCCAAGCTTTTATGTGCTCTTCTCATTGAGCAAACAGTGGATTCATGTTTTCATGCTGTAAAACTTCTCCTGTTTTCTGGCACTCAGTCTGCCTGTTGTATTAAGTTCTCCAGGGCAGTCCAGTCTGTCCTGGTCATCTGAGAAGTACCTCGTACTGAGGACTGAGCTGTGAGGTTAAAGTACAGACAGCACAGACCCAAACATTTATGCTGGAAAGACATTTTTCTGTGGAAACAGCCAGGTTTGACACATTAAAAAAAGTGTAATGCTTGCAAAAGCAATAGACTGTCATTTCAAAGTGGAGGAAAAACTGGTTATTTCAAGCTACCTGGCTGCAAAATTTATTTAAAATACTGAAGTAGTTAATATAATTAAAATAAAAATGAAACTTTCTGGGATAATTCTTTCAGCTTAGAACAAGTGGTTATTTTCCTCCACAACTGATTCCCCAAAACTGTTGAAATTTGGTCTTTTTGGCCATCCAGCCCTGGGGTTTGAGCACATTCTATGGTCTATGAGATGTTCAAATTTCTCCTGTTCTCCCCACTCAAGCTAGAAGGGGGCACCTACACTTGCTACCAAAGCATCATGCTTCACATTTCTCTTTACTCCCTGAGAATTCCAGAGAGCGATGTATTGAGGACGTGCCTGCTGTGTCGTTGTCTTAGTTAAACATAGAAATCAACTCCTTTAGCCCAGCAAAGGACATTCTGTTCTTTTATCAGTGGCCTTCCCTGTGTGCTCTAGCACCAGGACAGGAGTTAACTTCATCACCTACTTAGTGGCCATTCACTGCTCACACATTTCTACTCAGATACTCTTGATGATCCATTGTTCTCCTTTACGGAGATCACAGAGCATCTGGAATAATATCTTGGAAGCCTCTAATTTGTAAGCAGGGGTCCAGCTACAGGGTTAAAAGATACAGGGAACTGATGCTGCAATATAGAGCCTTCCATAACTGCCTTAATTCTGGCTCACATTTTGCAAATGTAGGAGTCACACCCACCCTGCTATCCCATGTCTTGCAGCAAAGCAACGTATGTCATCAAAACACTGGATGCAGATTCAACTTTGCAATATTAGAGAGCCTCTTGAATATTAAAAAAAAACCACTAAAACCCAAACAAAAACAAACAACAAAGCCCAGCCCCTGTGGACTAGGAAAATGTTATTTTACTGGAGCAGGGGGGGAGGAACCTGAGACACGGAGATTAAATAATGTCTTCTGGAAGCAGAACCATTTATCCCAGGCATCCCAAATAACCTTCTGCTCTGCCCTCGTGGCTTTTCCTTTCTTGTTGGTGCCTCATGTCTGCAGCCATCTATAAAACTGCTGCTGCTTTAGGTTCTCGGTGAGACTTAGAGCAGCTGGTCTGTGCAGAGTAATGACCCTGTCACAGCCAAACATAGTGCATATAACTTCAGTGCTGAGGAACACTGGCAAGGTACACGAGACTCTCGCTGCTAGACTTTGTTGTTAGACTTACTCTTTGGATATGAACTTGTATTTATTTCTCCCCGTATGCTATAACATATTTCACAAACACGACGTTTATTAGAGATCAAGATGAAAAACAGTGTAGCAGTATGGGAAGGAAAAGATTTATGGTCGAGGTACCAGGCTGGGGATGGGGAGAGCAAAGCTCTCTAGTTTGAATAAGGTCTCTACTTTGGTTGTAAAATGGAGATAAAATTATCATTCTTTAGAGCTACTCCTAAACTAAACTAAGCATCTGTGAGGCTTTATGATTGGAACAAAGCAGACAACATAATACTCAGGATTACTTTGGTGGGGTTTTTTTATTTATATCATCCATCATCTTATTGGCTACTTCATCTCCACATCCCAGCAGCTGCTTTATAGTCCTCCTGCCATGATGGAGTGGTCACTGTCTGGACCATGCTCAGGAGGTGAGCCAGGCTGTTCCTGAGAGGTTCACTGGTTTGGGCTGTAGGTTTGAAATCACTCACGGTGCAGAGAGCAGGAGCAAGGAACAAAGTCACTGTTATTCTGAAATGTCTGTATTTTTAGCAAACTGAATGGTTATATGGAAGGTGGTGTATCAGGAACCTCTTTGTTTTAAAGGAAGTTAGTCTTCTGTATTCAGCTGGCAGGTCATTGCAAGGCTTTAATGTTAAAAAAAAAAGCTGGTCATTTGTGGTTAGCTAAAATTTCGCTGCAACTTCATTAAGAAAATAACTAAATGGAGAATAAGAAACAATTAAAATCCTTCTATTGTGTTAAAGAGGGAGGGAGTGGAACAACAGTGCAAGCTCTTCCAGGTTTCAAATTCAATTTAGTTTTTATTATTTGATACACACAAGAAGTCTGTCATTAGAAGATTCATTAGTGCTCCTGGTAGTTCCTGAATTCTCTTGTTCAGTGACCAGATGACTGTAGTGCCTGGCTACAGGGGCAGAGGGATGCCTGACTCCACAGATATTCCTAACTGGCTGCAAAACCATCAAACACCCGCTGAAAATGGCAGTCTGAAATTGCTACCTAAGCAAAATCAGTCCTTTTTCCCCAAGAGAGCAAGCCTGATGGCTACATCATCAAAAAGATTACAGCTGTGGATTCGTTCACAGATGGAGAACATCAACACCATCTCTCAGCTCTGCTTGCAGTGTTATTCCCTCTTGTTTTACTCTCTATTTTGCTGATGTTTGTAAAGTATCTGCAGAGGCAGGGGTTCAACGACTCGGGCTACAAAGCTGGTAAAGGGTTTGGAGCGTGTGTCTCATGAGGAAAGGCTGAAGGATCTAGGGCTGTTCAGCCTTGAGAAAAGAAGTCTGAGGGGAGACTTTATTTCCCTCTACAGAGACCTGAAGGGAAGGTGTAGCGAGGCAGGAGTGGGACTGTTCTCCCTGGGGACAAGGGACAGCACAAGAGGCAATGGCCTGAAGTTGACCCAGGGGAGGTTCAGGCTGGAGATCAGGAAGCATTTCTTTCCAGCAAGGGTTGTCAGGCACTGGAATGGGCTGCCCAGGGAG
>WUAM01000047.1:618996-636899 GCA_024336885.1 Actenoides hombroni
TTAAGGCCAGGCTGGCTGGGGCTCTGAGCACCCTGCTCTAGTGGGAGGTGTCCCTGCCCATGGCAGGGGGGGTGGAAGTGGTTGAGCTTTAAGGTCCCTTCCAACCCTGACAATTCTATGATTCTATGATTCATTCATATACAACCTAAAAACAATTAACAGTTTGATTACATTTACTGAAAAACATTGACCTAAACATTGCATTTTAGGCTCATGTAAAAATACATGGATGCCTTGATCCTGCAACGAGTTCCTCTTACCAACTCGAGAACAGGGATGCACGTCAGGGTGGATTTGTTACAGGCTGGTAAATCCTGCGCACGCCAGACGTTTATGAAGCTGTGAGCTAAGTGGCATTAACCCGCTCTTAACAACAGAAGTGACAGGGGCTGGTGGTTGAGTCGTGAAGTGGGTAGCGTTCTGAAGGTGGGGAAATAGCTCAGAAACTTGTGTACAACCACAGGCCTCCTGCAGCGAAGCAGGAAGGAGATTGAACTTCACCCCCCGTGCCACATTTTAATTTCCGCAGTATGTCGTTCCTCGGGACTACTCGGGGACTTGCAGCTCTTCTGGTTCGCTGAGAAGATGCTAAAACCCAGATGGAGCTGTTTGTTTACTCTGTCGCCGCTAACAATGAGACGTAGCAATGCTTGTCTATCTTATTTATAGAAAAGAGCTTTCACAATGGGTCGTATGGGACCAGCAGAGGCTTCCAGCCGCTGCGTGAAGTGCTGAATGCCCACAGCTCTCCTGGGCCACTCGCTATTGATCAGCTAAGACCACGCTGTGAACAGCTGGTTGTGCTAGATTAGAAGTGTGACCTGGGAGGGTTAGATTCTAATAAACTAGCGGAGCCACAAGCTGTAGAGACCAAATGAATTCATATCCTCTGAGCTTTCACGGCACAAACGCTGTCACCCTAAGAGCACGCAAAACCAACAAAGAGGTTTTCTGTGGAGGCAGAGGGACATCTGCTGTAATTAGACTGGGACACAGATGGGACGCATTGTATCCAGGTTAGCTGGCCCTTATTAGAATATACTTTCTCTTTGAATCCAGGTGAGCTGCCTTTTGCTGCTAAATATTTAAAGCCTGGTACAAAGCTTGCTGACTTATTTTACTGTCTTCACAAGGGTTATCTGGTCCCAGGAGTACTCAGGCTTACAGGGTGCCCACAGCCTCTCTGGCCACCTTGCAGTGTCAGGTGAAGTACAGAAAGACACCTTGCAGAAAAAGAGCCAGTTACGAGAGGACAGTGACGGACAGAGATTTGTGATAGGCCATTATTTGAGATGTACCATCTCTGCATCAGAGATTTTAACAGCAAATGATAAGGACTCCTTACCCTGGTGAGACTGAAACCTAAAGCAGATAGAAGAAGAGATAAGTTAATGCAGATTGGCATTATATTGCCCAGTTTTGGTCTGCAGTAACAGGAGTTGCACCTTTTTCTTCTCTGTTTTGTTAGCAGCATCTGTAATTGTTGGAAGACCCATTGATGTAACTCACTTAACCACTCCATCTGTAATACAACTCTTTAGGAACGTGCAATAACTCCTTCCTCCTGCCCAGGGCCTATCCAACATTTCTTTCCTACTACAAATTATTTGGCAAGTCTAAATGTAATCATATGAAGATGCTGTAATTGTCTTCTCTGAGATGTCCTACAGCTTTTCCTATTCTAAAGAGATGTAAGAAGACCATTTCAAGAACAATAATAGAACCAGTTAATTTGCGGTTTATTCTTGCTGATCTTTGGAAACTGCTGTGTCTGGAAAATGCACTGAAAACATACAGAAAATGGGCAGGGAATTTTTTCTTGTTGTTTAGAAGAAATTGTCAACTAGAGGAATAGAAATGCTTAAGAAATACATTAGAAGGTTCAAAACTAATTGGTTATTTTGCTTCATTCTTCTACCTCTCCACTATGGTGGGAGCGCAAGAGATTTCTGTTGTTAAGAGTCATGTCTTAAATGGAGGAAGACTGAACTTGACAATGGAATTGTTTATCTGCAGACTTAAATTAAACCATGTTATGAAATCCCATGCATTGTAAAGGAAGAAGAAAGCAAAAAAAGGAAGCTCTTCTCTCTGAAAAAAAACTCCAAAATTTACGAACAGTGAGAGAGGTGGTAGTAATCTGTTTCAATAGTTATTCCAATAGGAGCTATTTTAGTCTCTCATATTTCACAATCTACAACACAGCATGACCCATTAATATATCTAAGTTGTAAACTATTCTCAAAGTTCCTCGCGCTCTGCTTCTCTCAAGTGCCTCAGTAGAACAGCTTTGAATGAAGTAAGAGTCCCATGTCGGGCATTGTATGGGATGGAAGGATGAAAGAAGAAAGAGCTATTGAAGAGATATTTGTGTTACACCAAAGCCTTTTTAGTAGGAAGAGGTTTAAGTAAACATAAATGCACTTTATGGTTCTTTAATGCTGCCAGCATGAGAGCCAGACCCTCTTCATTGTGCAATGTCCTGCAGGCTGCACGGAGAGACAAACATTCGAACCGATAGAAAAACAAGTCAACTCTTTTTTCCCTACTCCTTCAAAGAAGGGTTGCTCGTCCCTTCTGATCTAATTTCCCATCTTGTTCTGCTTTAGACTGCAGCGTGTTGCTTCTCTATCCACCTCCAACCCCTTGTAGGCAGGCCTTGTTTGCTTTTTCCCACTGGTTTTGCATCGATGGAAACTCATTGACTGCAGTGGAGTTTTGATAATTATGTTGTTGTAGAATAAGAACTAAATCAAGGCATCAGTGACTAGCGATGAAACTGAAAAAATAAACTTTGGTGTCTAAGTCCACTTCAGCTGGGGGTTGTGCAAATACTCTCCCCAAAAGCAAAGCATAAAGGAAACAAGCAAAATAATAAACTATCTTGCAGTTGTCCCAGAGCTTTCAGGCAGCGGTTCCCGTGATTCCATGAGCACCGGAGAACTGAAAACATTTCCTAATCCCTCTTTGAAATATTTCACCATATTCAGCTGTGATCCTTAAAGAGAACACTCCCTGGCATGTAATTTCTCATGTGAAGGAAATCTACTCTTTATATCACCAATAGGTATTTTATTTTGCTTTCCTGAACTCTGGGTCAGCAGCATGAAGGCATTTCTTATCTGTAGAAATTCCCAGGAGAAGTTAGTGACACAAACAGCGGGAGTTTGAGCAGCAGCAAGAGCAGGGGAGCAGCGTGCTCTTCCCATGTTCTCTTGGTGGTTCTGATGACAAGTCTTTGGCATCACAGGACACTCAGTGGAGCCAAGAGACCATGGGCAAACTTTGCTGTTTCTATTTTTGCAGTTCGTAAGTTGGTTATTTTTTAACAATTTCGTGCTCCCTTTTCTGATAGAGCAGAGCTGTTGCACCTTTGTAGTCAGACCTTTTCTCGTTGGCTTTCCAGATTTTTATAGTACTCAGCCAGATCTGTCCAAGTGCTTACAAGGATGTGAGCTACATTATTTACCATAAAACAAGAGGAAAGTA
Source organism: Actenoides hombroni (assembly GCA_024336885.1). Lineage (NCBI taxonomy): Eukaryota > Metazoa > Chordata > Aves > Coraciiformes > Alcedinidae > Actenoides > Actenoides hombroni. The sequence continues at coordinate 622,486 of WUAM01000047.1, forward strand.
TACATAACACCCCTGTTCCCCTAGCTGCTTTGGCGTCAAGGGACTGTAGATTAATTCTGAGTCCTGCTGGCTGCTTGACAGTAAAATCCTCAAGAATTAACTTCTTCAATAAATTACTGAAATGTGAAAATCATTTGGTACAATCTAGGAGTGCCTTGCCCTTGCAATGTAAGATTTAATAGTAATTCCTTGCACTCTCTGTTCTGATGAGAGGTGCTGTACAAATATCAGAGGACGTTTATTTCCAGAGAGCTCAGCTTGGAAGGTTGCAAAATCACCTCTAAGACTGTAGGACTCTGGACGCACATCTCTTTTCCTTCTGTGGCAAATACATTTCCAGAGATCCCCCTGTTCGTTCCCAGTTTCACAGTTATTGCCATCTCCACAACCCTAGATTCACCTGGTCAGATAGCCGTGCTTTAAACCCGTCTTTGCAAAAAAAAATAAAATCTGTTTTAAATATTCAGGTCACTTCACGATGGAGGCACCAAATAGCTGGAGGGGCACCGATGTGGGATCAGCATTTTCTCTCCAAGAGGAGGGGGTGACAGGCAGGAGACAGAGTGGAAGCCACATCTCCTTCCCAAGGACATCACTAGTTTCAGAGATATTTTTTTTTCCCTGTGTATGCCTATCTTCTCTGTCCCAATCTGTGGTACCTGGGTGCGTGTTGCTTTTAGGAGGCGAGCAGCGTGTGCAACAGGAATGCTGAAGAAAATTAATACGTTAGCGACTGACAGAGAAAAAGGCCGGTATGCTGGACGGCACTGGTGGTAGCTTTTGTTTGCTTTCCAAACATGTTTGCGCAAAAGCCGTTCGCCAAGAAAGACAGTAAAAAGGAAAAAGAGGGAGGGAGTGTTAAATATAGAATTTATTTCTGCGTCGTGCTAATATCATCATGAGGATGAGGGTCATCCAGGCAACAGGAACGATCCATGAAGATCTCTGAGCTGAAGCATGTGACATGAATAGCAAAGGCTTAAAGCAATGTCTGCAGTAAATGGTTTGTGACCGGCCAATTGCCAGGGCTGACTTAGTCAAGGAATGGGTGATGAATATATAATTTCAAAGCAGCTCTGTACCTAAAAATCAAATCCAGAGAGATTTCCCTGTTCAATTCCAGGTAATCTGAGCAACAGGATGCTTGAATCCGTTGGGAATTGTGAACACAAGGTTCCTGACACCCACATTATTTACTTCAACTGGAACAGGTCTATTATTTTTTTAACATCTGTAACAGTTCCTACGTCTCTGTGCAGCAAGTTCTTTGTAGCAAGGATTTAACCTTGGATCTTTTAATTTAAAGAACAAGGCTTTACGTCTCCGGTAAAAGATTGAGCTGTTAGTTTATACTGTCTCAAAAATTTCAGTCACTAGAGAGTGACTGAATCATGTAAGGAAAACACAGGCAACCCACTAAACACCCCTCCTGGTCCCAACTCAGAGCCATTGAGTTAGCAGTAGCTTGTGAAAGGTTTTCCCATCATTGCATTAACAAAACAATTTCATTGACAGTGATTGAGCCAATCTGTTCAGCCCTGACAGTGAGAAATCTCTTCCCTTGCCTGCAAGGACAATTTGTGTAATTAGACACATGTCAATGAAATGAGGTAAGGAATAAATCAGTGTCAGTGCACTAAACCACAGCCCATTTCTTCCATCAATGTGAAGTAAAACATCTTCTTGTAATGACATCCTTCACATTTATTGATACTTCTTAGTCCTCAATCCTCCCGCCTTGTCCATAGAGGGTTTAAATTCTTGTTTTTAAAATACCCACAACTCTCATTTTCCCACTTGGTACAGAAAAATAACCCTTCTGTCCCACCTCGCTGTCCGATGTCCAGGACAGCAGTAGGATGGAGAGATGAGTACTGTTGCACCCTTAGCCCACTTCTGCCAAAGCACATACATGCTATCTGATAACTGTACACTCATGGATCCTTCAAGTCCTTATTTCTGCAGGGAATTTCTGCCAGTGGACCCAGGACAATTATAATTCTTAAATTTAACTTTATGCTGTAGCTCCAACAGATGAATAATGAAGTGAGCCACCTCAGAAGTGACATGTAAGAGAATTGTAAGAATGCAGTAGCTGTTTCTAGTCTAGGTAGACTAGGCCTTTACTGTTGCATAGTCTGATTATTAATTCCTCTGGGTTTTGCTTTTAACATATTTGCACCTAGAAACCTGATTGGCGCAGCTTTTCTTGGGTCTGTTCCTGATCAGCTGCTGTGAGAGGTTGTGCGTGGCCTGACCAGATGCTACCTCCTGCCAGAAAACAGCCCAGAAACAGAAAACACTGTGTCCTCCTAGATTTTCCAATAGCCTCTTAACAGTGGTATCCTAAACTGGGGTGTTGAATGTCTATCATGAAAAAAAAAATTGAAACAAATCTACAATTTCCTCATTTATCTCTCTTTGTTGTAAGTACTGTTCTGCTGTGTGTGAGGAAGAGCTGTTGGCAGAGTTTTCTGAGATTGCAAATGCTCTGATTGTCTACAAAGGAGGTACAGTGTGGCACTCGCAAGACTTCAATAAAACTCTTTGGTAGTGACACTGAGAGCATTTGATTGAAACAGTCAGAGCTCAAAAGGCCTCCAAGGAGCAAAGCTTTGGTGTTTATAACTCAAAGTCTATCCAATTCCAGGAACAGACATAACTTTTATTGAGTGGTGCCCAAGCATCTGGCATATTCTGCTCTTTTTAATGTCTGTATCTCTCCTTAGCAAGTTCAAAAAGGGGTGAAATCAAACTCTCTTCTGGCTGGTACATTGTGGAAACCCCTTTGATGTGATAGGGAAAAGTAACTTCATCCTGCTTTACTGAACTGAGCCTCAGACTTTTGCAGCTGATCTGATGAAACTTGCTAAAATAAAGCAGAAATCTTAGGAACATCTGGAAAGGCAACTTAGCTTAATGAAACAAAAGAAATCTAGAGTTTTAGCCGTAAAGAAGGCCAGATTCTGAAGAACCTGAATTCATTGAAATGTATGCAATTGATTTCAGTGGGAGCAAAAGTTGGCTCAAAAATAGACTTGATTAATCAACAATAATGATATTTTGGCAGGCTCCTCCTAAGCCTCAGAGGAGCAGTCTATGCAATTACCATTGCAAAATCATCATAAATATTTGGCTGCATTTGCTATATTAAATAAAAAGTCTATAGTAGAAAGCTAATGGATTGAAGTGAACTCTTTATGCAGAAGAGGGCCCTTGATTAAGCACCGGAGTGCCATGAAGAAGAAACATGACTTCACAGAAGTCCATGGCAAAACTCCCCCAGACTTCACTAGCATGAGATTTCACTTTACTGTGACTGTCTGTGAAGGTGGGAACATTTGCCTAATGCTACTTTTGTGCCAGGATGCTATCAGCTCTGTGAACAAACTGGCATCTGTTCCAGCTTGCCCAGACCTTTAGCTGAAAGCATCTGCCACCTTCCAAACTGAATTCCCAAATCCCTCCTGTCCCAGGTCTGATTGAAATTCCGTGAATGAGTGACTCAAAGTTTTAACTTGCAGCCTGGGGAGCAAAACAAAAAGGGAAAACAAACCTGAGGACTGGATTTCAAGTGATGGAAGAGGACAAAATTTGTGACTACTCTAAGGAAGTTTTTGGTTTCTTTAGTTCAACAGCCTACTAAGTGTTAGTTGCTGACTGTTAACTACGGGTGGAAGGAAAATTATTAGGAGGCTGCTTAATAATATAAAATATTTCTAGGCTTAGAATCAAACACTTTTTAGGACTTGCTAATTATCTACATATCTTGTGATCTGATGTGATCCCTAGAATGAACATACTGATCTTGTTTCATTGAACAGAATCACAAAAAATCATAGAATAGCTTTGGTTGGAAGAGAGAGCATCTAGTCCAACCTTCAACCCAACACTGCAAGCTCGCCACTAGACCATGTCCCCGAGCATGGGGTCCACACACCATTTAAATGCCTCCAGGGATGACAACTCCATCACTGCCCTGGGCAGACAGTTCCAATGTTGGATAACTCTTGCACTGAAGAAATGTTTCCTAATATCCAGCCTGAAACTCCCCTGGTGCAGCTTCCAGCCATTCCCTCTGGTGCTGTCACACGTCACCAGGGAGAAGAGGCTGTCCCTCTCCTCACTTCAACCTCCTTTCAGGTAGTTGTAGAGAGCCAGAAGGTCCCCCCTCAGCCTTCTCTTCTCCAGACTAAACAACCCCAGCTCCCTCAGCCACTCCTTGCAGGACTTGTGCTCCAGGCCCTTCACCAGCCTCATTGCCCTTTTCTGGACGTGCTCCAGACAGAGATTGACACTTTTAACCTGGACAAAGCAGAACTTCTCACCTCAACCCAGCTAGTCCTGAGAAAATGAGAGTGAAAACATCCTGGACACATGTCCTAGTTCCAGAGGAATGGCCAAGAACACCTCACCCTGCTGCTTCCCAGACCGCAGGCTAGCTCCCCTGCCAGAGTCTCCTATATCAGGCTGTGCATTATCCAGTGCCTGGCTCTTCTTTTGCAGCAGTAATTTCAGTGGGATGGATGATGCTGTTACTCTGCATTGTTAAGATAAAGTCTCATTTATTTCCTATCTCATTGGCACTGAGGGATAATTGAAACCATCTTGCAGTTTGGCTCTCTATAAAAAATAACCAGTAAGAGTGGAGAATTTTGTCTTTCGAGTTATAATTATGCTCGTCTCTGAACTGTATTTTATTAACCACGTCTTATTATCCCCCCAAGTGTTCTGTAACTGCACTAGCAGGGAACTGCCGACTGTATTGTCTGATGACTGACATATGATTTTCTACTGTGTGATTAAATCAGGGAAAATGAGAGACAGTCCCATAGTCCCAAGACTAGCATCTTCAAAATGCTCCTGGAATTCCTTTTAGGTAGCAATAACCTGCTGACCTCTGTGTTCCTTGCTGATTTTTTAACTGACTTTCAGGAACAATGCAAGATGAATTTATATTTTGTCTGAAGCATTTGGGTATTTGATGGCATGATTTGTTTACTGCTAGATCATGGCAAAAAGTAAAGAGAAGCCTGTGATGAGACAAAATTCCTAATCATACAACTCAGGGGGAAAGCAAAAAACAAGGGGTTAAGAAATCAAAGAAGTGTAGAGGGTGCAAATGAAGACAATCGTGCAGTCCTTTGGGAGGGGCTTTAAGAGAAGGAAGGGTATCGGTGTGGTGGCCACTGATATTATTTTCAGTTTGCATTTGGAGAGAGCGATGCCTCGATCATGGGTATTGCTGTGGTATGCAATAGAAGATCTCTCCATATCATCCTTCAGCACAGATTTATTGTCAAGTTCAAATTATAACTAAACATGCTGAGACAGAGAGCAGAAGAGCAGAGAAAGAAGGAAAAGGAGGCCAATATTATAAAAAAGCTGTTTGTTAAATGTAGTATTGATCCTTCTCCTCTGAATTTCTCCACATAACGTGCTCAAACTCCCGGTGAAAATGTTTATCCCATTAATATAGCTTCTTGTAATATATATGACCAGTTTATGACCGCTCGAGACAATGAAAAGCTATGAACAGGGTTGCGTGGACCTGGCCACTAGAGCAAACTCATCGCTCGTGACTGCCAAGCAAGCAATGGTGTTAACTACCTCCAGGGTTATTTTTTGACCTCTGTTGTCTGAAAGATTGCAATAAACTCTCTTCTGACCCTGTTGTCTTTGATGGAAGAGGAAAGGCTTTTTGGGAACGATTCTTCAGCTGCAGACACAACTGAGTGCCTCGTGCGCTGGGATATCCTCACTGGTACACGCTGAACTAAAGGACATCTCACCCTATGGCTTCTGGCTCTTAGCGATGAAAAACGACACAGACCATGCTTTTCAGGGATGGCAGTCAAAGACTTGGGGGAATTTCCAGGATTGTACAAGGAAGTATAGCTCTGAAGCCAGAAGTGCTGCACTCTGAAATCTTCAGACCGGATTCTCAGGCATGAGCACATACGAGATGCATGGAGTCAAGCTGCTCAAAAGAATATGACAACTGTGAGGCCTTACTCACTGCCACTGATGGATGTTCTCCCTCTCTTCCAGGTCTGGAAGAGGCTGTGAAAGCAATAGCAGCCCCCAATGATGTTACAAAGCCAGACACAAAGCCAGTCTGTAGTTTATGAACCCCTCATCTACTACTCCAATGAACTCTGTGTAAGCAAGCATATAATTTAGAAGAAAGAATTGATTAAATCTTGCTAATAGTTCTCCGAGACATCATGAAAATGTATATTGAGGAGAATATCATCATCAAGATAGTCTTGCTTGCCACAGTTATTCTATCTACACAAGAATGATGAAGGCTTCTTAGCAAATCCTGCTGGGATGGTAAGGATTTGATATCTGGCATTTATCTAGCTAAGCCCTTTTCTCAGCATTTAGACCTATGTGTATGACCTGGTCATGGTGATGTGTCTTGCTTCTGGGTTCTAAAATGAGCAAGATCCTATTAGCAGTGGGAACTGAGCGTGATTGGAGAACTGGAGATGTTCCAGTTGTGCTAATAATACTTTTTGCTTGGAGACAATAACAACCCAGCGATGTTAATTTTTTCATTTATTTATATTTTTTTGCCCGGCGCGTACAGTGTGCGATGTACAATAACGTCCATAAGTGTTTTTACGAGTGCTTAATGCGCACACTTCAATTTTGCAAAGCAGCTGTCAGCATTAAATGCATAACAAATCAGATGGTTAATCAGCATGTGAATACGTAAGGAGCTGTGTCTGCGAGCGAGGCGTGCTATTTTTAAAGCCCTGGGGAGCTCTGCCACCAGATGGCCTTTTTTTTTGAGCTATGAGTATTCCTCAAAACAGTTTGGTTTTGGCGTTCCACAATATCTAGTAACTTTTAAATACCTCTCTGAAATTGCTCATTCTGCCTCCTAGATATACAGCTGATGTGGGCATCCTCAACTCACTGAGGGGAGCCCTGGGTTCAGGCATTTTAAGCCTTGTTGTCCAATGATTTTAAAGCCTGCAGGTGATTACGTGTGGATTTTTTTGCACATACAACTGTGTTCTTTTCATTCCCCTTCCACGCTGCATGTGTCAGAACCTAACTCACCTAATATTTTAGGCAGGGATTAATCAAGACTAAGGAAGTTAAGTCTTGCAAGTATTTAAAGATAGAAAATCTACTGATTTTTAGGACTTAAACACCTAGATAGGAATTAAGTTCCTATATACCGTTGTGGCCCTGGGCATTAAGCAATCCAGGTAATTCCTGGAAGCCAGTGTAAACAAATCGCTTCACATCCTTAGGCTATTTGCAAAATCCTAAATGGGATTTTGTCATATATAATTCAAACTTGATCAAACCATATACAGACTTGATCAAACCATGTACAGACTTGAGAGCTAGGATTTTAGAAGAAATCTGAAGTGCTGCAGGTGAAAAAAAAAAGTGCAACGAGCAGATGATGTGGAAGTATTAATATAATCAACAGAAAACTTATCTTTCTAGTTTGATCAAGAACTAGAAGCTTGTCTTCCATCTGTTAAATATTCAAAGTACACCACAGCATACTACCACTTATTTCTTTTTGCATTGAGGTAACTTCTGGAACAGGACTTCAGCATTTCATGTAAATATCATTAGCGTTCATACTCCTAGTTTTGGGATACTGAAGAATTTTTTCCCCTCCTTTCTTTGTTTTCCTTTGTTTCCCCTTTCTCCCACTGTGACCACGAATACAGTTTTTGTTGCATGTGGTACATGTGTTCCCACGAAAAGTCTGGGTTTTGAGAAGCTGATATTTTCCAACGGAAACCCGTTTCATGAGAAAATCTCCAACCAGCCTTTTCTCTTAACTACACCCAGTACATCTTTCGTGGGCCCAGATCCAGCAGCAATCACACAAGTATCAACAAAGCTCATCCCTCGGACTTCACAAGAGTGATTCTGACAGCAGAATCTGGCCCACTGGAAGGAGTTACCGGGTTCTGCAAACATACTGAAATGGGCTGTTTTCCACTGGGCATCAGCCATGTGTATCACACACGCAATTGTATTAAGTTCTGATCAAGCAAATACCTCCTGTAGAGGTACCTAAAATCCAGCTTAGGCTTTGGTGGTGGCATTCACAAGCTATCCCAGCTCAGCCTGCTCCTAGAGAGAATATTTATTAGGTGAATTTCTGTCTCATTCTGGGGTGCTGCAGTGCTCTCCCTATGTAGCCAGGGAAGACTGCCCATTTCATAGCAAATCTCCTCTCTCCTGATGGAAACAGGTATAAAGAAACCACTCCATAAAAACAACGTGGGAAAGGTGTTATTTTGGTTTTGCTGACAGTTCCTGCTAGCTTTCTGCCCCGGGGGAACATACAGTGCCTGATTTGACTCTCGGCTCCGAGCAAAATGCAGCGGACTCCTTCAAAGTGCTCCCGAAGATAATTTGGCTTCCTATAGAATTAAATCAATTACAGTATTAGTTAGGTCCGGTGGGGCTTTGTGCAGAGAAGGGCAAGAGTATTGCTGAATACAGACCATATACCCAAGTCACACTTAGCTAGTACTCCCTCCATTTTAAAGCTCATTTGACAACTTTGAGGAAAGCTAAGGGTCTGTAGGCATCTTTGGCTCATTTTTAACTATTCCAAATGGGCAAAAGGACGGAAGAAAGAGAAGGATGTGCAGTGATAAAAATGCTGCATGGCTTTAGGAAGACAATATTTCATCTGAATTACATTAAGTGGGATGAATTTCAATTTGATATTTGTGGCACGGCTACTGATTTTATTGAAGGCAGCCTGTTCTATAGATTGCATTGATTCTTCAGTTTCCCAGAACATGTTTTACTTTCTAATTGTGAGTGTGCACTGTAGCAAAATCAGATTTCAGTTTGCTCTTCATCAGCAGACACACACAGGAAGAAAATAGAAGAGAAGGCAGAAATTCCCATCAGTGCATAGCAATTGCTTCCCTCTGTATTTGCAAAACAAAAGGTATTGTCTAGAAAACGTTCAGCACAAGATTCTGAGAAAGAAAAAGGATGTATTATATACACAAAAGTCTGCCGAAAATGGCAGGATCTTTCGCTAAATTCCTTGTTTCTAAATTCTGTCAGACAAAAAAAAATCAACTTTGCCTCACCATTTTATCATGAAATGAAAAACAATTATCAAAGCAGAATTTCTTTTAGCATAAGGTAAGTGTAATTAAATACATTTAAAAAGCAAACAGGGTTTGATTGCTCTGTTGTTCTTTTTCCCTAGCGTCATCCACATTTCATTTTCTTCTGCTGCTTTTGACTATGGTTTGGGTTTTTTTGTCTTAATGCTCAATATTCTTAAAGGAAAAAGCTGCTCCCTGCCACACCTAGCAAGCTGTCCTCTGCAAAAGGAAAAAGAAGACTGCAGTTCCTGTCCAATGAACTCCAGTTATCATCTCAGACCTATTCATCTGAGCTGCAGTTTTGGCAGATAGTCAGATGTGAAGTGGACTTGAAGTATTTGTGAGTCACAGTCAAACACAAGTGTAAGTACTTTGCAGTTTTAGGTACATGCAGAAAGCAAATTTTAAAGAGGACTGGGGTGACTCTGTGCTCGTGCATTAAAAATAGGAATACTCTCTCAAACATTTATTTAGGTTTTTTCCTAGTACAGAACTGCAACAGGAAAAGAACAGTATTAGTTAGCAGTCACAGGGAACAGGGAACCTTTTGGAACAGCACATGTTGTGCACTATATATATTTACCCATGAAAAGTCTGTAGATTCATTTTTTTCTCTGACATGAAAAATGTTGATGGAAGCACTAAAGGATTAGACTGTCTCTGTGATTTGCTTGCTAAAGTAAACATGAGCCAATACTGCAACCAGATCACATACTTGTGGTGGAGTAAAGTGACTAATTTAATTTTCAGCCACACTGAGAAGAAACAGAAAGTGCACCAGGAAATAGACTGAGCTTTCTTTAGTGTGGGAATGAAAACACATGTGGGGCACATGGGCCTGATGGGGATTTTTGGCCTCATTTTACCTGTCTTAGCCCATGGGATACATCGAGAAGTATAGTTCAGGATGAGATTATAAGGATTCTGCAGACAAGCAATAAAATGGAGCTTTATTTCTTCCTCGTAGAGTAGCTCAAGGAAAACCAAGTCACCAAATAACTGTGGGAGTGTTGCACTGGGAGGTCGGCTCGGTTCAGTTTCAAGGCTTTGCCTCTAGCTGCTGCGGTTGGTTGGGTTCTCTACTCTGAGACATTGATTTCAACAAAGAAAGGGAACAAGGCATTGAACTGCAGTGCTATTCAGAGGCTGGCTCCAGCCTCCTCACAACTAATCTAAACAGGGAATCAATTCTTTAGCAGCTGTGACTTACTCATCTTCTCTCGTGTTTGCAGCAAGGTGTAGAGATCTTCTGGGGTCACTCTTACCATTAATGTGATGCTTGGATCTCTTTTTGACTCTGCTGCCAGGGGTGGGAGAAAGGCAATGAGTTGGGAGGCTTCCAAGTCATCCTCCAGCAAATGAGCTCCAGTAACAGGACAAACTGGTGCCAGAACAGACTGGAGCAGCAGGGTCCCACACCCTTACCACACGGGATGTGCCATTTCAGAATACAGTCCCATTCTGGTAAATGATGAGCATCATTTTAGCAAAATACGTAGTACCTTTGGTCCTTCTGACTGAAGAAGTGACAAGTCTTGAAAGACATCACTTCCCTAAAATGATTGGAAGTCAGCAGTAAACACTAATGCTGTGCTTTTAAGTCCTGTTTTACAATGCAAATGACTTCGTGGATCTGTGAGCAGCAAATTGGATTTTGAGAGGTGGCTTTTTTGCAAGACTGCGGTCAGATTTTACAAACTAATCTCCAATAATTTCAATTTTAAATGACCATTAGTATCTATCTTTACTGTAGTAGCACCTGGGCAAACCAAAATAGCCCTCCACTCTGCCATTGCACAAAGTACTGAGCAAAACTCACAGTATGTACTGCAAGAGCACGATTTTATTTAGTTTAGGAAAGGATGTCTTGATGCCAGAGCATCATGCCCTAGTCACACAAGAAGTCCTTTCTATCCTTGGATAAAACTGTGGCATTTTTGGCTCCATTTGTGGAATGGATAGGATGTCTTTGACAGAGAGGACCTCATATTTCATCTCTCTGTTTACAAGCAGGAAAAGAGACCCTGGTGCCTAAAGATAAGTAATGTTTTCTGGTTGTGGTTTGATGCAATGCATAAAGGTAAAGAAAAAGAGCAGCACTACCCTGCTCAAGCAATCTTTGCAACTCCCCTTCGCTAAACATGTGTATTGTGGCACTTCCAGGCAGGACTGTGGCTCCACTGCTGTGCAAACGCATGGCAAGAGACCCTTCCACTCCAAAAAAGCTTCAATAGTTCAAGTGCAGGAAGGCAGAACAGTGTTGTCAGTCCCATTGCACTGGCTGAAGTGTGAAGAGCAGAAATGTCACAGATCTTGGCTAAGGTCATCCAGGCAGCTTTCAGCAGACATGTCCCTTGAGTCCAAGCATTTTTACTTCAAAGTCACAGGAGGTCAAGTTATGAAATATGCTCTTTTCCTCACCAGTAGTCCATTCCTTTCTTCAAGTGGAATTCTGTGCATCCACTAAAGAGGATTTAACTGTAAAGTTCAGTAATCATGAGAAGTGCAATCTGAAAATGGCACTTTCCAGCTTACACCATGTAAAGACAAGATTAAAACTTGGATGCTACTGCTTCAGCAGAATTCTCACCACCACCAAGCACATGCTTAAGAAACTGATACTTATTAGGGCAGTCTGAAGTAAAACCAGCCTGTCTGTGCTCTGAAACAAACCACGGCTCAACTGAGATTTCTGAACAAATCAAAGTTCAGGCTTGTCCACCAAGTCCTCAAGTTTGACATGTCCATGTGTGGGAGGGTGTTTGTTCAACCAGTTGGGTAAAGATGGGTTTGGACTTAAGCTGCACTTAAATGCAGGAGAAACATTCTCTGTAGTCCCCAGCACTTCCCTTGGCTCCCATTCTCAAGCTGCAGCTGGACATCTAATTTCTGTTGATTTTTGAGCATCTGAGTGGTAGCCACTTTTGGAACCATCATAAATTTGGAGTATGTCCTGCATTAATATGTAATAAAGCCCTTTATTGTGCAGTATTTAAATGGAAAATGGCAAAGTATGAGCTGCACAAGAATCTGGACAGTCTGCTCTAAGTACTAGGTAAAAAATTCTTTCCAGTAATGGCATACTGGGCTTTCTGTACTATATTCCTTGTTTGTTTTGCCATGAATAAAACAATCCTGAGTCTCTGATGCCTGTTCTCACACAAGGAGACTGCTCCCTGTGCTCCTTTAATGACTTCCCAGGGGTGGTGTCAGCCATTATATTCTGATCTCCTAAAGCATAGAGGCTTCCCTCTGAAAGAATGATCTAGTTTAATTGGCTTTGAATTGATGGAAGGAAAACTTGCTTATTGCAGTCACATCAACTTAAGACTTACAAGAAATTAACTATGTAACTGGGAAACAAAACAAAAGAAAACCTGGTATTCTTCCTGCGAATAGCTGGCTGCCACGGATGTTGGAAGGGCTGGAATTCTACATTCTCAAAGAGATAGTCCTGTGATAGTGCCAGGAATGTCCCTCATGGACTGGGATCCCAGTGGAGTAGGGCTCTGCAAACACTGAGAAATGATCTAGATGAAAACACTGAGATTCAAAGGGTGCAGGGAATCTCCAGGTTTGATTGAACGCTTTCAAGATCATACAGTATTTTTATCTGTGAAGCCAGCAAGACATTGCAGGTAGCATTTGACTGGATGCTAATTTGGCTGGTTCTAATGCTGTGATAACGAATCTACACAGCTGAGGATGGGAACGCTTTCTTTTCTGGCCAGCTCAGCACCTGGGTTTCTCCTTAACCAACCATGAACCAAATTCCCTCTCTGTCTGTCTCTGTGCCTCTGTCTCTCTCAAGTCCAGCTCACAAGATGAGGGGGGGTGTGTCTAGAAACTCTTAGATTCAAAAACTTGATTTATGCTGCAAAAGCTGTGAAGATACCTGCCGTGAAGCATTAATGGCAAATAAATTTGCTCAGTCATCAGTCCAGGAGTTTCTATTTCTACTCTTAACCGCATAAACAGTTATTTGTTACAAGTTTGAAGTAATGCTGAGGAGCTTCACATCTGATTTGACTTGAAAATGCTGTTAACTATTCCGAAAGCACAATCAGCTGCTCTCCTGAGAGCTGCATGGGTATAAATCAAAGCCCGTGGATGCTGTTGCTGCAACGGTGACAGAAACAAAACAGACATCTGGTGTGCTTTACTCTAATAGCTGCTAAATTCAGGAGAACTTTGAAGTGCTTCAAGAACTCCTACCCATAGTTACCTCACAACAGGTAAGAATTAGATTTTTTTAGCAATCATGTTTTTTCACCTGGCATGAATTTGAAAAGCACTGCTGAGTTCTAGAAGGGTTGTGTTTTTGTTTGGATGTTTCTGCTGTTGAATCACGACAAGTTGCAGAAAATTGGATTAAATTAAAAGGAAAACTACAGCAACTTAATGAGAAAATTAGCATTAATCAGATTCTTATTTGAACTGCAGATGCATGAGTCGGGAATAACACCACTGAAATTAATGATATTTTGGAGGTTTTGTCGGTTTGGGTTTGTTTTTTTTTTCCCTAGCAAAACCTTAACAAAAATAATATTTCCCAAAACTAACCCTAAAAGGAAATCCTAATGCTGAAAACACTCAGGTGTTCCTAGGATAACTGATAATCTAGAAGACAAACAGAAAGCAAGCGTCAAACTGGAAAAAATAAAACCCCATCTATCTTTCCATGCCCACAGACACACAAAACCCAAAGCCCTGAGAAAAGCATTGATAAACAGAAACTTTTTCTTTATGATTTCACAGAACGGGCACCATAATGGGAAGGGAATTCTCTCCCGCTCAGCTCTGGGAGGGTAACACCGAGCACGTTACGCTTCGCCCTTTCTGACTCTCGCCTCAGGAAAGCGATGGCAAATGAAACACCTTCATGAGCATCTTTACGCTGCGATGTAACCCCAGAGGTAATATTTGGGTCCTGCCTGTTAGGCTGGAAGGCTCAGCGAGCTGAGGAGGTGCCGGAGGCCAGCACGGGGGTGCCCCTTCCCCCGCTCCGCTCCCCCCGGCGCTGCCGCCGGCCCGGCTCCGGCTGCGGTTCCCGGGCTCCCTCCCGTGGCTCCGCCGCTCAGCGCAGGATCCAGCTCTGCAGCTCGGCCCGAGGAGCCTCTGCCCTCTGTCCCTCCGGAGTTTGATTCCCCACGCGCCTGTAGAGCTACATTTAAATCATAGAATTGTCAGGGTTGGAAGGGACCTTAAAGCTCAACCAGTTCCAACCCCCCTGCCATGGGCAGGGACACCTCCCACTAGAGCAGGGTGCTCAGAGCCCCAGCCAGCCTGGCC
>WUAM01000047.1:637512-650367 GCA_024336885.1 Actenoides hombroni
CTCCCCAGCTTTCTTGTAGCCCCCTTCAGATACTGGAAGGCCACAAGAAGGTCTCCCCAGAGCCTTCTCTTCTCCAGGCTGAACAACCCCAACTCTCTCAGTCTGTGCCCATAGCAGAGGTGCTCCAGCCCCCTGATCATCCTCCTGGCCCTTCTCTGGACACATTCCAGCACAAATATTACAGAGCAGAGAGCTGGCGCTTGGGAGAGCAGCGGTAGAGGTGCAGCCCCAGGTTGCTGTGACTGCACACCTTCAAACCCAGGAAATCTCCCTTCATCCATCCATCTACTCTTTACCTGACCATTTTAGGCTTTTTTAAAAACTTGCTTTATAAAGAGGCAGTAAACAGCAACCAGAAGCTTTTTCGCTTCTAAAGCATCTCTCAAAACTCTTGATTCTGACTTGCTCTGTAGCATGGAAGAAATCACCTAGAAGGAGAAGTTGGCCATCACAGGCTTCAACCATTGCTGACCTGATGTAATGGCTTTATCCTTTCACTACACTCTCTATTAATCTGCACAGCGCTTAGTCCCAGAGGTCCATAGCTGAGATACCTATTGCCTTCTTCTTAGCTACTCAGAGTATAAACCACTGTCTCATATTTTACATCATCTCTGCAGAGATGCCCTGATTGCACAAAAATGCTGGAGCATGAACATAGTCAGGTGTTAAATACTCAGTGTTTTCTATGGTTTATTTTCGACAAGAAATCTTACCAAAAAGGTACAATGCTCTGTGGCTTTCCTCTTTGCATTTGAATTTAAAAAAGCCTCCATAAACAGAATGCTTCTGGTCTATAAATAAGGAACACTGCTATTTGCAGGCAGTGTGTGTTGTCCCCTTCTGCACTCTGAGCTAACTGGCATATGTTTTACTGTCCTGAGGTTTCATTAATGAACAATATTTCATTCAACGCTAATTAAAATCTCTAGGCAGACCACACTTAGCAATAGAGATGCCAAATAAGAAAGCAGGGAACAGGTAAGCAGACAGCCTAATAACTGTAATTATTTTCTTGGGAAGTAGGAGGAAGGGGGAATGAAGCCCACTCGTTAGAGACTCATAAATACAAAACACTTAAGAAAGTTGTCAGGTATGTTGAGCCACCATAAGAAAGGCACTGATGCTGCTTTGAAAACCTTGTTTTAAAGAGCTTATTCTGCAAATGACATTTAGAGCTTGTTCTCAGGACGCTGTGACTCTGCTGAGGCAGAAGAATCTTGCCTCAGAAGCCTTCTGCTGGGATGAAAGGCTCCTGCCATAGGGTGAACTTGTTGGAGAAGGAGGGGTGTGACACACGGTTTTTCCATCTTTCAGGCTGTTCCTGGGGAACAGAAACCATGGACCAAACCCCTGCAGTTTAGCCACTCCTGAATGCTCTCTGAGTGCTCACAGGCATTTACAGCAGCTCTGGAATTTCTTAGGCTTTTTCTTTGTTTGCACAGGGAAAGTGGAAATATAAAATTCTCCATAATGTCCAGGAGGAATGCAGTGAGGTGGCCGTAAGAAGCAATGACAGCAGAGATGGGAGCATCATCTGCAGTCTGCCTTTTACAGAAGGCACCAGGCTACTCTGTGGCCTCTACTCTTCCCCAGCCTCATCTTGGAAATCACATTTTGCTTTATTGATTTATTTCTCAGCTTTCTTGTGAGAGGTTCCTCCTCTGTTATTTCCCCTCAAGCTTTTCTGTTGTGCAGAATTTGATTTCCTCCCACCTGCTCCTTACCTGCCACTGGATTTAACCCCCACCTTACTGCTTGTAGTTTGTAAAGCCCATCTCAGTCACTAAAACCTCTGGATTTCAGAGTCCAGCCTGTGAAAAAGTTTCACACAGTTGTGAGCTAGGACATCTGAAACTCCTTATCTGCAGTCTGGCACTCCAGAGCATCAGCAAGTCCCCTGAACCCGCAATCAGGAGACAGGAAAACAGCATGATTCAAACTATGCAGAGGACTTTATCCTCTGTTGTAGTCCAATAGGATCTACTGTTACCACCTGAAACCAGAGCCCTGTTATTCCACGAGCTACAGAGATTAAGAGGAGGTGTCTGCTTCCTGAAGAATGTGAATATAAGAGGCAAAAGGTAACAAAGAAGGGAACAAAACAACAGACAAGAGCAATGAAATGCAGGTGTCTGAACACCTTTAAGGATCTGAACCAAACTGTTCCCTGAACAGCCACAAAGGACATTTCCATGTCATCCCTCATGCCCCCTCTCTCCAGCCCCACTCCCCATATATCTCTGTGTGAAGTCTCCTGTGCCAGCCTTCTTCTGTACAACCAGGCTCTGGGCACCCACCTGAGGAAGCACATTGAGCTTGGAGATCCATGATGCCGTCTGGGCAAATGAGACTGTCCACACTCTGCCACTGCTAAGGGTTTCTGACACCTTCTTGTTTGAACTTCAGGTAAAAGATGATAGAAATAGAAGGGGAAATGTACTGAGACTTGAGCAAGGATTTCTCCATTTCGCTTTTGCCATTGTATGAGCTTGCATTAGCAGCTATAATTAGTCAGTACCAGACCATCAACTGTTATTGAAGTGTCTGTGACTAATTTGACACAAGATTTTTATGGGAATGAGCCTGTTAACGTAAGAATTTACACTGACTGCTCTTCTGAAATGATGAACACAAGGCTCATCACAATGGCACTTCTGCTCTCGGAAATGGTTGTAACATCAGCCAGAGCCATCAGGATTAGAACAATTTCTAGTGCCTTCTTTTGCCAGTGAGAGGCAGGGATCCAGGGGAGCTGGTCAGTTTACGAAGATCTCTCCAAGCTGATCGCTGGAATTTGGGAAAGGAATATGATTTTTCCTCTAAATCCTGTCTTTTGTTACATTTATCTTTACCCGCTGCAAGTAAAGTCAGCTATACAGAACATATTGAGCTGAGTATTCTCTGCACACACTGCTATGATATACAGGTGATGGAAAGCTAGAGCCCAGATTGCTTTGATAGACACATCTCCCCTTTTTAGGGCTCGTCTCCAGAAGCAATATTGCTCTTTCAATGCCAAATGAAACTTCAGGGTCTCCTATGTCAAGCAGCTGGCAGTAGATATTTAGCATTACGCGGCACTGAATTGTTCTGTCTGTGGGCTAGAATTTCACATGCTCTGTCTGCATGTATTTTCATCATTTAACACGTGTAAGGGCGAAACCTCGCAGCGTTAGGCAGTAGTTATAGTCTCAAACTGGGTGGAAGGGTTATAATAGATAAATCTATTTGGAAAGAAAATGCCAATCCTGGTCAAAATCTTGGCTGTTTGCAAAACGGATCGGTTCTTGGAAAGCACTTGAGTTTTCACTCATGCCACATCTTATTGTTTAAATCCCATCAATTACTGTCAAAACACCACATCAATCTCCAGAATGGCTCTTGACACCCACTAGAATACAAGAGTAATTCACTAATGAGCAGTTACTCTGCCACAACAGTGCTCAGAATTCAGGATGATGGGGTATTTAGGTGCAATTCGTTAAATCTAAATGGACTCACGAGTCTGTGTGTAGACACTCGGCTCTTTCTATGTTTGCTACATTCCTCTCGGTACCAATTGCATTATAAATACCTACATAACTTTAAGTCCAATCAGCAATGCTTTCTGGGCACCTCTGTTTGTGTTTTGAACCTTTTGAGAGTGGGGGATTTCTTGCTTTCCACATTTCACAGCTTGCAATACTACAGTTTCTGAGATCACAGAATGGTAGACCTTAGAAGGGACCTTTGGGGATCATCTCATCCAACCCCCCTACTACAGCAGGGTCACTCAGAGCAGGTTGCCCAGGATCATGTCCAAGAAGGTTTTAAATCTCTCCAGAGAAGGAGATGGTCACAAATGGCTTGCTCCATGCTGGCTGTTTGCCTTGTCATCTCTGGAGGATCTGGAGGATGGGATATGAGGATGATGGGCAAACACCTGACCTGCCAGTGGGAGGGAAGGGGAAATGAGGGCTGGTTACTGTGGGGTTCCTTCCAGTCCTCTTTAAAGAACAAACACTTATGGACATTTGTACCAATGTATTACAAAATGGTTTGCTGTGTTTTTTCTTGAGCAGTTTGTGAGAGTTTGTCGCAATGCAATTTAAATTTACTGGAAGAAAACAAGATGGCTTTAGCAATTAACTTTCTCCATGTTAATTGACATCCAATTAACCTGCCGGAAATGTCTTTAATGGCAGTGTCATGTTTAAAAATATACCTTGTTGCTTTAATTGATCGTGTAATCACCATCTTCATCATCTGGTTTAGCTTTGTGGTCGTTACACTGAGACCTGAATTGCCACCAAGAATTATTAAATCTAAAAAGTTCTCCCTTCAACAGTAATTACAATTTACATGTAGACTGAGATATGATTAAAATATTAACTCTTGCTTTTGTAATGCAAAACGTGGCTGATCTAAAGCCTTGTTTTCCAGGTGCCACCAGGAAGCGGGTTGCTGGACAGCTGTGTGTTAGGTCTGCTCCTGGTCCATGGGGACACCTCACTCACATCTCTTGCAGGTGCCACTGTCTCACAGAGCAGTTGTGTTGGCCTGGGATGATGCACACGTGCAAGGGACCCCAAGGCTTACTGCTGTCAAAATGTGGGTGGCCATGGATCTCATCCCTTCTGACAAATGGTGGTGGGTGTCTGCTGCTGTCCTGTTCATGGAATAGAAAAGCCAAGTTTTGCTGATTTGCCTCCACAGTTTATGTGGGCAGCTTAATCTTTGGAGGTAAAAGCAATTTTTGTTGACAGATCTTTGAAATGTGTCACAGGGTGAAGTATTTTGGGGTGTGAATTGTATTAGCTTGTTTGTATAAGATAGCGGAGAGTTGGTGCAGGATTAACCACCCTGGTAGCTAACTATAAATATATGTAGATTTCTCTTTATAAGACATTTATAAGTGGCAGAAGTATAATAACTATCTACAATTATATATAATATTTATATAATTTTAAGTGTGTAGATGCCTAACTATGGTGGTCTAGT
Organism: Actenoides hombroni; assembly: GCA_024336885.1. NCBI lineage: Eukaryota > Metazoa > Chordata > Aves > Coraciiformes > Alcedinidae > Actenoides > Actenoides hombroni. Next base: position 642,496 of record WUAM01000047.1, read on the forward strand.
GCAGATCTTCAGGTGCCTAAGCACATGACCTTTGGTGACCTGATGGCTTCGTCTCTAAGTCTTATCCCCATATCACAGACAAGGTTACATCTGCCTCCTTTAAAGGGCCTACCATCTTCTCACAAGCAGGTATGAAGAATACAGGAACGAGAGGCTGTTGGTACAAAGACCTGGAAGATGACATCATGAAGAGATGTGGATGTCAAACTTTGAACGGCAGCTCCAGCCTGTGAATCTCTGGAGGAGGTCTTCATCCTGCAGTGTAGAGATCTGTGTGCATGGTTTAGTAAATTATTTATTTATTCATTTATTACTGTGGTACATATTTGCATAGCTTATAGTGTAGTATTAAGGTTTATCACCTTGGATTTTTACCTTCGAATTTTGGAAAGTAGCCTGGGAATCACACTAGCTCTGTTATTTGATGACGAAAAATAGGGGAAAAAAAATCTGTTTGCCTTTTTAAACCAAGGTTTATAGCCAGATTTGACTGTACATGTGCATATATATCTCTAAAAGTATGCTTGTGTATATATATTTACCTATGTGTATATATATATATATATATATATAAAGTCCAGACATAAGCAAGGCAGGTTTCATCACCAGGTACCTACGCACGCTGAGCAAAGAGCTGCACCTTAGGTGGAGGTGACACCATCCCTGCCTCCCTGATCTGTTCCCAGCAAGTCACCCATTTCTAAGAGTGAAGCAACATTTTCTTTCCAAAGGTGACCTTGGAAATGCCCCTTCTGGAATGTGCTCTTGAAATTTCCATCATTCTTCAAGGCAGTAGTAAAACAAAGTAACGTTCCAGCTGTTCCTGTATTGCTGCAGATTATGGATATTATTCTATAGTGCTTATTTGAACATTGACTTAATTTTTTAATTAGGCTCCTGTGCCTAATTGCTCGGGAAATACACCTCCTAGTAAAAAATGTTGCTCCTTGCTACTTATAAGAAGCTAAATACCTCATCACAAAAAAGCGTTGCATTCTATAAATGTCTATGTTATAGCTCATTAAGCTGATATTTTTAAGTCATTTTAAATAATGTGGTTTTCTCTTTAAAGCTGAACAGAATGAAGTATTTTCTTTAAAAGGGAAAATTAAACCATGGAAAATAATAATTTATTACTTTTGCTCTGGCAGGCTAGACATCAATTTGATGTTGTTCAGCTAGTACTGCGATGGCATTAAAAGTTGCCTTCCCCTCCCAAAACAACAAATGAGTTTTGATTTCTCTTCATTAAATGCATCATTAATTCCTCCTACTACTTTCTGTTTGTTTTCCCTTCCATACTGTCTTGTTCCTGTAAATTTAATTCAGGCAGAGCATCCATCACTTTTTTGTAATTAGCACTTGGAGATATGAAGTCTTCCAGGCATTATCACTCCTGCACGAGTGCTGAGAGATGGACAGGTCTATCTGCCTCAGAAATTTGCACTGATTCCCAAAGAGCCTAAATAATTTGGAGCTTGAATTTGGGTGAAGCAGGAGGGCTTTGGGGGCTTTTTTTCCAAGTTCAAGCCAGAAACCAGGTGTTTCCCACTTTTACCATTTGCAGCTTCCATTTTGATTCTCTTTTCAGCAATGAAAACAAAAGCAGCATTACAAGGACTTGTTTTAGAAGAGCTCTTGCTTTGTCATGAATTGTTTGGGTTAAATGGAGTCCAGGACTGAAGCCTGTTAGGCTTTTTGGAATTTCAGCTGGATGTGGGATGATATCAGTCAGCAGTTCACTCAACAGCCAACTAACTACTGCCTGAGTTAGAGGATGTGAGAATTCCCTCCTATAGCTTTGCAACTTTAGAGTATTTCTAATCAAAATATAATATTGTACCTTGTTTCACGCTGACAGCAGCTGCTACTGCTGAAACCCTTTGAGTAAATTTTTTATTGTAAAAAAAAAAAAAGAAACAAAACAAAACAAAACAAAACCAAAACAATCAAACAAACCCCAAATCTAACCAGCATACTTGGCTTTCTTTGGCATTTCTTGGTTTGTTTGTTTTTTATGCCCCTTCATCTGTCATAGTTGGAAAGAGTCTCAGTTTCTTTTGGCCTGTTTGGTGTGTTGCGATTGAACTGGACATTACTATAAAGCATCATATTTACACATCATATTAGGGAAGTCCAAGGTGGTGCTTTACTGAAGAGGAGGTAAAAAGGCTGATGAGCGCCAAATGGGGCAGACCCTGCACTGGTGATTTCCTTATTGCTTTAAATGGGAGCTTGCCTGATGCAAGACCTCGTACGCTCATGTGGACTTTCATTACGCTTTGATTTATTTTGCTTTCCCTCCAAGCCCTGAAGATGGCTTTCTGTCTCAGGGCATGAGCACTAAATACCCTCCCAGATGTAATTGTTTCCAAAGGTGACTAAATAAATGGCAGCATACTGAGGACAATAGCACAGAGTAATGAGGCCATTGTGCCGCCTCCATTTATAGGTCCTTGATTTAAGAAGCTACATCCTGTGACTACATCTGGGTATTGCCGGACAAATAACAAATAACTTGCTCTTTGCCAAGCCCCAGTTTACCTGTCCAGCTGGGGTAATGATGCTTATCTCCTTTATAAAGGCTTTTGAGATGTACGTTTGTGATGTTTGATGTAATAAGTAAGTTTGATGAATTATATTGCTATTTCATACGTGGGACTGAGATTCTGTCCAACTGCAGCACGCAAGGTCAAACACTGTGTTTGGTACTTGCAGTAGAGTCTTCAGCTGTCACCTTAGCCATGGGGATTTTTCTTTATGTACTCTGTACTGTCTGTGGAACAAGCCTTTTCTTTTGCTTCCCTCTCAGATTGCTTTACTGGTTGCCCTCATTCTCTTTAATGATTTTAAATCACTGCTTTTGATGCCCAGTTTATCTTCCCAAAACATAGCACCCCTGACTGCATCAGACTCACTCCTTAATCCCCTTAGCCCCTCTGATCACTCAAGACTAGAGGTAGATAAACTATCCCAGGTAACCTTTGACGTCTTTCAAGAAGCATCGGAATGCCATAAAAGATCCATCATGCTTTCCTGGGTGTCAAAAAGGTTTTGCTATTAAAGATTAGAGAGGCTGGAGGTCACTCCAAATCACAATATTGTTCACTTTATAAGCCTATTTTATCCTGTCATCTGGTATTACGCTTTCAAGATGTTTCTGAGCAGACCATGGCATATATCAATTTCTTGCCCTTCAGTCCTTTTAAACATCAGGGTTTAAGCACTGATTGATTAATGGAGTGTCTCCAAAGTCAAACAATTTATCTTTTTCACTGTATTTTATTATCTTTATTTCCCTGTGCCTGACTTAGAACTCTCCTGTACAATGCTGAGTTCTTCACTTTAAGGAGCTGTGTAAACAAGGGGTATTTTTACGTACATGAAAAGAGGAACCCGCACGTGCTTTTATCCAGTATTCAAAATTGCAGTGTGCAATTTTGGAGTTTTTGCTTTGTTTTTATGGTGTAATTTATCTTCAGTTCAGATTTTTCACCCTGGTTCTGTTACTCAGCCCCAGTTTCATTGTTTCGCTTCATGTTTTTAACCCGTGGAATATGCCTGTTTATATTTAGGGAGTTCATGTGCCAGAAAAGAGAATAGAAGACTACACAGTTATGTCTGTAAGAATCAACAAAATTGCTCAATACTTTGAAAACTGGCTTTAGTGAGTAGCTCTTGCCACTGCCTGTCCACCATCTGACCCTTTCTGTATGTACTCAGAGGGACCACACCAGGCTTGGGAAGATATATACAGTATGAGTTGAACTTTCATAGAGCCTTTCATAGAATCACTCAGGTTGGAAAAGACACTTGGGATCATCAAGTCCAACCATTAACCCGGCTCTACAAAGTTCACCCCTAAACTATATCCCCCAACACCACATCTAAGTGACCCTTAAATGCATCCAGGGATGGTGACTCAACCCCCTCCCAGGGCAGCCCGTTCCAGGCTCTGACTACTCTTGCTGGGAAAAATTTTTCCCTAATGTCCAGTCTAAACCTCCTCTGTTGCAGCTTGAATCCATCCCTTCTTGTTCTATCTCTAATTACCTGTGAGAAGAGACCAGCACCAACCTCTCTACAATGTCCTTTCAGTTGCAGAGGGTGATGAGGTCTCCTCTCAGCCTCCTCTTCCTCATACTAAACAATCTCAGCTTCTTCAGTTGCTCTTCATAAGATTTATTCCCTAGGCCCTTCACCAGCTTCGTTGCCCTCTCTGCCCTCACTCCAGCACCTTGAGGGTTTGAATTCAGCCTTTGAGATTTCTCCTTCCAGATAGCTGATGTCCTTTGGGTGAGCATTAAGATGAGACGTGAAGGTGGTGCTGCAGCCTGCAAGAGGCAAACAGGTGGTCCAACATCCTGCAAAACAAAAGGCATCTGCTGTTCTTGATCCTGGCTTTAACAATTGCTTAAAATAGCATTTTTGTTACCCTTTGGAAGCTTGCTTACCTTGATGTCCTTTTTCTTGACATACTCTGGCACTGACTCACACACCCCCTTGTCCCCTTTCCTGCTAACAGCTATTCCCACTTTTAAGCCTTGCTGTGGAAATGCTGGTTCTCTTTGCCAAAAAGGCTCTTGGAAAACTACACTGTCAGATTTAACATATTAGCTTACTACAAGAGAGACCACAGAAGTTGATTTTGCATTAAATGTTATTAAATATTAACATGTTTACACTACAATGTTAGCCTACAGTTATACACAGCCCTGGAGTATTTCTTAACTGTCATCTGTTTTTTTCTAAGCAGGCTTCCAGCCTGGGTTAATCGGCTTTCTTATGGCTTCTCCCAGCACAGATGCAGCTTTTGACTGCAAATGCTCCTAGTCCATTTCGAACAAGTTCCTTCAAGCAACGGCTGCAGATGTTTTGAGGAATTTTGTGCTGGAACAAAGCTGCAGCCCTCCGAGGGGCAGTAGCTCAGCTGAGCAGTGAAAATACAGCAGAGATGTTGGCAGCCCTTGCACAACGCTGCTGCCAAAATGTGCCTGGCTTTTAGGAAAAAAATCTGTGAGTAGGTATCTGATCCTGGCTGGGGTCGGGGAAAAGTTTTGGCAAACAAAGTTACATAGGAAATGACTGATTTCTTATTAATCCTTAAATCCGTTCGTGTTCACGGGCAAAACCTCAAGTCCTGGTTTGGAGTGGTCACTGTGGCAGTGCTGGATTTTTGTGGGGCACAGATCTGGGCACAAGGCTTGATCAAACACATTACGATTACACCCCTAAACATGGGGCAAATACAAGCTGGAAAAGACCAAAAAAACGAATCTTCACCTTGCACAGTAACCACTTCTTTTTTTTTTTTTATACAAGGCAGTTGTCAAAGTGAATCTTAAGTTTTATTTTCCCCAAGCAGAGTTATAAATGTCAAGTGATCATCTGAACTGCTGGAAAATTTTCTCTGTGCTGCTCTACACAAATATTCTTGTCATTCCCAAATGCATCTGGGGCAGAATCACCCAAATGAGCATAAAGAGCTAATAAAGTAATCTGACTCTGGCTGGAGAAGATTAGGAGCAATCACATCAATGTTTCTGCAGGTGGAAGGGTGGGGGTGATAGCTTTTAAATGGAGGGTGTGGAGAGGAAGCCTCATTGATTAGCAGCTTGGTCTGCTGGATTCTGAAGATTATACTGTGGCCCCAGAAGAAAGGTAGGGGGTTAATCATGGGAAAATACTCTTTATACAATTTATGGTTGGTCTAATCTAACTGTCCAGTAGAGTTTCTCTTGATCATCCTCTTTGAACCTTTCTTTCTGAGTTGAGGTTTATATTCATGGTAGCTGTGGGCAGCACGCTACCAAATACCTGTCCTTCCTTCTCACCTTCATCTGCCTTTGGTCAATTTGAAAGGATTCATTGTTCACGTATTAAAAAGAACAAACTGAATTGATGAAACTCGAGTTATTTCACACCTACTTCCTCCCTGGCCAGCCTGGTCCTTCCTCTTGTGTTAAATAATGCACACTGTAGTATCACCATTGGTTTCCTAAAGGAGCATGTGTTAAAGTGTGTGTTCTTAGGGGATGCTTCTCACACTGGGTAAATATTTAAGAATCATGATAAAAATCAATTTTGTTTAATTAGCGCTTAAATTATGCTGGGAATTATCCAAAGCTGCGTACGTTGTTTCCACACTAAGTAATTGCAAGTCAGCGTGGATGTGAAAACTCTGAGATAATAGTAGAGTAACATGTAGCAGGAAGGTTTGCAAGACTCAAAGTATAGTTTAGAGTGCAAATGCCAGGTAAACAGCACAACCCCCCTTGCCCCACGACTCTCCCAACTGAAAAGCCTCAGTTAATGTGTTGGGAATGTAACTCACAAATGACTTTTTCCTGAACCCCCTTGCCTGCTTTGCTGCAGTAGGTATTTGCTGTGGAAGACTTGACAAATCTGTGTAGCCACAGAGGTTGATAATAGATGATCTAATCTAGCATCCGTGGCAGGAAAATAAAAATCAGGGCTGTTGTAAGGTCAGAAGGAAGCTTTTCTGTTCTTGTGCCCGTCATTGCTCAGTAACGTTTCAGCAAATGTTAGGAAATAAATTTAGATTTTGATTCCCAGCTTAATACAATTTAAACACAATCTATCCATCCTCTCCATCTTTCTTTAGTTGCATTCATGGAGCAGTGACGGGAAAGAGCATGGGAGCTCTGACTTCTGAAAAGCATTGGTGTTCAAATTTTCCATTGAGGAAATAACCTTTCTAACAAAAGACACTTTTAATGGGGAGGTGGAGGTGGGGGGCAGGCACAGCTTTTCAGCCCCATAATTAGCACTAGAGATTTGAAAAATGAACTGCTTCCAAGTAATATGTGTTTAAGAACATTTGTATATTGGAAGTTTTGCGTAAGGCAGGGGTAAGAATGTGTTTATGTGGGGCTGCCAGGCTGTGTTTACCAAACTATTTCGCCACTAGAAAACAGCTCGGGAAACTCTTAAGTAAAGCTCTTCATTGGTTGCCAAGCACGGTTTCAAATCCTACTTGAAAAATCATTTGCTTCATGGAGGATCTCCAGGGCAGTTTTGAAATAAAAACGTTTTGAAAAGCCAAAACAACTCTCAAAAGGGAACCATGAATTTCGATCGTATCTTAGTTTAATAGCTTTAAAAGCACAAGGTAGTTCCTCTTCTCATCCCACCAAAAACAGAGCACAGAAAAAGAAGGTAGGCTGCAACAATCGGGCTTTTGTTACAGGAAATATTTTCCCCTCATAACAGTTCATCCTGCCTCAATGTGGGTATTATTCAAAGACTGGCTTTCTAAATCTTCCTGCTCGCAAACTGCCTTGAGAACACTTGATAATCGTGTTCTCCCTGATGCATTTTGCCAAGCACAGGCTGCTGGAGCATTGGTTTAACAGCAATCCCTCTGCAGAGACACTGGAGTTGCAGAATTCACCATGAAGCAAAGGAGTTGGGCTCTGGTTTGGGTTTTAAACGACTAGTTCGAGACTGGTGACAGAACAAGGCTTTTTACTTCGCTTTGGCACTAGATGGGGCTAAGGGACTAAACAAGAAGTGAAAAGACAATGGTTGAGCCCCGGAATGTGGAACCCCCCCCAGCAATGTCCCTGAAAGACGAGAGGGAAAAGCCTGCAGAGGCAATCGATGTTATTGAAGTCCCTTCACTTGCTCGGCTTTGTGATAGAAAACAGCGCCTGACTCTTAGGGTATTGGTTTGTCAGCAGTTCTGAAAGGCCAGCGATGTGTTTTAGGATGGGGTGAGATGTGCCCCCTGAGCGGGAGCTGCTGGGCAGCAGCACTCACACATGTAACTGGCTTTCAAACAATTCTTTTCATAAAATCATACAAGGGCAGGGGTTGGAAGGGACCTCTGGAGATGATCGAGTCCAACCC
>WUAM01000047.1:650467-663860 GCA_024336885.1 Actenoides hombroni
ATCCAGGGGGGGTTGGAAAGTCTCCAGAGAAGGAGACTCCACAACCTCCCTGGGCAGCCTGGGCCAGCCTCTGCCACTCTCACAGAAAAGAAGTTCCTCCTCATGTTGAGGTGGAACCTTCTATGCTCAAGTTTATTCCCGTTGTTCCTTTTCTTATTCTGGGCATGCTATTATCACTACAGAAAAGAGACTAGCCCTTTCCATTTGACACCCACCCTTAGAATATTTATAGACATCAATAAGGTTCCCCCTCAGGACTAAACAACCCCAGTTCCCTCCATCTTTCTTCACAGGGGAGATGCTCAAGTCTCTTAATCATCCTCAAGCCTCCGTTGGACTCTTTCCAGTAGATCCCTGTCTCTCTTAAATTGGGGACCCCAGAACTGGAGACAGTTCATCCCTAAGATCCCCTCTCAGGCTTCTCTTCTCCAGGCTAAAGAGTCCCAGGGCTCTCAGCCTTTCCTCACAAGAGAGATGTTCCAGTCCCTTCAGCATCCTTGTAGCCTCCCTTGGACTCTCTCCAGTATTTCCCTGTCCCTCTTGAACTGGGGAGCCCAGAACTGAACACAACACTCCATATGTGGTCTCCCTAGTGCAGAATAGAGGGGCAGGAGAACCTCCCTGGACCTGCTGCCCACACTTTTACACCCCCCTCCAGTCTTAACTGAGCCTTTCAGTGTGTGGTGTTAAGGGGCCTTTCAGGGAGCAGCATTCAAGGCTCCTTCAGCCTCCCCACCTGCAACACGTGGGAGTGGCACAGAGTGACAGCCCTGCTCGGTGGAAAGAGATGATTTTTATGGAAGGGAAAACATTTCTGGGCTCTGTGGTTTTATGTCTTTTACTGTGTGCCCTTAATTTTTTTTTTTTTAATGTTGCTGCCTAAAGATATTAGAGAAAATTGGCTTTTAAAACAGACAAGAAACCTTTTTCTACTTAGATTATTATTCGCTGGGCTTTCGCCTACTGTAAGACCTGTTGGTTATCAGATAAAACAGGGAAATAGCATACTTTATTCTGAAACACAATATCCCTTGGCTGTCACAGGTAAGGATCTTAACTATCCTTATCAATCCTATTGTAAAGATCTGCTGCCGTACCCACTTCTGCTATTAACGTGAGTGTTGGGGTCTGTTTGTGTGTGTGAGCAAAGACTTGAGTAAAACTGAGCAACCAGCTGTTTTCTCTGTTGCTCTATAAGTGTGGAAACACTTAATGAAATTGCTTAAGGTTTAATGACTTGTATGAGGCAGAGGTTATTTTTCTGCTGCCATTCCTGGGCCAATCTCAAATTGTTTGAGCATATAAACAGGGGAAAACACACCCAAACAATTTAATTTGAAATGCCTAATGTACCTGGTGAGAGATTATCTGCTCTGGTTGTATAATTTCTTGTATTTTAAATCTTCTAGCAGCAGGAGTTCCTGTTTGTTACTCGCTTGTTTATTGCACAAATGCTTAAGTGTCAAATAATAGAGGTGAGGGAACATTTGGTTTTTTGGTTTTTTTAGAGGGAAGCACCAGAGAAATCCAGAAACTCTTTTACACTTGTAATTTCATGTTTTGGAAGGAGGCTGGAACAAGCTCCAAGAGAAAAGTCAGTACTCTGGGACATGGGCATCAACCAGAGCTGTGGAGAGCAAGGAAACACTTGTTCTACAAAGGCAGCTTTGGGGCAAGAAAGTCTTTTTAGTGCACTGTTATAATTTCACTCAGGATGGTGCCGAAACAGCTTCTATGTTCTGTGACCTCTGGAGATTGAGTCCAACCCCCCTGCCAGATCAAGGTCAGCCAGGGCAGCCCACACAGGAACAGAGCAAGGGGGACTGGAAAGTCTCCAGAGAAGGAGACTCCCCAACCTCTCTGGGCAGCCTGGTCCAATGCAGTTTTTCCCTAGTTTTTCCTGTCTTCTGAGGAAAGCTGAGGGGGAGTTCATGGAAACTTGAATCTTTCTGTCTGTGAAGTCTGTCTTGGTTTGGGTTTCTACTCAGGATGGTTGAACTGGTGTTAAAGCACAGAAGGCTTTATCTCTGCCTTGGGTCTGAGCGATCCCATATGGAGCCATATGACAAAACTACCTATATGAAACATAAATCTGTGGTAGGAGAGAAATGCCGTTGATTGATGGTGTTGGCAGAGGCAAGAGTAGTTGAATGTTTTATATGGAGTGTTTCTTTTGATAATCCCCCTCTAAGGAAGTCTTATTTTGTAACTGCTGTTTACAAGTGAACCGTGTGCTTAGTGAAGACGTGGCTTGCTCAAGGTGACACACTTGCTGTGGCCAGGAGGGGAACTAGATGCTGCCAGTGGAGGACTTCCAATTAATGGTGCATCTTTTTCTCTGGAAAAAAAAACAACCCAACCCATTCCTTGATAATTTACTGGTAGCCACCTGGATGCCATTAGATTGCTGGATGGAAGTGTCAGTTCATATTGTGGGTATGGGAGTGGATGTAAACGTGGCTGTCAAAGCCACATTTGTGTATTTGTGTACCGTTAATGCAAGACCAGTTTTAAGACAGAGCCTTTCTAAAAGAAATGAGTCTTGAAATCTAAGTCTTGCTGGGTAACTAACCCAAATAACATGTTACATTATTTAGGTTGTATGCAATAAAAAATATCCTTGCTCACAATGGCAAGATTTCTTCATATATACTTGTTTCTGCTGTAAAGTTGATGGATCTGTAATGTGCTGCATAATTAAACATTGCAGAGGTATTGCTTTGGAGGGAAAGCAAGTAATGGAGGGGATATAGTAAATTTTGGTGATTACAGATACAATTGTTTAGCCTGAGTATAGGATGGTCTGCTTTGCTGATAAAAAAAGAAATCTGAAAGAACACAATTTTGATTAAGCTCTGCATTGCTCTGCTAGCAATGGATTAGGTTATTAAGCTATATTTTTTCCATTAATAAAACAAATGTTAATGTATTGTTTGATGCTAATAATGAAGCCATTGTAAGAAGCACAGCTACTTCCATTAACATTTATCACCTCATTCACTACACCTTGTCAAGGCTGGGGATGCATTCAGTGCTTTCTCTTTTTATAAAGGTGAATTGAGAAGGCACAGCTCCACAGGAACTGTGCTGCCTGCTTAGTCTGCTTTGTGTTTGCTGTGTTCCCAGGGACAAAGCTGAACCAAGGGCTATAGAGAGCTGAACTTTAAATATAAGCCATTGAACGATCTGCTACACCACATCACTGGCTTCATTAAATTGTATTAATTCATAGTGGACTGAGTCAAAAAAAACCAGCCAACCTCTTCCCTTTTCTAGAATCTATTAGCAGGCTGTAAAATGCTCCACCAGCTATCACGTTGCTGCACAGATAAAGATCTGCTCGTCCTACCATTTTTGCACTGCAGCCTGTATTCAGCACAGCAATAAAATTTGCTTTTGGGTTTACCCAGTCTGGCAAGTCCAGTATGGTTAGATGTGGCTGTCTTGCAAGCACCCTGAGGTAGGCATGTACGCACTGATCAGAGGATGGAGATCTTTAATACCTTCTCCAGCTTTTCAATAGCTTGGTTTTTAATACCTTGTCCAGGAGGAAGTCTTTCTGGGTGTCTTCAGTGGCCCTCAAATTGGGTGTTGCTCACTGCAAGTAGAGGTTCTGAGTCTTTTTCCCATCTCTGTCAGAGGCAGTTGTGCATTAATCCTTTTATCCTTGGCAATATTGTCAGATAGCTGGGGAGAGAACAGGAGATAAAGCACCTGCATGCTGTTTATTCTTGTGGCCATAAAGCTTTGTGCAGATACTTAAACTGTAGACGTTATAATGCAAACAGCCATAGCTGCAGATAAAATCTGAAACTGCCAGCTTAAGAGAATGGCTGGAGTCTCCCCTTCAGTGATTTTTGGTAATGCTGCACATGAAATTTCCTCTACAACTGAGTTGCAGAGGGCACAAAAAAGCTTTCTGAAGCTGTTAGCGCTGGTGTTCGGTACAAGATGTTTTCAAGGTCTGCTGGAGCTTTTAGAACAGGGACACGCTATACACAGGTGTCTGTCACAAATAGGATGTCAGCAGCTTCCATCAGAAATAAATGAAGTTGAAGTCAAAATATGTTCCTAGGTATCTGAGGACTGCAGCCCACAGCTGTGCCCTCTTTATCCAGAGCTGCAATTTAATTTATTTTAAAGAACTATAAGGGAAGCACAGTTGGTGAGTCAAAAGTGTAAATACCCATAACCAAGCAGGTTCAAAGAAATGCTGCTGTGCTATTAAGAGGAATATTTCTGAGTTCTCTAGCAGCGCGACTGTATCAAGTCTAAAATATAACATTTTACAAACACAGCTCAGAAAGTAAACAGAGACATTTACTGTGATGCTTCAGAAGCCGGTACAGCCCTTCATTTGTCTTATCAAAGAATAATCTGTCGTGTCACAGCTTGGAAGGAGACTTGATTAAAAAGGCAATTGAAGTATGAATGTTGGCATCTGAAGAGTGCAGAAGTAGTATTTATATAAATAACGAGTGAATTTGGTAACGTGGTCTGTATTTCAAGCTGTGGCACTGTCTCTCCTTTCAGCAGGTTTAGACACAAGTCGAGGCTGGTTATCTCTTCTTGCCAAGATTATTTCTCTGCTTTATGGCAGTCTCCAGGCTCATGGCGTTAGACACTGGACAAAACTGGTAGCTTCAGCACCCTGAAGCTTTTAGTGAGAGCAGCAGCCTGGGATTTGGGGGTTCAAAGGGCTGCACTACCCTCCTGTGCTCTTGTGGCAGGTCTCTTGGTCTTGCTGGGGCTGGTTCCCCATCCTTTCAAGATGACTGATCTTAAAGCTTTGGTTAAATAACAAATGCAACTTCTCCAGCTCCATTGGAAATGAACCCGTTATTTTTTTGGTGGGAATAGAATTTTCCATTTTGATCTTTCTTAGTGTGTGTGTGTGTGGGGAAGTAAATAATAAACCCATTCCTATCTAGAGCTTTGATGCCTTCAATATCTAGTCCTTCTGGAGTTAGTCCCTGTGCAGACATAATAGTTACCTGTTTGTACCTGCAAATCTTCTTTATGATCACCCATGGCTGCTATTCATGCAGAGTCCCCGTAAAACACCGCTGTCATTTGCAATAACACTGTAGCAGGGGACTCCTAATCCGTTTTCTCCTGATAACACTGTTTTGTCTGTTGGGCCACATTAATGTTATATAGTATTAAGTGAAGCAAATACAGTGTAGTTGAATCTCTGCCCTATAATTATGTATGACACAGTTCAGTAGCTGGAAATAAGCTAAGTTTTGACTAAAACATGAGTGTTTCTGCAAACAGTAACTGTACTGCTTGGGTTTATAATTTCCCTCTTGTGCAGAGTCCTTTTTTTTTTTTCTGAAACAGGTAAATGGTACTGTTTAGGTTTTATTATTTTTTTCTTTTTTTTTTTTTTTTTGGTTTGCTTGTATTCTGCAAAGTGTTCCAAGTCTCCCCTGTTCAACTCATATAATTGTGATTGAATTCAATAAAACACTTCTCCTTTCTGCATTAATTTCAGAATGTCTTTGGTTGGAAGACACCTTCAAGGTCAGCTAGTCCAACCTTCCAACCTAATACATTGGTATTGGTTCATGTAATACCCTCCCGAATATTGTGGCTTTTTGAAATTGAACTCTTGCATAAAAGAGAGGGACATCAAGAGCATACAGCTGCTGAAACCAACTGTTGGAGCAGCACACTGATGAGTAGAGCCTCCTGCTCAGGTACAGAGCACAAAATTCTATTCTACAAATTTCTTTCACATTGAACGAGGTCAGAAAGCTAATTAATTGTCGAAGGGGTTTTGTGTTTTTAAAAATACTCTCCAGGGAAGGGTGGTGCCTTCCTCCAGGGCACTCGGATGAAGTTAACGTTATCTGTGTCGCGCTGCCGATGGACAAGGTGGTGAGATTTGTCAAAGACCACATCAAGACCTCGAGCAGCACTTGCTGAATTCGGGATTCACCGCTGGATCAGGCCTGGAGAAGCAGGTGGTAGAAGCGACAATGGATTTCTCACCCACACTGACATCTTGTGCTATAAACAAGCCTTGCTTTTTTTTTTCTCCAAATGTGAAGGAAGGTGCAAGACTGTTGTAGTGGAAAACATGTGAAAACCACCTTTTCTGCAGGATCTGGGGAGGGGAATGCTGAACTGCTTCTGTTTACTCTTGGAATGAGGCCAGTGAAATTGGGTGCACAAACCGTGTGTGGGTGGTGGCAGCTTGCTGAAAGCTTCAAGCCCTGCCTTGTAGGCCTGGGTTAGACTGGCTGTCATGTCTTTCAGCGTATCTGGGATGTCACGGGGATTGTCGCATTGCTCTTGGCTGTTCGCAGCAGACAAGTGCTGCCCGTGAATACTGTGGGCTGGACAGGTTGCTCTGCCACTTCCCAGTGCTGGTGGAGTGGTGGATGGCTTTGGGTTGCCAGAGGGAGGGGATGGATGGAGAAGGCTGGATCACCAGCTGATGATTTGTCAGCTTACTAGAGCATCTTTTCTGATATTGTAGCCAGAAAAGAGATGCACTTTATTACTGCTGGTGAGCAAACACCTTCTAAAAGGAGATGTTCTTGGTCTGCGCACTTCTAGTTGTGGTTGGCTCGTCGGTCCTGAGCTCCCTGGAAGTGCATTTCAGCCACTGCTACCCATATGCTCGCTTGGCTTGTGCCACTGTTTTATAAAGCTTTTGGAAGGGCTTGATGGGCAGTCATCCAAGAGGAGCCATATCTTTCTTTGCAGATAATATTGTCTCTGTTAACAGCAGAAAATAATCAAATATTTAAGGAGGGTTGGATAAGGGCCTTACAAAGAGCAATTAATTTGATGCACTGAAGGTTTGCAGATCAGTTTTCAGCCTTGGGCAGCCTTACCTGACAAGGATAAATGATACTGTCACAAAAAGGCCTGGGCTAGCATGTCTGTGAAACTAGCAAGAAAGGCATTTGTAGCCCATCCTCTCCTCAGTTATTTTTCCCTCCAGACTCAAAAAGTGCAATTAAACCTATTCGCACAATTGTCAAAGTATTTGCCTTTTATTTTCTCTATGCTTCTTCACCACAAGTTCCTCTAACGTGTCCAGGAGGACAAAGTCCTCATTTTGCATTGCTTTCACGCTTGATAGAGAAAAATTCTCTTCTATTCTGTGTGTGCTCTACTTTTCTGTAAGAAACTAGATTTGGGCAGCTTGTATCTGAGGAGTTGCTCTCTTGGAGGTCACTTTATCTGCTATTGCACAAAGCTCCAGAATGTAGCTAGAACACAGTGGAGAACAGTGATTTATTTCTTGACGTTAGGATCGTACCTTTATGTATTAGTTGATGAAGTTATTTGCAGCTCAGCTGTTTCCATGCGGTTGCCTTCTGTTTGTTCCTTAATAGTATACTGAGAAGGAAGATACAATGTCTTCTGCTCCTTCAAATCTGTATTCCACTGCTGTCTCTTCTGTTTAATACATTTCCTTTACAGATCCAGACTTACGTTTTAGCTTAATGCCAGCAAGAGCTCTGGAAGGATTTATTCTCCTGGACCCTAATGTAAAATGAGTAATGCTAGAACTGGCTCCCTTGGTAGCAGCAACACATTTTACTACTGATTGTCAGAAACAATAAAAAAGAGAATATGTTGGTAGTTTCTGTGCTATTTGCTTCATGGGACTTTTGTCCTGAATTAACCTCTGCAAATAAATTGCATGAGTAACTTTAGAGAAGTTCTCGGTGTGTGTGTAGGGGAGAAACAGGAGGGGAAAAAAACCCAACAGGAAATCAAGTTGCTGCTACATTTTTTCATGATAAACACCAAAGAAATGAGAAAGTCATCCCAAGACTGTATGAGACTTGTTAGTGCCAGGCATCCCACTGTATTCTTCAGAGGACAGAAGTCATCTGCTGCCGGCACATTCACTGCGTACGTGTAATACCTTGTGCTACGACTCTGCCTTTAATCTGACCCAGTCTGGGTGTGTGCTGCAGGTAAACCTTGATACAAACCCTCTTCTAGTCCATATCTCTCTTGCAACAGTGCTGGTGGTTAAGGTTTGGGAAGTAGAACAGCCCTGACTATGAGCATTTCAAGGGGTTTGGGACAAAACTGTCCCGTTACAAGTTTTTCTCTTGGCCCTGTTTGTGAACTTGCTCTTCAACAGCCTCACTGTGCTGCAAAGGACACAACAAGGATTTTACATTTGTTTTATGTTCGTCGGGCTAAACTTCCAGAGGCTTAAAATCTAATATTCCACCTGTCCTTTCCATCGTTCACTGGAGAAGGACGAAAGGCAATTAAAATCACCAGCAGTGTCAGGAACATGACAAGAGCTGACATTTTCAGGTTGTGGAGCGGTCCTTGCGATGGATGGTTCTGCAGTAATTGTCACATCTCATCTTTGTCTCCTCCAGTGAAGTTTTGCTTTTTTGAAAATGATGTTGGGCTTTCCAAATAGCACTATTTTAGAAACAACTACCTTTTTTTTTTTTCTTCTTATTTTCACCTGGACAGAGGTGCTCACTGTGGCCTCATGAGAATAGTCAGCCACTTGTGCAATGCAGGAAGATAAAGGAGCGTGTGTTTCAGCCCAGAGTCACTGTTAACAGTGATCGTGTGTTTAAATAGTCACAGCTCAAAAGGAAAGTGGCACATTTTCACTTTGCTGTGATTGGAAAGCAAGCTTTGCATTGCGATGCATCCACGGCAGCAGCCATGGTGTTGAGAAGTTGACTGTGATGAGATACACAGGATGAGAAGTCTCCTTTTTTGCTTTTTCCCTACTATTTGCTCATTTTACACTGGTAGAATCTCCATGTTTGTCACATGGGCATGGCTGGATACGAGAGTATAAAATGTGGGTTGTCTTTTGCCTCACGGTTTATGACCTAAATAAGTAGTTCACACCCCAAGGAGCTTTGGGTTGAAGTGTGTACATCTTAAAAACTGCCCAGGAACCTATGATGTAGAGATACCTGGGCAAGTTGGGTACCAAAATCAGCTCATTCATAGATGGGAGTTCATGGCGTAGAGTAAATATTAAGTGTGATACGAATGAAATCACTTAGGCTCCTTTTCCACTCCCCTGGCTCGTGTTAGTTCCTGGCCTACCACTTTAAAATGTATTTGTAGAGAACTTCAGTGAGGAGTTGAAATAGAGTTTGCAGCTGTGAGTGTCAGCTCTAAAAAGGAGAAATAAACACTGGCTTTGGACACCTGCTAGTTTAGGATTTGGCTCCAAGTTCTGCGCTGCTTCCTCATCTCTTGTTGGTGTATATATAGCCGTGCTTATGAACTGTAAGAGATATGTTTAAAGTACAATTTCGGTGAAGTGTGACTCTCCATTTGGTAAATAACAGAAGGAAATACAGAGGAGGGAAAGGAAGTCTGAGATTTTTCAGAAACACAAATGGGATGTTGGGGCTGGATGTCCAAGTCCAAGTTGTTTAAAGCTTTGGTTTATTTGAAAAACTGAGCTTCAAACTTTTAAAAAATTACTTCCTAAATTGGAATAATTTTGTGCTCAAAATCAGCTGAAGGATGGAGCTTGTAACAGTAAATGATGCCTCTGGGAAACCTGATCTTGCTCTTAGCAAAAGAGATTTATAGAGGGAGCAATGAGTGGAGATAGATGCAGTGAACTTAGTCTTTGGAAACTAAGACTGATTTATAAGTTTTGGTTTTGCAGTTTGTGCTACCATCAGTACCCAAAGATTGATTTATAGTTTCCTATAGTAAATTCATCATCATTTAGACAAGAATTTTTCTTTTTTTTTTTTTTTTTGGTAAACTTCAGCCTGTGTAACTTGCTGAATGCTGGTGACACTGTGAAATAATTGAGAGGTTCTGTTATATAAACCTATTAATTCTGATTTTGTTAGCTCATTAATGGGCTTGCTTCATCTTTTGCCTTTGCTGTACAAAGCAGCGTTACATTTAATTAGCATTGGCTGATCTTTTTTATTTAGTTGTTGAAAAGGTTATTGAAGACCTTAAGAAGAATTACTACATCTATAGTTGACCTGATAATTGGTTTATTGTTGCTGGGGGTAATTGTGGCAGCTGATATTCAGGCTCGGGAAGTCTGTGCACCCGTGAACCTACATGGCATCCAGGTACGTACAGCTCAGGGAGAAGACAGGAGGTATAAACCAGTATCTCTCTCCAGCAAGAGCCAAGACACAAAGTAAGGAAATAATAAAAGCAGTGACAAAGCACTTAATGACTGGTAGGTGCTTATGAGGGAGCTTGGCTCCATCAAAGGCAGGTTCTTTGCAACTTTCTTCAGCAAGCATTTCAGTTTTTCTTCTAAACACAATTAGGGATGTAGTATAGTGGATACTTGGGCTTCCTCCTGATGATGCCTGGCTAGGGAATTACAATGATTAATGGGGAAAAAACCAGTAAGTCTGACTTGAAAAAATGTATGTCAGTTTGAGTACAATTATTTCCTGTGGAGGTAAAAGCAACAGTCTTTGCAGAAGCTAATAGACAGTAGGAAGAAGCTGTGTTTTCCATACCTGTGTCAATTCAATCATGTGTACTCATTCTTGTATGTCAGGTTTGTTCTTTTCCTCCCTCCTCCCTTTCTCTCCCTTTTCCTCCCTCCTCCCTTTCTCTCCCTTTTCCTCCCTCCTCCTCCTTTTCCTTCTTCTTTCCTTTAGTGTGCATCTCTTAAAAACAAATACTGGGGTTTGCTGCTCTTGGAATTGCCTGTTGTCCCCCAAGCCTGGCAGAGCCTGCTCTGAAGAATGAGAATGAGACATTCATTAAAACTTAATTCAGAGACAAATTCATTGCGAGTTTCCTTGTTGAAAACCATGGGAAAACATAGGCTTAAAAGGCTTCTTGAATCAAGGGCTAAACCACAGATCGCTTCAATTTCTTATATGGCCTCTTTTGCATCAGGCTACAATCAATGGAGGTGTTTCATTGCTTTGTTCTGTTAAACCCACCTTTTCTGACTTCTTTGAAGGTACTTGTAGGCATCATCCATTAGCACGTGTTCTGTGGAACATCTGCAGGTTGCTTTTATGTTACCTTGCTGGATCCACACGTATCTGATAAACTCACCAGAAACTTGAATTATAATTATGTAAAACCTCCCAATTATAATTATCTGAAGCATACCTTTTGAATTACTGTAATAAAGACTAAGTATTATCACTCTGCCCTTTAGGGTTAAGTGTGCTCAGACTATCAATCTGTTTTGCTGATCACAGCCTCTAACTTGATCAAGGGTCTTTATCTGCAGTAGCATAAATCTGCCAGTGGTTATGTTCAGGTCTCCACCTACAAGGGGAGTTAATAGCCTTTTATGTTGGACACCCTCAAGGATACGGTGATAATGGGGTTCAAGAGAACTGCTGAAGATCTGTGGGGCAAAATGGATGCGAACTGGCTGGCTTCGTGTTGATAAATTTCATTATTTTACTTACTGGTGATAGATTGGTGTGAAAAAGGGACAAACTCCTCAACTTTCTGGAATTAAAAGTGGCTTGGCCAGCGCAGCCCCTGCATGGTGGTTAGCTGACTCCTGTGCTGAGGTTTGTCACAAGTGTGAAAAACAAGGTGGGGGGTTAAATCCCTCACTCTTTCTTCCCTTCTCCTCCCACATCTTCACTGGCTCATTAATTCCCCTGCCATTCCAGAAAGTTACTTTCATAAGGCTTTGACAACAGGAGTACAAATGTCACCTTACACATGAGCTCATTGCAATTCTGCTACTACAACCAGATTTCTTTTATAAATGCTTTCTTTTTTCTTTTTTTCTTTTAAGGAAAGTTTCTGCAAGCAATCAAGGGAGCTCAATTAATATGTCTGTTAAATATAGCTAAAAAAACCGAACTCACAACAAAACAAACAAAAAACCATAATAAACATAAAAAGTACTAAGAGTTTATTTAAAAAAAACCAAAACAAAGCCAAACCTGAACAAAGGAATTATTGACCTTGCTTGATGGCACCCAGGTAATTGTCCGCCACATACTGACAGTGTTTCTAACACTTACTGACAACATACTGGAGTGTAGTGGGGTGGTTTCCAACAACTTCTGAAGCCTTGGGTTTGATATTGGCTGCTGGAGGAGCGTGGTCTCAATGCAGGAAGGATGGGTGGATGTACAGAGTGTTTTGTATAGGATATATTAGGAGTTTCCCAATAAAAATCATGTGCTAGGTGCAGATGATACAAGTCGTGTCTTGTGCGAGTTAGGTTGGTTTGAATTGCAGAACCAGAAACAGCTACAGATGTTGTATTTGTGTCACAGGGTGCGATGGGATATTTAACAAGGCTCCTTATGAGAAAGAGAGTTGCTTTTTAGAATTTTAAGTCAAAATACTAGGCTGACTGGAATGCAGGAATGGAGACAAGCCAGGAAAATGCCCATTCCTGTTAACAGACGCATTCTTTGAAGGATCCGGGCATCTGAAAATGTTGAGTGTGCTGCTAATTCAGGGCAATGGCTTTTATTTTTATTTTAGCTGATATGGAGAAAGAAAATCTATACACTGTAGATATGCCAGCTGAAGGTAACAAAAATCCCGAGGCAGATTGTTGTTTGCCAAGGCATGTGCGCATTTGACATCCTTTTTGTCTGAGGGTTTAATCTTGAGAAGGAAACTTGGTCCAATCACTTCTTAAAATCTTTACCAGGCAGAAAATGTTGCAATGGAAAATACATTTTCCTGTCCACAGTGTTTGGTTCAGCATAATTAACATGAATAATGCAAGACAATTTTCTGATAGTTATTATATTAGAGAGCTTAGCTGACTCATAACTGCCCCCATGACATAGCCAGAATGCAAATTACTTGGCTAGAAATAGAACAGAGCTGGTTTGATTAAAATGTGATACATATTTTGAATTAAAAATATTCAAGGTCTTACAAAACGACCTTAATGTCATTTCCGTCCCTCCCCCTAAGCCACCAAAGAATTTTGCATAATCATTTCGAGACAGATTTATTTTTTTTTCCCTTCTCCCTCTGTGAATTGACAGAACCTGCCATTCATGGAAAACCAGGGTGTCTTATTTTTATTCCTTTCCTGAGCTTAACTACAGCAGAATAATGATGTAGCGTTTTTGTCATTGTGCTCTTTGAGAACCTGGCTCCTTCGCTGTGATTACAAAGGTGATGCATCTCGGGCACAAATCTAACAAGAAACCCTAAGATTGTGATCCTCATTAAGAACCAGACCCAACTCCGTGGCTTTCTGCCTGCAGCGTTCAGTCACTGCCCAGTTCCTGCAAATGGCTGTAATGAGACGGAATGAAATGTTTGTTCAACTTTCAAAGATTTTTTTCTGGGTTGTTTTTTTTTTCTTCTTCTTTTTCTTCCTTTTTTTTTTTTTTTTTTTTTTTTGTTTTTTTTTTTTTTTTTTCCCCTCTTCTGTGTTTTTTTTATTTGTTGGTAGTTCCTTTACTATTGGTGTTCT
>WUAM01000047.1:666037-695591 GCA_024336885.1 Actenoides hombroni
TCTAAACCTCTTATTTTCCAACTTAATTCCATTGCCCCTTGTTCTAACGTTGGATGACACCGAGAAGAGTGTGGCTCTGTCCTCTATCCAAATCCAAACTCATGATCCAAATCCAAACTTACTGATATTGATTATGAAGAAGTTGCTTTTTAAACTAACTGTCTGGATTTAAAATAGCAGTGAGGACAAAGAAGAGACTTGAATTTTTGCAGTTTCAACGAGGACTAGAAGCTAGGTTTCAGTCTCAGCTTCTGCCATGAAGAAGTTACGACTTCCAAGGAAGACGTGGTGCTAACCAAGATCCTGGTGCTTATTCCTGAACAGTTGCCTGCAGTAGGATATTTTTTGAAAACTCTTCTTCACAGAGATGCTTTTGAGATCTTTGAGACTTCCTTTATCCCAGGGACGCTTCTGGTGCAGTGTTTACTTGATACCAGAAAACTAATGTATGATTTTGCAATTAATATTCAGTATTGGAAGCTACAGTCGGTAGGGAGTAGATCACCAACTTGCCTGAAAGTGGCAAGATCCCATTTCATACAGCAGTGCGAAGTGTGGCCTTCACTCATCTCAAACTAGCGAATAATTCGTCAGTCTTGTCAGCATTTTATTAATTAGGTTGGTTTAAGACAGCTGAGGAAGTAGGAAGGACAGTTTGTTTCTGGCCTTAACTTGTGTGACTTTAATCAAGAGTCCATGCTGTAGCTTCTGCTTTATGGCTGCAATCACTGCACTTGCCTCAATTTCCTGTATTCTGTTTGGTTGCAGACCCTTGGGACATGAAGAAGCTGGTGTTAGCCAAAATCATGAGTTTTATATGTATGCATGACACTTTCCCTGAGTCAAGGCTCCTCAAGGCAGTCTTCAGCTCACGTTAAGGGACTTCTCAGCTGTTTCAGATCATCACATATGTAGTTTTTTTGTTCTAATAATGTTCTTCACTTGTTTTCTTGCATGTCTGTTGATTTGCAATTGCAGTTATTTGCAATAGTTGCAAGTGAATCTGTTTGGGAGGTTTCACCCTCTCAACAGCAACAATGCCCAGTTATCCTCTACCAGCCTATACTTTTTGGTTCATATCCTGCTGATTTTATAGAACACTGTGTGATTTTTTTATTTTTTTAAATTATTTTTTTTTGCCTCGGTGTGTTCCAGCGCCTAGTGCAGGTCTTGGGTTTACAGATAAGGTTCAAAGCAACAAAATAAATCCTTTCCCTATGGCTCACTTCACCACAAGCAAAGCCAGCTCAATTTGTCATGACATTTGCTAATGGCTTCGTTCATCTTCCCAGTGACCCATGCTGCCTCCGACTCGTGTCTGCAGCAGTGGATGTACAGATTCTGGCTCTTTGGTGGTGTACAGATTCTGGCTCTTTGGTGGTGTACAGCTGCATGTGGTGCTGTGCAGCTGAGGCTCCCTCCTTGTTCCTGACCCGAGGATGTGCCAAACACTCTGCAAGCTCAGACAAAATATTTTGGCTTGTATAGTGAAACCAAAATGTCAGTGACACTGCTTAGTTTCCCAGTTACTGATTGATTGGTTGAAGTCCAAAACATTGACTGTTTATGTACACAAGAGATGTGTCTTGAGCTAACTCTACTAAATAAATGACACTAAACAGACAGTGAAAGCCAGAATTCATGTGTCGTAAATATGTATTTATTTTTTTCCCCTCCATGATTTTGAGTAGATATTTTTTTCCTGTAATGAACGTTCATTAAATATTTCTAGTTCCAGGATTCGTAGTGGGGGATTTACTCTAATTGTAAAGATTTCTCCTGTAACATTAACAAATACAAGTGTATAATTAGGTACAGGAGGAAGCATTAGCTGAGTGGCTTGCTGAGCTAGGGCTGGTATGTGCTGCATCAGCCAACCAGTCCTGAAACTGAGAATACTCATTATGCAGCTGGACCAGTTCTGGAGGAACTCTGCTGAGAGGTGCTTTGACTGAATTTTTTGTGCTGCTGAAAAGTGGCTGATTGATGGCTACAAATAATAATAATAATAATAATAATTTCCTTTACACATTCCACTTGCAGAACTTGGGGCACTTTAGGTTTGTCTGTTTTACAGATGAGATAATTATGACCAATTTTCTGCAAAGTCAGGGAAACGTGTTTGGCAGCTCCATCATCTGTGGTTTGCCTGACTTGCATCCTTCTTCCGAGAGCGAGCCTGTTGCTGCTCCAGGATGCTACTCCCCTACCCTGTATGGCAGAGGAGAGCTCGTGTTGTGGACACCCACTTGCCAGGCAGTGGAAGGCAGCAGCGATTGACCTTCCTTTCACCTGCACTCGCACACCCGGAGGGCAGGGGATGGTGATGTGCAGAGAGATTTTTCTTGGGCCTGAAAGCAATGGAGCATCACAGGTTATTAGCTGCAGTGGAACGTGGTGCTGACATAGCTGTGCAATTTGCTTCTGGATCTGAAGTGAGTGCGACAATAGTAATCTGTCTCCTTGCTCATGTATCTTGCCACAACTTCAAAGATGTTTGATTTTCTTTCTTAATTTTATTGGATTCCCCCCCCCCCAAGATGGTAAAATTGTTTTAGGGTTGTCAACCACTTGCAGAAGGGCAGATTAGTTGAAATTAAAATAAATAACCCTACAGGAAACAGTGTTAGAGCTTGAAATTGTGACTGTGTGAAATATAAGGGGTTTTTCCTTCAGCATGTTTCAACACCTGGAAAAGAGCTGCATGCTTCTTTGTGTCCTCCTCAGCAGAACAGGAACGTCTCCAGGAGCCTTTGGGATTTTGCAGAGAAATGCTGTAAGGACTGCAAGGCATTTAATATATTATTGTTACCAGTATAAATATCCCCCTGAGATTAACCCAGCACTGTCTGAGTCCTGCAGAAGCAGAATCCTTGGTGCTTCTGGAAAAAGAAGATGAAAAAAATCTATCCTTTCAGTGCATGAGACTAATGTTAGCCTTTTTAAAATGCTGGAGGAAGACTTTTCTTACCTTGGCATCTTCCTTAGGTATTGCAGTGATGACTATTTATGGATAGGTTGGCTGCCTTCATGAGAAGGATCCCCATGGCAATTGCTACTCTAGGTTGCCTCTGGACCGTTATATTCTTTCCCAAGTGATCCAAAGGGAATTCTTCATGTGAAGACGTAATAAAATTGAGTGAGGGAAAATAAGGAGGGGAAAAAAAGGCATTTATTGAAGCGGAATGGAAAATAAGAGGTCTGGAAAACTGAGCTGCCTCTGAAAGCAATTGAGTCAAATGCCTGCAGATGCAGGCACAATAGATTATGGAAATTAGTCAGAATAAATAGGCCTGGATGGCCTCGGCAGCACTGTTGTGTCAACGGGTCTCATTGAATATGCTCAGAAGCGTGTAACTGTTTGTTTCTCTGCCACATGCATTTTTTCCCCAAGTTGAGGAATGAGCTTGAAAATGATACCTGCATTAATTTGTGGTTTCCCCTAGTTGCTTGGTGCCCTGTGGAAGCAGAGCTCTGCTCAAGCAGCTCGCAGCTCCCTGCTGTGCTGCTTTCAACGGGTCCTCAGTGGTGAGGCTTTTCTCTTTGTCATCTGTGTTTTACTGGTGATTTGCCATTGGACTATGTTAAAAAAGTTTTAAAAAACAGAGCAAAACAAACAAACAAACACCAAATGGCAGAAATCTGTTATTTGTAGAGATGCTATCAAGGGTTGGATGTCCAAAAGGGGATTAAGGAAATGAAACCCTCGGATGTCTCAAATCCTATGCTGGTTTGACCTTCGTCATGTTTGCCATTGCTTTGTACATACTTTGTATTCATATCTCATGGTTATGAATTTCTTGGTTAGAAATGTTTGATCACAATTTTCAGCTGTTTGCTTTGGCAGAAAAGTTTGGGTTAATCGTGAAGAGGGGAAAAAATTAAAAAAAGACTCTTCAGACCGAAAACAAATCCTTTCAACTTCCCCCTCTGGTTCCTCCGCGTGCACTGTAGTTCAGCTCCTTTTGGGATATATTCTCCTCTGATGGCCCAGTTATCTGGTTGAGGGCTGCAGCTCGTGATACATCACACTGTCTTTTCTGCTGAGCTGCTGTGGTGTAACCCTGTTACATTTTGCCATAGTAAATCAAGAGAGATTTAATTTGGAAATTTCATTTAGATGTGCCTTAGGGAATATGAGTCCAGAGATACTGCAGGGATGCTTTTGCATGTGTGTGTAGACAAGTGTCTCTCTCAACTTCTCAGTCTGATTTACACACACACACCCCCAGTGAAAATCTGAATGATGAAATGATTTAGATTGATTCTCTCTGTAGAAACCTTATATACATCGTGGATATTTGCATGTTGATTATGTTCCTGCTGCTACCAGTGGGCTATAGTGTGATTTCTGGTGTGAAAAAAAAAAAAAAAGGGGGTTTAATATGTAAAATCAGTGTAATGATACAGTCCTTATTTGTGTAGTATCTTGAAATATAATAGCATAAAAATCTAGCTGTGTTTTTTACAATAGCACTTCCATTTAAATTGCAAGTAACCAACAGGTATCTATAAAACGTTTGAGCTACAGCTTGATCTTCAGACAAGCACTGGAGAAGATGAAATTATGTTTCCTTCTATATTCCTCTTACGTTTGCTACCAAGACTAGCTTGAAGTGCAGACATCAGAGCTGAACTTGACCTATATACAGGAGACATCCACATGGGAACTTACTCTGATTTTTAGTTCCTCTGAATTTTAATTGAGTTTTAAACTGATTAGGGCAAGGAGTAAGCCTGGGGTCTAGAAGTGCAGATGTACTCGAGTCTGAGGCTACAACCCCCTACGAGGCACTAATGTTGAACAAATGAGTTGTGGAGAAATGAACTGGTAACACTTTTCTATTAGTTTACAACAGATGAAGCTCTCGTGATTAGCACAAAATGATGTAGAGTGGGTGCAGGAAATTGATTGGTTTAAAAACACCATCCAAGAGGATTTTTTTTTCCAAATGATTTCTAAATTTTGTTCTCTAAATGGCAATTTAAACTCTGAATTTCTCAATCTGTTTCCAACGTCTGTAGAGCTACAATCATTTGATAAACAAAGTAAAAAAACAAAACATTGTTTGACCTGGGTTTTAATATGCAGAGCCTGACTTTGCTGTGATAATTTGTCCTCAGGTTTCATAATTTGAAGAACAAAGCAAAATGTTTTGATTTGACATTAAGGAGGTGATGAGCATGTCACTTGAGATTTGACTGATGTTTCCTTTTGCTCCTCCAATGGAATTTGAATCATTTAACATTCAGCTGAAGTGCAGGCTAAAAGCAAAATCCCTTCAGGAATTATTAATTTGGGGTTTTTTTTTTCCCTCTTTGCTCATTGTTTTACAAAGAACTATGAAACTGCAACGCATGTTCTCGCTGGTATCAAACAGTAGCAAGCGGAGGTTTACTGTGAAACGTTTTCTCCTTCATCTTCAGTGTGGAAAATACAAGTAATTTCAATAGGGATGCATTGAATTTGAACTTCTTGGAACTGCATTAATTGTTCTGGTATTTGCATAGATGTATAAATGGTGTTACCACAACACTGACACCAAGATAATAAGCCTTGCTGAGAAGTTGTTTTCCTGCAAAGGTGGGTGATGTCGGTACCCTCATGGGTTGTGAGCAGTGATGCAGGGTTCAGCTGATGACCTGTAACTAGTGGTGTTCCCCAGGGGTCAGTTCTGGGTCCAGTCTTATTCAACATCTTCATCAATGCCCCAGATGAAGTCACAGAGTGGACCTTCAATAAGTTTGCTGATGATATCAAACTGGGAGAAGTGGCTGATACACGGGCAGGCTGTGCTGCCATCCAGTGATATCTGGACAGGCTGGAGAGCTGGGCAGAGGCAACCTAGTGAAGTTCAACAAGAAGAAGTGTAGAGTCCTACAGCTGGGGAGGAACAACACCATGGACTGGGACAGGTCAGGGGCAGACCTGCTGGTCTTTTTGGTCAATGAAGCTTTTCACTTCTTAAAGTACAGAAGTTGTTGGTTTATTTTTCTTCTGGAATGAATCATTTTTTCTCTTCTGCTTCGTGGTCTTTGGGTATTGGGGCTACACTAATTTTTTTAATAGATTTGTACATCAGGTGATGTACGTTAGGACAAAGCTTCTAAGAAAACATGTAACCCAAAAAAAGAAACCTAAAAACTGGGGTTTTCCTCCTGCTGGCCTCGAAGGCTGCAATGGCTCCTGCATACCCTTCTTGACAAGGAATATGTAGTGAAGAGGCAGACCATGCTCTGGGCTTTTTTTCCCATTTGACTAAACCATCACTTTTCCAGTTTAGGTTATAGCTGAAGCAGTTAAGAGCAAATCTACTGGCATGTCTATGTCTGCTCTAGAGGCAGGTTGATGGGTTTTTTTCTTGCCTTTATTTTGCTGCTGTAAAACATCAGATGTTTGCTTTTAAGAAAAACTCTACCTGTTTTTCTGGAGGTGCTATTAGTTAGTAGGCTTAGTTTCCTTCCTCAGTCCCTGCAGCGAGATGTTTCTATCAGGGAAGTACATCTCTCTGCCAATATTTTTCTCTTAAAGGCTCAGATTTAGAATTTGAACCTGAGAACAGTTTCCAGCTGCAGTCAGTGCTGAGCTACCTCCACCTTTGATGGAGGGAGTGCGAGGCAAAGTGTTGCTTCTTGTGAGGACCAGCTTCCCTTTGCATCTCACCTGGACTCTGTCACACACCCACTTGTGCCTTTCCAAGCCTGGCCCTTATGCTGTTGTGAGCCGTGATAATTCCTGAACAATTTACTGTAAATATTGCCTTTTTTTTTTTCTGCGTTTAAATGAAAGAGGCTTAACAATTAGTTTCACTCCCTTCATTTTAAAGCAAGGCAGCCGCGAAGTGAGCAACGCTTCCAAAAATTTTTGCACATGTCATTTCTCATCATGATACTTGAAGGGTATAGTAATTACTTGGAACAGCTTAATTATCTTGAAAACAGGGCAGCGCAGCTATTGTGTGCCTCCACATTTCAGGCACAGCACGCGCGAGGTTGAGAAGCCCTTACGGCGATGCTAGTTGTCCTTTCCTAGCCAAAATGTGAAACTGGCCATGTCTTTGGTACTGCTTCTTATAAATACACTTCAAGTTAAGTCTTAATGCGACAGGATACATTAAAATCAAATCTAAGTTGTCTATACGAGATGACTTTTTGTCCTTGTCTGTCAGAACACTTGGAAGTAGCTTGATGGGAGGGTACGGACTTATTGTCTCGGGGTTTGCCAGCTTAGGTATAATACAGACCAACGTGGCTCTTGTGTGCGTTTAAACACCTATCTTGGGACCAAACTGCAGTTTTTGGAGGGCAGAAGTTCATAGGGAAGGGTTAGTGCCGAGCTGCTGCTCTGGATGTGCATCTGCCTTGGTGAGGCTGTGGAAATATTCTGGAAGTAAAATGCAGTGCAAATGACTGCCACCTTTTCAGACATTCCCTGAATCAGGGGAGTATTCCAGAAGAGTATATATTTTGTTAAATTTTTCCTCTAAAAAGATACATGTATGTATATGTACTTCTGAGAGCTCTTTCTGTACAGTTCTTTGGCTTGCCTGGAGATGGCAATGTGGCAGTATAATTGTTACACCACGGCCTACTCCCAGGAATACTCAGAAATTGCATTAAGTTAATACTAAAAAATAAAGCTCAGTTTGAGCCAGCTCTGCAAAAATATGGGGAATAAATACGTTGCAAACATACAGATAATGCAGCTGAAACACAGCTGATTTAACTAAACGAGAAGCTTTCAGAACGGTAAATTAATTTTTTGATTGCACCCGGCCACCCAACGTCCTTTTAACGTCGTGTAACATCCATTTCGGTCAATGCCTCACAAGGACCACAAGCGATGGCCCTTTGCTGCTGCTGACGGGCTGCGCGGCGCGGGCCGGCACCGACGGCTGCCGCAGCGATAAAGGCAGCGAGCTACCTGAGCTCTCAGGGTAGTCGTTGCCTTTATGCTCCTGCGTCTGAGTCGAGCAAACGAGGTTTCTTGTTTATCAACCAAAGCCTAGAAGATTAAATAAGTTTGGGTTGTTGCTTGGTTGGGGTTGTTTTGTTTAGTTTTGTTGTGTTTTTTGGGGTTTTTTTCCAGAACATTTTGCTTGCTCATAGCTGAGAGAAGAATCCTTTTGGAAAGGGGAAATGAAAAGATCTTGTGCTTAATTGCAGCACTAACTGTAAGAATAGAGCCTGCTCTCGTAGAGTATGCTGTGCTTCAGCTTGTGTCTAAGAGCTCTGGCAGGAGTACCAGTGTTATCCTCGATTCACAGCTGGAGAGCCTGATGCGCAGGGAGATGGACCTGCTCACTGCCAGGTCAGCCTACAGGCTAGCAGCAAAGCTGGGGGGACAACCTCCAGCTACTGAACCCCAGTGAATTAGGCCACGCTCTCAGCCAAAGCAACTCAGCCAGATACCTACATCTGTACCAGAGTAGACTTCAGTGCAGAAAATCCCCTTGGGAACTTTGGATCATTAAGAATACAAGGGAAATGGTAGATGATATAATTTGGGAACCCACTTTTATATGAAGCTCTAGGGATATTAGAAATCCGATTGCAAGGTGTTTTTTTTTTCACAGGAGACAATGTCTGCAAACGAAACACCATGGGTTTGTTCACTAAAATGTTCTGGCTCAAGGTATTTCTTTAAATTCCCCTTTAGGGCCAAGACATCTGAGTTTGGTAAACTGTTTTCTCTGCAATTCCAGGTTGGAAATCTCTTCCACTGTGTTATTTCTGTTGCTCAAATACCCACCATTCTGTTCTAATACCTTTGCTGACGGGAGGCAAGTAGAGTATAAATTGTCACTTTGACACGTTACACTTTGTAGTGTGTTGAATAATGCATTTAACACGCTGTCGTGATGTACCTGCACCTTGCCAAACCTTTGAAATTGTATCTGCATGTTTTGTACTTTAAGATATGGCTATTTGTTTACGAAGTGCTTCTTGCTGCGAGAAACCTCGTTTTGCACCAGTTGCCATCAGTGCAGATATTCAGTGGAAGGACAGAGGAGACATTCTAGGGAGTGGGTTGAATGGTCCTAGAAAATGAGGATGGCTTTTCTCTCGGGTTGTGGGATTGGGGTTTTTTTGTGTGCCATTTCTCTGGCATGTTACTTTCTTACCTTGGAAGCTGGAGAAGAAAGGAAGATTAGCTCTGATCCTCAGAAGGGCTGCATTATGTCTCCAGTTCTGTCACAGAGGCTTTGTGTTACCCTGCTGTGCCACCCCCATCACACATAGCTCCCCAGCTCCTCAGATGGTGGCTTTGATACCTCAAAACACCTCTCCTATCCAGGGATGCTTAGCTGTGCTTTTTCTAGACCTAGCTGTGCTGTTTGACCTCACTGTCACGGGCTGCTTGTGTGGAATACACTCAATCTCTGCAGTATCTCACTGATGGGATTTCAGACACAATATGAAAGAAGCCGCATTTATTGCATAGAAACGCTTTAAAAAGACTTGATGTCTCATAAAGCTTGACCACATAAAGTCAGGTTCAGAAGTGCCCTTTACCTCTTCTTTCCCAAATACGAACTGAGTGTCTGTGACCAGCATTCAAGCACAGGAAAGGCAAAACCAATAAAATAAAATAACCAAGTTCTTCCAGAGCGTGTCTGTATGGATAAAGGAAAACTGATATTCAGTTATCAAGTGTCTCATTTGGACACACTTAGTTAATTTGAAAAGCAAATGAAGGAAGGACCTCGACCATCTGCCTAATGCTGTGCTGCTATTCCTGAGTCTTTTTTGATTATAATGTTCTGGCAGAGCTGTGGCATCCAGGGCTACGCTCCAGGTGGAGCAAAGAATATAGAGAGTGTAGGAGCAATTTAGCTGCTGTTGGGCCTGGGCTGTGTGTCATTGGAGGTGTTAGTAGAATTAACTGTAGTCAGTCATAGGAGAATAAAAGCTGGATAAACTGTTGTTAATCTTTTCACACTTGGATTAATTGCAGCAATTGTAATCTCCCAGTTGACTTCCAAATGCTTAGTTTGGGATGTGAGGCAAAGTCGTAGCTTGGGCCATTGCTAAACTCTATGGCCAGCGCCTGGGGAGGGTGCAAATGTGGGTTCCTAGAGCTGTAGTCTGGCCACCTGTGCTGTGCTCTGCTTGGTATTTCTCAGCCCAGGGCTACTAGGAAAGCAAGTGCAGGATAAGGCTGATGATTTGGAAGCGTGGCTTTCAGTTTTGATTAAACGATAGAAACGATAACCCAACTTGAATAACTAAGACATGGAGTAATTACTGTGTGATGCTGTTTCTCACAATGCAAAGAACAGAGGGGCGCTAGAAATGAGAGAGCAGTGGGTTTCAAAAAAGAAAATGTAAGTAACGTTTGAGAACACAAGCAATTAAAGTGTGGGAGCCTTGCAATTGGTGCTGCAGGATCTCCGGATATAGATTAATTCAAAAAGGGTTAAGGGCTGTCCTGGGAGGACACAGTCAAGAGTGTTCCAGATGCCACTTCCAGCTCTGCAAATAAATGCAGCTCTCGGATTGTTACGAGGCCGGGTAACAAATCATCCTGTGCTTGTCTTTGATTACACTGTTCTTTAAGCATCCACTACCAGATAAACTGGCACTATTGGATTGACCTTCAGCTGGACTTGCATTTTCATGGGGAGCAGTGGTTGATAACTATATTGTTCTTGTTGTCTTGTGGAGTTGATGGCTCTATCTGTTTGGAGTGGAGGGTTATTTTCACATGGTCTGTGAAGTTTGAAAAGCTTTTGAATCCTTGCACAGCATTTGATACAAGAGTGCTTTTAAAATGCAGGTCATTATTGTTCTGTGTTGAGCTCTGAGTAGTGAATGTGGATGTATTTCCTCTTCAGAAAGTTCTATTTATGCTGCAATGATGCTGCAGGGCAATTTCTGTATCATTTCTGTGCATTTATCTTTGTGGATGATGGTTTATTTGAAGAGGTCTGTCTTTATATTGTCAGTGACTTAATGATGAGAATCAGAGCTTTAGGATTTGCAGGAGAAAGGAAGTGCTTGACAGGCAGTGCTGAAATGGTTTAGCCAATCTTTCATTTTAACAATAGGGAAATAAAATAACCCAAGTGCAGAAATAGATATTTTGGAAGCAGAACGTAATGCTCATCAGCATAGATAAACACACAAAGGATTGATGCATTTTTAAACTATGTCAAAGATTCGTGTTCAAAAGCCATGTTCAAACCAATAGGAGGAGGCTCGTTCTGCACTCCTTGTGCTCCAGGATGGACTAAAAGGGATTTACTAGGAGGAGTATTACCTGGAGGTAGGAGTATAGAATGGCTTTTCACTGCTTGGTCCCTGCTCTGCCAACTGCATGCTCTGACCCTTTGGTGCTAAGACTCCTGTGAGTGAAGATGATTTGTTCATGTAATGAGTTCTGCTTCTGAACTCTGAAATAGTGGGAGTACCAAGACATGGGAGCGTCACATCTGCCAAAACCATGCTCCCAGACTCTGGGATGAGTAATGGTGCCTTGAGCAAAGCCCTGTCTCTTGGGGTGAACTACAGCTTTAGGAGACACTTCTGGTGAGGATCACAAAGGTGAAGAGTTTTGTCTGTACCCCAGTATTCCTGTCTGATTGCAGTGAATACTGTGGCATTTGCAGGTACATCACTTCATGTGTACCTAATGCCTTTATGAGCTGCTCCAGGAGCTCCAGCAAAGACGTGGAAAGATGTTTAATATCAACCTGTTCAAGCTCATTAACAAAACAGAGCGTTAAGAGCATTGATTTCAACAACATGGTTCCCTTTTTTTTTGCTTTCCATCCTGACAGCATAGCAAATATTGCCAACCTTGCTTGTGAAAGAAGTCTCACTGCCTAACGCTGCAGGAATTCTGCCTGGAACTGCAATTGAGGCACTGCTGGGCTTTGTTTCTTCCCAGTGAACAGCTTCAAGCCTTGTGCTGGGGACTATCATCAGGAGGTGCTGAATGCACATGAATACTCTCTGGAGTCCCAGCCTGTTTGTGGTGAGGAGGATTTCAAAGGAATGTTCCCTGGTATGAATAGTCTTTTCCTGCTTTGGGATCCTCGCCGCTGCAGCATCATCCAGGCCTTTTTATAGCTTTAGTAATTGTATGAAGTTTAAATATGCTTGAAAATAAACAACATGCCTCTCCTAGGAGGACAGGCTGAGAGAGCTGGGGGTGCTCAAGAGAGACCTTTTAGTGGATTTAAAGGGGGCCTATCTTGGCTGGAAAGGGACTTTTGACAAGGGCTTTTAGTGACAGGATGGTGGGTGATGGCTTCAAACTGGCAGAGAGGAGATTTTCATCAGAAATTAGGGAGAAGTTCTTCAATCTGAGGGTGGTGAGACCCTGGCACAGGCTGCCCAGGGAAGCTGTGGACGCTCCATCATTGGGTATATTCAAGACCAGGTTGGACAGAGCTCTGAGCAACCTGTTCTAGTGGGAGGGGTTGGAACCTATGGCAGGGAGGGGTTGGAACAAGATGATCTTTGAGGTCCCTTCCAACCCAAACCATTCTACAATCTTGCCCTAAACCAGGCTGTCACTGTCCTTATGCAGCCAGTAGCAAAAGCCTTTCAAGGGCTGCTCTGCCAGCTTAAAGCATCCATGGAAAAGTCAGGACTTAATTATTCATGACATTCTGCTAAGCTTTCCAGGATGTCTGCAGTGGATGTGGAAATTTCGATGGTTGTGTTTCACAGTGGCTTTCCTGAAGATAATTCGTTGGTTGCATAATCGCCCAATTGTTTCTGTTAGATTTTTTTTTTTTTTTTTTTTTTTGGAGTGCTTCCCTTCCTCCTTTTCTCCCTCTGTGGTTAATTAAACACACAAAATTATAGTTTTAAAAATCGCTTTTAAAGCAAATGCTTGTTAGGGATTGGAGGAACTCTGTGGGCTGCTGAATGCTGTTTGTCTCATTGAGACACATCCCTGACAAACATGTGCTGCAACCTCGTCTGAAGTCCACAGAAATCAAGCAGATGTTCTGCTGCTGCTGTGAACTGATATCACTATGAGCAGAGTTTACACACTCCAGCTTGTAGGAGGCAACGAAACAAATCTGTTCTTTGTGAACCTCAGTAGGAAACCTGTAGGAAATAGAAGTGGGGTGGGTTTTTTTGCAAGTGAGATTACAGATGGCACAAACGCTGAGCGGCTCAAAAAGCAGTCTGTCGGGCTCTGAGTATTTCAGGAGTATCTGCCATTAAGATATGTTTTTGGTAATGGTGAAGAGCTAGAGCTGGGTACTTCTTAAGACAAAAATTTTCCCTTACAAAATACAAATCAACTGCAGTGAGATGGTGACCCGCCAGTATTTTAAGTGGGATGTTTTGATAAGGCCAGAAAATGTAATTGAAAAGTTTGTTATCTAAATTAATGGGGAAGATAACAGGTTGATTTGATGTGTCTGAAGTCAAGTGCTTCAGGGTTATTTGTTTTGCTTGTTTCATGGAGAATTTATATGTTTGTTTTGTACGTGGTGAGAGAGGATGTTTTGAAGTCTGGATGTTTTGCCATTTCCAGTGGAATGGCAACTTCTGTTTTTAAAACAAATGAGCAAATCCCCTCTGCTTGAAGGATGGGAGTTTGCTTTTTCTTTATGTCAGTGCTCCTCACTTGCAACAGAAGAAGAAATAAAATGCTGTTCCTGTTCATGGTTCTGAT
Source organism: Actenoides hombroni (assembly GCA_024336885.1). Lineage (NCBI taxonomy): Eukaryota > Metazoa > Chordata > Aves > Coraciiformes > Alcedinidae > Actenoides > Actenoides hombroni. The sequence continues at coordinate 679,683 of WUAM01000047.1, forward strand.
GACGTCTGACTTAAGGGAACTCAGGACTAAAGACCATCTGGACTCCTGCACATCTCCCAGATAAAAAAATGCAAGTCCTAATCTTCCACCACTTAGTTTAAGTTTGTCTGGCAACTTAAACATTGCACTCTTGTATCCTTACTGCCTATCTTCCAGATGCCATCCCAGTGCAACCAGCCTGGCAGAGAGGATTTTATATGAATCAGGTCAGCTGCACTGCTGCAAACAAGTGACTTCTGGAGTCATGCCGACTGAATCCTGTGAAGATATTTGCAGCTGGATTCCCCAAATCCCCACTCATGCAGTTCTGGCACATCCTGGAGAAATCCATCCATGCATGATGTGTATATTTTTCTTTTCACCAAGAAAAGCAGCTTCCAACAAAAGCTTTCTTGATGTTTAAATAAATAAATAAAATGCATCTGCTAAGTTGCTGAAGGTCAGGGTATAATGGCATGACATCGGAAGTGACACCACTCCTAATCTAATAAGAGGAAAACAGATGTGGGAAGCTCCTATGATTTCCTGCTTATTAAGATCGGATTTGTCCTGTGATGTGATTTTGTAATTTTTTTTTTTGCCTTCCGGAGATGTGGATGCTTAGAAAATGCTCTTAAAGATGCATCTGAGAATTAAGAGCCAGTTTGGCCTAGTGTCTTCCCTGTCTGCTGTTGGCACTAGTTTAGAAATAAATGTTATCCCTTCCTGAAGTAATTAGGACAACTGGTTTACGTGTTTACGTGTTACAGATTTCATAATCTTTGCCATTTTTTTCCTCTAAAGACAATTATCTGGGCTAAGCAAACTCTTCCTGGCTCAGTGGCCAGATTTCTGAACAATGCCTGCCTGGTTTTATTTATTATTTACTACTTAACATCAGTTATATGTTTCTATTTCCAGTGTCCTATTTTTCACACTTGATTGGATTTCTGTTTGAATATTTCCCGGTGCCAAACACCTACTTAGACCTCTACAGTTAGGAAAGCTGATATTTCTTGTGGTGTAAGCCTGCTGAGATCTGTTTAATTAGCGCTCATGGGGTGGTTACAAACCCTAAAACTCAGTTACATGATGGGTGGGAGAATGGACTTGAAATTGTTCTTATTTTTCCTGGAAATTTATGTTATGCAACCATCTATTCCTTCCCTAAAGCTGTGACAAGCAGTGTGTTTATCCTCTCTTGGTGTCTAATAGCATTGCCAATTATCATCAACCTGTAAACAAGAAATGCCAAAGGTCCGTTGATTTTTAAAACCCAAGTGCAAATGTGGCCCGAGGTAAATTCTCTCCAGGGTGCCATAAGGGTGGCCAGGTGAGTGTGAAAATCCATCAGGAGTTATTAGCTGAATCCCCATAACTCCGACCTGCCCAAGCGCGTACGCCGCGGGCAGATGTTTTACTGCCTTTGCTCAGTGTGGTGCAGCTGCTGTTCAAACCTTGGAAATACCAGCTCCTTAGGTGAACAAAGAAATCCAAGGTTGAAGGTAATGATGTCTGAAAATAAGCTAGAAATGACGGGCTGGTGAAAATTAAGCGGGGTCGAGTACAAAGAACAGCTCTCTAGAGGTGTTTCAGTACACCTGACACTGTGAGGGCACCTGAAACCCACGTTCGCTTGACCGTGTGACACCCCCCCCCCCCCCACGTGACCCGTATCCTTCCCTGACAACTGGAGTGACATGGTGCGGATGGGGAAGAGAGGTGTAAAGTCACTCCTAAGAATTATGCCTTAAATCCCCGTCGCTCTTTGTCGTTCCCTCGTGAACCTGCTACACTGTCCATCCAGCTCAGGCTGGAACCTGAAAGAACAGAGCTGCTGGAGGGTTGGCAGGGTGACCACGAGGCACAAATCGAACGCTGCTGTTGGAGTTCCAGAGCTTGCCTTTGGCTGCAGCATCTCTGTGTTCATTGAAATGGCAGCACAAAGCGCTTCTTCAGGCTTTGACTCTTTTCAGCAGAGACTGATGGGGCACAGATGGCAGATACTGCAGCCCTTGCTTGTTCCAGAGTCTGCAGGGAAACAGCTCCTATGAAAAAGGGCTGCAGGGTCAGACCCATGCACTTCTGTAAGATTGAATCCTCAGCTGGAATTGCATCTGCTGCACTCCATTGGTTTTACTTTTGCTTAACAGACCATAAACAATTTGTTTACATAGACAGCTTTTCATCTTCCACAGTGAATCATAAGTGAGCTCTCCAGGGATCAATCCTTGGTCTGGTTGTTGCTTTTCATTTATATACCAGGCTTGGATGATTTAGATCATCAGTGTTTCCATCTGAATTCAAAGGCAGCTGGTTTATGTCTTTTTCCTTGCACAAAGAATCTTACTGAAAATCTACATTATGGATCTGGCAGATTAAGCTTTGCTTTGAAATACTTTGCTATAAACTAGAAACGAGGTGTTATGACCCATTTGCCACAGAGAAGAGAACCCGGGCCCATCAATGCTAAAAATACAAGTCCCTCTCTCCAAGTAGTCACACTTTAATGTTCCTCTGGTGATAATGATGACCTCTTACTCTGTGTGTGCTATCGACTAAAGGGAAAGACAATGTGTGGTACAGGGGACAGTGTCTTACAGAGCTAGAAAAAGATCTGAAATGACAAAATGGGCTGAGGTGATGCCATGAAGGTGACCAGGCGGGCGTGGGGCAGCCTGGAGCTTAGGAGTGTCTGGAACCAGTGAGAACTGAAGAGAACACCCTCTTTTTACCTGCAAAGTTCCATGCTCAGAGCATGACTCCTGTTCAGTCATCTGCAGAGTAACCTCCAGAGCAAGCGTGGCACGCGATTTTCACGACTCTTGGATCAAAATTGTTGGCTGTGTTCTGAAGAGTTTGAGTTTAGTTTTCATTTAGTTTTGATTTTGAGATACATTTTTTTTAATTATTATTGTTATTATCTACTTTTTACAATTGTGCATATCTCATTCAGTGTACTTGTTTGTGTCGTTACACCTCCAATGGTTGAAGGTATCCAAAATGACTACCAGCTGTCCATGTTTCACATACCATTAGTCATTTAAAAACTAACCTCTCTTTCATCCGGAGCTCTAATAATGCATGAATCTTGATTAAAAATGCTTCCCCTGAAATGTCAGCGTTGGGTGAATTTTCCCTTGCTCAGTTGCGGAGAGGTAACAAAGATTAATAGACCATGGTGTTAGTATTAACTGCAGAGGAAAGCAGATGCTGCAGCTACTTAGTTGTGAAAAATACTGGATAAAGTAGTGTGATTATTCTTTGCAACTGCACCAAATGTGCTTAATTCAAATTAAGTCCTAGAAGGTACTGCTTTTTCCTGTCAAGCTGTTTATTTAAAAAACTTACTTTGGAGCAAATAATTCATTACTTTCTCACCTTGCATTTGGTGATTGCTTATAATAAGAGTCCACTTTGAGAAGCAGTTGCCTTTTTCCTTCATTACATATACATAGACTCAAAGAAATTTTTTTTTATACTCCAGTAAACATAATTTGTATTTCACGACATGTTATGAGTTTCTCGTTGTATGAATGTCTGAAAATGAATTTATAAATAATTTTTATGGTTCACTGAGAAAAGCCATTAAGGTGTTTAAAATGTTTGGAAGTGCAGGGGTTGAAAGAGTACTTTGATATATATGGTGCAGTGGGAGCTGGGAGCTGTAAAGGAATGCTGGTGTGGTTGAGCAAAGAAATCTAGAGGGCTTCAACTACAAATTACTAAAATTACATGTTGTAGAAATAGTATAGGAGAGACTTTAAAGATGAAAGAACATGACCAACACAGTAATAATAGCAGAGTGTTCCTTTGCTTATTGTAATCTATTTAGATCAAGGAAAATGTTAAATGCGTCTTAAAATGTTTACATCAATATGGGCAGGTCTGCAAATAATCCAGCTGGTAAGGCCCTGTCAGTGACTTCTTCCCCCTCCACCCCTGCAACTATTTAGTGTAAAAAAAGAAAGAAAATGCCACTTGTGATCATGCAAAAGATCTGGTGTTGGGACTCCAGCCTGACCTGGCGATTCTTGATTACTCTGGGCAACAGAGCATCTAAGAAAACCACTTTATTACGTTCATCTTGGAATCTCTCAGATGAATTTCTGTTCACACATTTCCCTTTTCTCCTCTAGCATGAAAAACACAGCATTAAATTCAAGGGCAGTATGTATAACTTGAGTGAAGTAGGAGTCTGTGCTGAACTACGTGAACTTTCCTCAATGTCTTGCTCAATTGCCTTCATTTGGAAGAGGAAAAATTAGTATCAGATCTAAATGGCTTACAGGTCCCAGGGTAAGGTTTATTAACTCTATTTTTTTTTTTATTGTTTTTTTATGGCATTTTCAATTAACTTTGAGCATTTGCACACAAATATCAATGCAAGTGTGTGCAAGCATTTTTATATCTGCATCCAGCTGCCATGTTCTTCAGACAGGGATTTTGGTTCATTCTGGCTGCTCTTCCCAACTCTTCCTGGGGAGTGTGCAGGCACCAGCTGACAGTCAGAAGGACCAGGGCTTCAGCACATTAGCAAGTGCCCCGGTTCAAAATGATCCCTACCCATTGCATCCCATGATAATAGATGATATTTCCAGGTACTTTTTATTTAATAATCTACATTAGTCAACCTCTTAACTTGTTTTTTTGCCACCAGCTAAATGATTACACTGCTAATTAGCAGCCTTGGAGTAACATGTAGTGTTAAGGCAATACATTTTGAGAAAGTGTGAGTACTGAGGCTGGCGGGAGAAGTGCTGTCATCAAGCACAGTGATGTTTATTCTCAGCAAAGGCCTTTTTCAGCACATGGATTTGTATAGTGTATTTGTATTGTGCCCAGGCTTGCTTCATGGTCTTGGAAGACAAATACTAACCTTCTGCATTTAAAAGTAAGCATAAAACCTAGTTATTTATTATTTCAAATGCTGGTTCTGGAGGAAGTCTGTGCCTGATAGAAAATAAACTGGGTGTTTCTAGGCTACTGCTAATAAACTGATAGGGGAACTGTAATCCTCTTGAGGATTAAATTGTCATTGTTGATAAGGAATTTTCTTTATGTAACTGCATAAGTCAAGCTGTTAATTTAAACAAACAAACAAACAAAAACTCTGAAAACACACACACAGAAGAACCACCTAAAACCAAAAGCATTTTCTGCAGAATGCTTCCCTGCCAGAAAATGATGCAAGAAACACATCAGCTTTGACAGTTTTGTTGTAAAGCAGAGAATCAAAGTGGCTGATGGTTCTGGTCTAGTCTCTCGACCTCGCTCTTTTCAAATCTCTGGCTTTGAGATGACTCAAGTGTGCAGATGTTTAGGAGGGCAGGTTAGCTTATGGTCTCCCATTGAAGCTGTCACTGAGTGCCTGGGTAGGCTTTTTCTTTAAGGAGACACTTCACTAAATAATGTATCTTACATTGCATGCAGGGATTGCCATGGCAACAGTTCATTTTGAATTAAAAAACAATTAGATATTAAAGCCCCACATGATCCATCGCCATGTAAATTACTGAGAAGAGACAGGTAGTGACTTAAACATCTTCATTTCCTGGGGTTAAAAAAATAATTCAATTTATGGTTTAATCTTGAATTGCTTCACTCCAGTTTTCTTCTGGTATTACATTACTTTGAGAAGAGGATGGAGTAATGTCTTCAGGAAATGTCTCCTGCCCAGGAAAAGAGATGTGACAGGAGCAGCAGTACTGGAATGGACACTTGTTTGTCACTAATCCATCATTATCAAATGAACCATGGCTGGGTGGAGTCAAACCAAGTGACTGCATTTGGATGAGACTGAGTTCTTTGGTTTCCTGCTGAAATCAGTAACTTGACTTCATAAGAACCAAGGTTTTTGCCCTTTTTGAGTGAAGGGAACCCTTCAGTTCTAGAATCACGTGAATCTTGAGAGGGGTGACCAAAGACAAGCCTCTTTTTCTGGTAGAAATCAGTGGAGCTGTAGCATAGGAAGGCTTTTCTTTGTCATTAATTATTTTAATCCTGGTGCAGCATAACGTAAGGAAATGGGCTGAGTGTGATTTTTTTTAACTGCATCCTTTAGGTGCAAGAACAGGACATATTTATTAGAGACACTCAGGAGTGCGGGTCAGTTAAAACAACCGGCATCAGGTTTTTCTTAGGAGAACCAGTGCACTCAGACATTCCTGAAAACACTTTAGGCTTTTCTTTCAAATTGCATTCATGTTCAAGTATCTGCAGGAGGGTTTACAAAAAGATAACATGCTGGTGCAGAGCAGGGACCCTTTTCTGTGTTGCTCTCGTACCGTGCTGACAGACAGGGCTGGAATTTCTGGGAAACTGGAGGTGAGGGAGAGCAGAAGACTTGCAGAAAGCCCAGCCACTGATCTGGGATTTCACTCCTCTTACTGTACCTCTGGTAAGAGGTGTCAGACTAGTCAAACATGCAGGTTCGCTTTCACTAGAGCAACGTGAATAAATTATATGCTCAGGAAATGCCATCTGAGGCTCTTGACAGCCTCTTATCACCTCTGGTTTAGGAAATGCTGGTTTGTATTTGCAATTACTGGCTCAGTCTCCTGTGGCCTGAGCTGCCACTTCAGTATGCAAAACGGTTCCTCCAAGAAGTGGTCGGTGTAAACTTGAGGAATAAGATTTTTCTCTTGATTCGATGAGGGCTCATCTTTAATTTTAAACACAGGGGTGAGCCTAACGACTTCAGAGACTTAAAGCACATGGTTATCACTTTATATTTAAACACTGTGTGAAACAGCCTTGCTGAATGAAAAAAGCATCTACTGAAAAGATGGGGCTGGCTCCAATGGGTGGTCAGCAGTTATTTCTAAAGCCCTAAAATCCTGCAAAAGGTGCCTTGCTGTAGGGTTGTTTTTTTTTCCTATGGTGCTGCATCATGGGCTGAATACAGTCAGGAAATAAATGACTATATTTGGGAATGAAAATAATTGCTTTTGGATTTGCAAGCTGCAACCACAAATTATTTCCCGCACCTCTGTTGTCAGAAGACTGTTGCTTTCTTTCCTTTATGTACCTGGTGCTGTCTGCCAAGATTAGATGGAATATTGCACTGAAAAGTTCCTTAAAGTCTTCTTTAGGTGGGAAACTCCAATTCCCTTTTGACTGAATTGGTGTCCTGTACTATGGTGGCTTTAATTAAAACAAAGACAACACACCCCCTCCCCAAACCAAAGTATTGTTAGTGAGTAACTTTTAGGGAATGATCACGTTGTTTTTCAAAAGCTTTCCTTGGGCAGCTGCTTAAATATTTTGTTTTCATTAATGAAAACACTGGTGTTTTCATGTAGGAGTTGAGTTGGCTTTGCAGATTCCTTGAAAACTTCTACCTCATTTTCTAGGTTGTTTGTCTCTGAGCAAGGCTTGAAAATGGGAGGTTTTCTCAGTTGCTGGAATTCTACAGTAAATGTCAGTATGAATAGAATTAGAATTTTTATATATCACCACCCCTCTCTTCTGCTGTAGGTAGGCAGCAAAATACATGTGCTGGCTCATGGTAAAATGTCATTGCTCCATTGTAAGCACTAGTGGGTATTATCCAGATGTGGGGGTGATATTTTGTCTGCTAGAGGTCAGTTTAGAAAAGGGCATGGAGAAAGAAGGGGAAGGAAAAGGGCGTTCTGTGAGCTGGAAATGATGGTACATTTGGTGAGGCTGGTGTAATTGGACAGCACATTTCCACTTCAGAATTGGGGAAATTGGTATAGAAATGCTTTTTTTACATGGGTAGTGTGTCCCGATGGGAGCAGGGGCTGCTACCTTGGTAGAAGGTGTCCACGGGACTGGAAATGCAAGTGCATTGAAGCTCTGTTTGTACAGGTAAAGCTTAACGTAGCTGTGCAGAACCATCGAAATATGACAATAATGGCACGACCTCAGAATAACAGCAGAAACATTTCGGTGGTGTTTGGTTTTTTTAATTGTATTTTTATTATTATAAGGCAGCTCAGAGCCAATTTGTGTGGCAAATCCCCTCTCCTCCCATGGCAGGAGGCAATTGTCACCTCTCAGTCGCATCCTGGAGAGAAGGTCGCTTTGCTGAGGAGCAGTTGGATTGCAGGGGTAACTCTGCCAGCCCTGTTTCAAGGACAGAGGAGCTGTAACTAAGCAAAACCTGGGAGTGGTGACATGTTTGCATTAGAGATGAGGGGGGTGCTGCTGCCCGTGATCTGTGGAAAGCAGATGATCACATACTCCCACCTCCTCCTCCTCAAAGCTCCTATCAATAAGGATAATGAAACGTCATCCACTAAATCTGATGTTCCTTAAAACAAGAGCTGGCATTCACAGAAAAAAAAAACCCAAACCAAACAACTTGCTAAATCTGTAGTTGTTCTGCTTTGACTGGTGATCCTGTACTAGTGTTTGATGATTTGTTGTTTGGTTTTTTGGTTGTTTTTTTTTTTAAGAGAGTGGAGCTATGGAAGTGGATTTATTGATAAAGTTTCCTACATCTCCTTTCCCTCCTTTCCTCCACCCAGTGTCTGAGAGCAGTGCTTGCCAAATTAGGTTTCCATCTTAATTATTCCTGACATTTTCTGCAGGATGCTGATATACTTCAGGGATTTGCAGTTTAAAGTGCTCCTCGTTTTTATTGCGTGGAAATGTGAACAGAATAAATTGATCTGGACTATTTTTTTTTTCATTGTGAACTGTGTAATTTTGGATGATTGCATCAAAGTGCAGGAAAGTTTTACCAAGTTAATAAAGTTTAAATTGAATTCTCCTATAAACCCTGCACTTGAAGGATGTCACCAAGTGTGGTAGGCTGAGGGCCTGTTCCTCTTAAAGGGGATAACCTGCTAAGGAAAAAGAAATAATAAAAATCTGTATTCCATGTATTGATTTAAAAAGACACTCTTGATGAAATGGAGAAAATTGTCAGGAGGTCCTCTGAAAGAGTGCAGCAAGCTTTTTGCCCTCATGTCAGGTAAAAATCAATCAATAACAAAAAATAACATCAAATCAATATATTACCAAAAATAATAATAATCTATATACATAATAATAATATTATGTTTCTAACCAATAGAATTTTTTGTTTTTTAAGGTAATTCCTGCACAAATGATGCTTAGGACCATATTCTGTATTAAGGAATTCTTAAGAATATATCTCTAGTCAAAGGAAATTCTGGCATGCAAGAAGTGTTTGAGTCACTATTAAATAGTCAAGTCTGGCTCTTCTGTAGGATTTTGGAAAAAATAAATTGATGCAGTTAATAGTTGATGTTCCTATATATTAATAAGTTAAACAAATTTGGTTGTTAAGTTTCAAAAGCCTATCACCTTTGGAATGTAGTGAAGTAAAATGTTCTGTTTTCCTTTTAAAATTAAAGCAATGAACAGTGGAATGATCGGAAGCAAGCTTGTGTCACACTACCCCACACATCAGTGACCTGGGAATATTTCTGCTGTTTGTCTGTACATTAATTAATGTTGTTTGGCTAGGTGATCGCTGCTGGACCATACATGTGCTGTGGGTGTTCTGCTGGTGTCCTTCAGTGGAGATCCTCAGTGCAGGTCTTCTTTCTACTTTTCCAGGAGCCTTGTTTCTGATTTTCCTTATTTTAACAAGAAAATGAAAATAAACCCAGTGTTGAAAAATGGATTTCACAACCTCTTCATGGGATTTTTCTTTTTTTTTCTTTTTATGAGCTGCTACCATTAATTAATGGCTATAGAAGCAGTGGAATTGGGGAATAGAAATAATACCACTTGCTTGATATAGTGAGGCAACAAAGTACACATGTTGAAGAACAGATATAGAAGTTTTATAGCTTACTTAAAGGGAGGGGAGTCTAAAGCCTTCAAGAATATTACAATTGCCTCATGTACAAAGAACGTGCAATTAAATAAGCAATTAGTTATGGATTATTCACTCAGCTTGACTGTTGGATATTTGAGTAGCGTGTTAACCTTGAAATGACTGCTTTTATAGCCCTTATTGTTCACCAATAAATCAGATCTGCATTAAAAAAAACCTCTTCCTGGGCTTGAACTTGCAAAGAAATTTTGTTGCTGGGAGACTGAGGCATCACAGCGGTGTGAGCCTGGATGTACATATGGAAGATGATCTTCTCTGCTGAAAGTATTTTTAAATAACTGAGGAATGAGGAGGAGGGGGAAAGAGACAGGGCCCTCTCCTTTAAAAAGGGCAAACCTTTGCCAAGAACGTAAAGGTCAATTGTTTTTTGTTTGTTTTTTTTCTTAACCAGTCAGTCTCTTTAAAGTATAGAACAATCCTCTGGACCTGAAAGAGTCCAGCACCCAAAGGCAGGTGTCTCTTGCCTGTCTCAAACTCCCCTGATTATTAAGGCCACTCAAAACTAGACAGGAATTAACCTCTTGTGCTGACAGGTACCCTCAGGTCACACTCCCAGGACCCTGTAGTAGAAACCTATTGCAACAGGGGTGGAGAGAGAAAATACAGCATGAGACTGTTTGATATGATCAGTTGGCAAAGTGCACTTGCTTGAACGCACGCAGCAGGACTTGTCTGTGCAGCAAAGGACTGAGACGTGCACTGAACACGTTCAACTTGTTTGGATGGTCAGTGGCATGTGACCCTGGCTATAGGTGTGCTCCCTAAGTGGCACCATCTACCTATCTAAATAGGCAACATCTGGAAGGTGCTTTATGAAATGAGTGTAATTAGCTCAGAATTGAGGTAACTTCTTTCTGACCAGTGTATGTACTCTACCTGCTTTCTGTTGTCCAACAGCAAAAGCGATGTTCAGCTTCAGTGTGTTAGCACCTTATCGTTCTTCCCCTCTTGTCTATACCAGGTAATGCTTGCTTTTTTTTTCTTTCCTTGTTCTTAGCTGCCTTTCATGACTGATACATATCTGCTCACTCTCCTTTTTCTCATTTCAAGTTAAATAAATAGGATAAGGAGGAGGTGGTTCACAGAGAGAGGTTGTTGTCACAAACACACGCGTCTATGTCCTCTCACCAACATCTGTTACTGCATTACCCTGGTACAGAGCAGTGTGTTTCTGTCTGACTGCAGAAGCTAAACAATCAAAGGTGATTGCTATTAAATGCCTCCTTATATTTCTCAATGCAATCCACTGCCAAAGAAATTCCAGATGCAGCCAAACAAAACCTAAAGCAAGCACAGCTGAAGGCAGTGAACTGTGCAGAGCAACTGATACAACACGTATTTCAAAATGCCAGGACCTTCCTTGTGAGATTGGCTCATGAGTTGATGTCTGAAGAGAAGCTGATGGACGTGGTATTATTTGGTGCTAGTTGCCTTGGTGCTGACACCTCATCCTCCTCAGCATCTGATGTGACTTCTGTTTGTGTTCATTCTTCTCTTCTTACCAGGTGTGATCCCAGCGGTAGCAGTTATTCCTTGCACATTATTCATAGATGGAAAGAGAGAACAAGACTGATGAGAACACCCTTTCTTTTGAAGACACGTCATTGTTTGAAGTGCTGATGGAATTATATTCTTCATTACTGTATTTGTACCCACATCAAAACACAGAGAAGAAGGTAATCAAACCCTGGAAGAAAGATGATGTGGGTTTGTTTTTTGGTTGGGTGTTTTTTTTTTTGTTTCGCCTTCAGTTTCTTTGTCATCATGAGATAGAGGAGCATATTACACCAAGCAGCAGAGACAAAACAACACAGTCACTTGGCAGAAAGAAAAGCTGAAGAAAACCCCACCCTTCTTGTGAAAGAGTTGGTTTCATCTTTCCATTTTAAGGCATATCTGAACAAGTAACTTCTCAACAGACACTGCATTATCTTCAGGGATCTGTTATGGGGTAAATACTTTTCTTGGCAATAGGAGAAATCCAGGACAAGCTCCTTGGCTGTTGCATATTGGCCAAGTGTGGTTTCTCCTGGGAACTGGTGAGTTAATTGGTGCAGACATCTCTCCGTAGGGGTTATGTGGATCTCCAATTGAAATACACAGTACACTTTATGGTTAGAAACAGTTAGGGATACAGGACACATTAGGAGTTCTGTTACATTTTTGTTTAGGTCATCATAAAGAAAGAGCAGGTCTGTGATTGAATTAAACCCTTGAATAAGTGCTTAATTTCCATGCTTTAATAAAGAGAAGCAGGGCTGGGCAGACAGACTCCCCATGTACACCATCAACTGACCACAGCAGAAATGTAGAATGAAGTTCTCCTTGCTTATAGGGGGGAAGCTAGTATTTGGATTCAAAATAAATCAGAAATACTAATGTATTCAAGAAATTACTTTAATGATGTACTTAAAAACTATTAAATTAATGTTTCTCATTAGCAGCACGGCCTAATCATTCTTTGCAAGAAGGGAAGAAAGTAAAGCAATATCATAAAAGATCAAATAGTGTTTCAAAATTAATTAATCCAGCATTATATTAATCAGGTAGCTTCAATAAAAATACTAGTTCAATACTCAGTTCTTATGGGCAAAATTAAAAATAAAAAATGCCTTAATTAGTGCCTTTTCATTCAATCCAGCTGACCTATTTATTTTTAATTGAGCTACAGGGTGCTAAACACTCTGTGAAAGTGATAATTGCTGTAGTAAACTTTTTAACATTTCCCTCTGGACTTAATACCTTGTTTTCTGGAGAACATCTCAGAATAGTGGAGAAAATTGGTACCTTGCTGTGCTGGGAGTTGCTGTTGTGTTTCTTCCCCAGTTCCTGACCTGCTTCATGTTATGTAAATACCTCATGGCTTTTGGTACTGCATCTTTGCTTTGAATATGCCAACTTTGCCTGAGCTTTACTTTCTATGTGAGCTAGTTAAAAGAATTGGTTTTGAATGGAAAACAGCATAATAGACACCGGTGTTAACTTTAATAAATTGTAAAATTAAATCCATGGTACTCTTGGCAACTCTTCTAACGTGCTATTAGTTTTACAGTGTATTTATACCCATGTATCTCTTTCTTGCAATCCGACAGGTAGACATGAAACAGTTGTCCTCAAACACTTTCATTCTTAATAGATAAATGAGAGAGGAAAAGCAAATCACGGTCAGAGAGGAGGAGGTACAATGATCTTTTCATAGAGCTTATCATACGTACTGAATAATGTTTTTGTGGCCAGCGATGTGGACTGGAGCTGAAAGACTGGTATTGTTAAATATATTTCATTTATATTGGTATATCTCATTGCTGGTTTATCTAACTTTTTTTTTTTTCTCCTGGAGATTTGGATTTTACTGAATTTTCCAATTGCTGACCCTCAGAAATGATTTTTCAGCATTGCAGCCTGAAGAATAGCTCCCTCAAAAGAGGCTCTTCTCAAGCGTTTGCATGAAGAATTAAAGCTAATCTGAACGCCCAGTGCTGAGGCCTCCAGTATTAGCACTGTTTTGGCAGCTCTTAGGTGAGGCTGTGCAAGCAGCTTTGTTACAGACTGAGGAAATATTAAAAGCCCAGATTAGATTTCTGCAGTCCCCATGGTGGTTTTTAATGAAGATACGTTGGGCGTCTAAGCCTCACGTCGATTCTGATTCCGGGGAAAACAAGAACATCCTGAGCCTGCCTGACTCCTCCAGTGCTTAAGTATGTATTTAGCTGCCAGCGTGCAAGAAGTCAGTTTGTATTATTCACTCCATTTAAAGGCTCGGCATCTTATAGAATTAAACCTCTAGATCTAGTTCCTTCTGCAACAGATACTTACTGCTGGGTCATAAATGTAATACCATCTGGCTGACAACGTTTGTAGGCTCCCTGAAATGCCTGTATGCTCATACACATGACAAACAACTTCTGCAGGTAGAATGACCTGTGACAGGGAGGCTAAAAGCAGCGAACAAACAGGAATTAGATTTTTGATTCTCTCTGTTTGTTTTCTGCCTCTGTTTCTGACCAGCTGATGCAGTGAGAAGAAATGCTGTAAAAGGCCGAGGTCTGGAAATTATGGAATTGGACAATCTGGAATTGTCTGTGAGCATCTGTCAGGGGCATTTGGGAAACTCAAAATGAAGATGAGCTGCAATCAGGACACAGCACCTGACTTGAGAGAAGGCTGTTCAGTTCTCGGACTTGCCCTGCCAAGTGAATTTGCAGTAAAGAACTTCATTGTTTCTCGATTTAGAGCTGGACGTGGGCATTAATACTGCTCTAATAGTTTTCAATTTCCAGAATTCTGAGTTTCAAAAGCAACTCAAAACCCCTGAAAGTCTTGTACTCATCACCATGAACATGAATATGACCCTACACCTTGTCGCGAGGACCTGTCTCAGTTTGAACGCCCAGACTTTGCTCTTAAAACCTCTCCACTGCTGATAATGCTTTGTAAGTGGAGGATGAAGTGCCCTCACTAAATAAAAGCATACTGAGGAACTGGGGTGGAGACAGCTCACATTGTGCCCCATGTGATCCTTCAGACCTCATAGGGAGCACCCTGCATGAAGTGGATGGAGTTAGTTCAGGTCTTCATCACTGCAACACAGACCAATTCAGTGGTCTGAATGTTCATTGCATAACATACTAAAAACAGAGGTCCTTCTCCCGGCACCAGCTGCTTCTAGACTGAAGTCCTTATAATTTGCTTTGCAAAGGTAATATAAATTAATTTAGATACAGATTCAGTTTTCAAATGCTCCCAAGCTTTGAGCATCTACTCAGTAACCCACTCTAGGGTTTTGGTTGGACTTCTTGTAGTCAGACTCAAAAGCCCTGTTGAAGCTACTTTAATTTTTACCATAGAATCGTTTAGGTTGGAAAAGACCTTTAAGATCACCGAGTCCCATCATTAACCTAACTCCGAGCACACTGCTAAATTATCTCCCTAAGCACCAGCATTTAAAAATGGAACTGATAATTGCCTCTTCCTTAAAGACTTCTCTACAAAGAGTTAAATCTGCATGTGTGGCAAGATTTCTGTGAAGCCCTGAAACTCTCTCACTAATTCTTTCTTACTGCACAGATGTCTCCTACCCAAGTAGCTGAATATGTATTCAGTGTTGAGGTGTTTTTCTTCCCAACACCCCTGGGAAGTCAGGGCTGAAGAACCCAAGTGGGTCACACAGATTTGTGCTTCTGCTTTTCCAAAAGTGTTTTAAGTCCACGGGAAGCAGATGTTTTTGAAACTCTCGACTCGCATGGCTTATTTGGTGACATTTTAGGGCTTTTGGGGACAGTTGAGAAGGGGGGGAGGGTGTCCTGATTCCTTTGGGCCCTCCCCCCTTACGTACAGGGCCATGCTTCCAGACCTATGAGACCCTGCCATAAGTCTATTCATCTTGAAAGACTCCTTTAAAATACATGGGAAGACTTTTCATTTCTGCAGACATGCTTCTAATTTAAATAAAAGGAATAAATCATCCAGGAACAAAATACTCTTAGCTCCTGTGAAAGCTTAAGAGAGAGAGTATCACCTGTCTCCAACATTTCTCCTGTGTAATTTCTGTATATCTGGACTTCTTTTAAACTTCTTTCGTTCATCATCTCTGCTGATGGATTTCTTACAAAATTTCTTACAAAATTTCTTACAAAGCTCCAGTCTTAGCAGCATGTTATTTATGATGCTTTAAAGTAATTTCATTGTGGACGACTTGTTCTTAAATGATAATGCAACTAAATTGAGATCCCTGGTTGCAAGGCCTCTGTACTTCAGGGTTGTTGCAACAGATCATAAACCCCAAATTTCCAAAGCTCTCCTGAATGTGTAAATAAACCAAGGGAGAGTTCAGCAAATAGTTTGGAGAAGTTTGCTCTCTATCTTGGGAGATACTAGATCTCTGTCTATTGGGAAATACTAAAGACAGTCCAAGGAAGGCTATGAGGATGATGAAGGGACTGGAACATCTCTGGTGAGGAAAGGCTGAGAGCCCTGGGGCTGGTTAGCCTGGAGAAGAGAAGCCTGAGAGGGGAGCTTAGGAATGGTTCCAAATCTCTGCAGGGTGGGTGTCAAGGAGAAGGGGCCAGGCTCTTGTCAGTGGTGCCCTGGGA
>WUAM01000047.1:698291-734811 GCA_024336885.1 Actenoides hombroni
CTGCCCAGGGAGCTGGGGGAGTCCCCAGCCCTGGAGGGGTTTAAGAGCCGGGCAGATGTTGTGCTCAGGGACAGGGTTGAGTGGTTTTGATGGGGCTGGGAATAAGGTTGGACTTGATGATCTTGAAGGTCTCTTCCAGACAGAATTGTTCTATGGTTCTAAGATTCTACCAAACTATAGCCCAGCCAGCCAGAAACTGCTGGGTAAATATCCAGAAAAGCAGAGCCTCCTTGGGAAGTTATAAATGGAACAGTTTTCTTGCTCTCTCTATTGTGCTTGAAGTACAGAGCCTGTCAAATAACAATACAGTTTCTGAAGCAGCTCTTTGGTTAATTCTGCTGGTTTGGGGCTGCTGCTAGCTCTGGCTGTTGTGCTTTGTGGTGACCTGGAGTCAAACCTGCTGTAGCAAGATTTGCAAGGGCTTGTTTTAATTCTACCTGCGGTTTAAATTTTATGAGGCAGTTATGTGTGAGTTAAAGGCCCTTTTGTAATGACTGAAAAGATCAGGTGAATTTTAAGCCATTGGGCATTTAAAACCTCATTGCTGTTTTAATTGAACTGAATTTCAATATCTGAATATTTTTGTTAGCACATTAAAAATGTTTAGTGCTATTAATTGATATGTAGCTGGGTAGCAGTGAATTTATTATGTCACTTAAAATACCGACTGGCATGTTAAAGCTATTTCTGCTTTGCAGTTCTATTAAATGCCAACTATAATTTGCTATACAGACTGCTGGAGACCTGCCTATTGATTAAGTTACCTACCAGCGGGGGCTAAATATCCGTCAGTGAACGTTTATTATAAAATGGGTAGGAAATAGCTGCTTTGGAAGCATCAGCAACGTGAAGGCTCTGAGCTGAAATCTGGGAGATGAGTGAGATTAGGTGGAGTGTGCCATCTGACACCCCAGCCAACAGTTTGTGCAAGAACAGGAGTGCTGGTTTATCAAGTGGCAGTTCCAGCACTGGTTTGGCTGATCTATGAAATAATAACATTACTGATGAAGCTGGAAAAAAAAATAACCTGCAAGAAGAAAGGGTTGCTATTAACCTAGTTCTGGGGTAGTTTGGTTTTTTTGTTGTTTCTTGTTGTTTTTTTTAATTCTGACTGCCACGCAGCCTCACAATAGTTGTGTCTGCCTGGTTGAAAAGGCTGGGGCAAGAGGTAAGAAGTGGAAGCCATCAGGGTTAGGTGGGGACCTCAGCTGTGGCCCCTTCTGTAAAATTAAGGGAGTTAGCCTTTTGTTCTCTCTCATTTTGCTTGTCTTGCTTGTTTAAATACAAGCTTTTCAAGGAAATTTATATAAAACTCTTGACAGAGCCTTATGGCAGTGTTATGTGAGGATCAATCATTCTCAAGCTCTTTTCTAACTCATATGCTGTCTTAGGAGCTGGAGTTGGCATTTATATACTTTTTCTTCCAGAAAATGATTTGTTTCTCGGGCCTTTGCTATGGAAATTCACTCAGGGTGCTCTAAGTAGCATGTTTATAGTGACAAAAATTTAGTTAAAGCGTGGAAAAAAGTGTGAATGTTTTCAGAAGGTGTCCTTGTTGTTTGTATTCCATTAAGGGACAGATGCTGCAAGGGGGACAAGGGCTTATTCATGTTCAGAGGCAGACTGAGCTCTAAAGAACACACAGTCAAGGTAAGGAGTGGTAAAAAGGAAATTTTATTTACTCTCTTTATTCTTCCAGGAGGGGGAGAGAAATGAAATGGTTTGCTAGAAACACATAGGGAATCCGGGAAAGGTTGAGGAAACAAATTTCTTCTTTTTTAAAAGCATTTATAAAAACAGTGAAACCACCTTCTTCCCATCTCTTGAAATGAGATGTGATGTCTTGCTGTGAACAATTAGCTCAGGCTTAAAACATTTTAAATTTGGATGAAAGTTGTGAGTGGTGTAGTTCTGTTGGAGTTGGAGGAGAAGCTGAGCGACCTTGGGGTTTAGTTGAGGTTTTGGGGAGGATTTTGAGAAGATGCCTAACTCTGCCCAGTTTAAATGTTCTCTCTCTCTGCCTCTATACTTGTTTAGGTCTTATGCAAGTTAAGGACCATATTGTTGTTCTCCTTTCAAGATGCCACAGCCATCAGAAAGGAACGTGAGGAGTTGTTAAAAGGTTCACGAAGTCATCGAACCAATCCCTTGGCGTTGGGCACCTCTGCTGATCTAATGATATTCATGAAAGAACCAGAGCACAAAGGAATCTAATAAATAACTGAACTTCAGAAGGCAGAATATCACCGCAGGTTGTATTTCTAAATTATTTATGCACAGTGTTTGCTATGCACTTCTCCCATTTCTCAGGTGAGGATTTATGACTTTTTAATTCACTTAAATAACTAAAATTTGCTTGATATGGGAGGAGAAAGCAGACAGGAAGGCAAGAAAAATGACTTTGCTCCCTTTATGGAAAATTTAAGTGAAGCTACTGGTGCTCACTTCTAGCCAGAGGACTTGAGTAAGATGTATGCAGATCATTTATGGTGGGCGTATTTTACCCTACTTTGGCACAACATGAAAATATTCCATAGTGCAATAGGAATTTGAATAATACTTATACATTTTGCCTCACAGTAAAAATATTCTGAAGTTTAATCTGTATTAATACAGTCCTATGAGATACAGCAACAAAAAAAACCAGCTTTAAGTACACTATATGCACAAAAGTGTGTTATTTACGCATGAAAGTGTGTTTAAATAACAAACATCTACCTTAGATAAAAATGGCAGATGTAGGTGTGGTCTGAACCAGAAAATTTCACTTGTGCTTCTTTATGAAGGGAAATAAATCATAATGTGCTTCCATTCTGGATGTAAAAATAGAATTAATTTTTTTTTTCTGATTTTGATCTGTTACTTCACGTTTCTTCAGTGTTGTTAGTTGCCAGAAGATGAATCTAAAACTTGAGGAGCAGTTTTGCACCAAGGCCTGAACAACTTCCAAGGCTCAGTGGGTTGTCTGATGATAATGTAGAATGAAGTCAGTCCTAGAGGAGATGTTCTTGAACATGGTTAGGGATTTAGGAGCCAGCTCCCACTGAGTTTCATGGCTGCCACATTACAGACAAATTTCCAAAGTCTTAAAAAAAAAAAAAAAAAAAGCTTGGGTTTTTTTTTTTAATTAGCAGAAATTTTTAACTTGCAGTGGATTAATTAAACCACATTGTTAATTCTCAACCAGATTCAGAGTAGCCTTAGGTCAATTTATCGTATTCCATTTATGAAGGATATTAAACTGCACCGAACAAACAGTCTTCATGGGGATTTAATACTGTTTAATAAATCCATTTTTAGACTTGATGCAGATTAGTTTTATTGTGTTCTTTCATAAAGATAAAAATTTTTAAGCATGGGTTGGGTTTTTTTGTATGTGTTAAAGGGGTAGTTTACAAACCTAGGAAACAATGCATTATGCAAAATTTAGCCATTTAATCTGTCCATTATTTGTCAAGCAGTATGGTAAGGCTGAAATATATTCTGCAGAGGATAACTTATTCAACAGAGCTTAATCCTCCCCATCTATCACCAAATGACTTTATACTTGCATAAATTTTTCCATTATTTGACCAGCTTTTACGGTGCTGGAAATGTAATGCTTGGGCTGTTAAGCCTCTTTTCCTCTCTGCTGCTAGAAACTAGCTTTACCGCTTATATTCCATGCCAAGTGAGGTTTGTTCCAATGATTTAGCCACTGTTTGCTTCAAAGAACCATCAGCCCACCTCATTGATTTGCTGCAGATTCTTCGGCGGGGGTGCAATAGCATTTGCTCACATGGAAAGGAACTTTGCAGAACTTGAGAGTACGGTTAGGAGCGGGAGTCAGGGGAGATGCTTTCCAGATGAAGTTCAAGGGAATGTGAGTTAATCCACGGTTAATAAACGGCACCAAGAGCAGCAGCACGCTTGTAACTGAAATGAGAAGACAGAAGAAATGTCACTCTGGTGTTGTTTCCTAATCTGATCAGTTGGAAGCTCTTTGCCAGCCGTGGACCAATTTGCATCTCTTCTCCATCCAGGAGATCTGCTGCATGGAACTAATAGATGCTTTCTGAGCTGAACATAAGTAGGCAGAGGAGGTTCCTTCTGTGACTCTGTGACTCTGCCCAACACCTCCAATGTGATTCACTGAAAGGATAAAAGGACACTTCAAAATTTAGAGACGCGCATTCTCGCTTTTCCCTCTCCGCTTCTCTCTTTCATTAAGCTTAGGTAATGGCTCAGGTGAGAGGTGCCTTTTTCCCTAGAGAATTCAGGAATAAAAATGATGCTATCTAGCTGGAGAGGTTCACTTTGAAATATTTAGTCTGTTAAGCTATTTCCAGCTACTGGTAATATGGGTCTTTGCTCTCTGAACCAAGCAAGTTTGAGAGCAAGCTCGCAAACCTTCCAGACAAGACAGCTGCTGCCGTCCCTTGTTGGATCTCCTTTTGATAACGTTGCAGGGCAGGCAGACTGCAGATACAGACACTTTCTTATTCAGCTGGGAGTTACTCACCCAAGATTAATGGAGTCACAGCAGACTAAAAGGGGAATTGGGCCCACTCAGTCCTTCCCTTAATAATTTCAGTTCAAGCTTTCCCGTTGACTTCACTGGGAGTTAAGACTTTTCAGTATTACACTTGGTTTCGATTTTTTTGAGGTTAATAACATGAACCCTCCAGAAAAGGCCTCAGCTTGAACTTGTTTCCCTGTGGAAGACACCTGGTCACTGCCTTGTCTTCTACCTCAATGGGTAAATTTTCAAAGGCACTTTGAACAATCAAACATCGTCTTCCCCAGAGCTGATGGCATCTGGCTACTCTATTTGTCCATCCCTTGCAGAGCAGCGAGATTTTCAGCAAGCAATTTTGTTGCATTTACTTCCAAAAACCACAGTCGTGTGCCTTGCAAAAACCTTCCTCTGTAGGGAGGTGAGTTCTGTATCATAGAAACATTGCTTTATGAATCAGCCTGGAATGCTTCACATGCTGTTTTAACTCTGATTACCTGCACATGCATAATGATGGGAGTCCCTGCAGTGATCAGATGAGGGATGGGGTTGCCTGGACATGGGATGGCAGCAGAAACTCTGTTTGTCCCTCTCGCTTCTGCAGAGTTTGGCATGCAGCAGCACTGTTCTGGCACAAATGCAACAATCGTTTTAAAATTACATTAGGATTTAAAATAGAAGCTTGACACTTCAGTGCTGAGTATACTTTTCTTCAAGGATGGGGTCACGGTGTCTTTAGAGAGGACAGAAGTGATGTGAGGGTCTATGAAGGTTGAAATAATGTCTCGGGCTTACTGGTGCCTTGGGAACCAAAGTTAACTTAGATACTGCTTCTGCAGGGTTTAAATTAAAAGGCTTTTAATTTAGTGTCTAACAAGCAATGCTGAAATGCGTTTAATAAAAAGCAGTCACAATTTCAAAGCTGTGGTTCAGGATCCCAATTAATGGTTGAATTTATGTTGCTGAATGCCTCCTCCAGGAGAGCATTACAGACAGCGTTTTGTTTCCAGAAAGCAAAGGGTGTCACAGAGTTCCCCCTCCCTCAGAAAAGAGGTATTTGACTAAGCTGAGATGATTCAGAACTCCGGATGAATGCTATGGATTTTACAGGGGCATACAATATCCTTTGCCCTTGTGGAGAAAGCTTCCATGAATTATATACCTGCTGCTTCTATTTTTTAAATTGCTAGGATTAAAGGCTAAGAGTGATTCCTTTGGTTTCTTATCTGGATGTTTTCTATTTGAGTTAACTTCTAATCGGAGTCTATTCCCCCCAGCCCTTCTGCAAATGCCTAGGACAAACCACACAGCTGATTTTCTAGTGGCAGCTCTGATATTATTGAGAGGCAGTTTGTCACGGAAGCATCAGTGGAAAAACAAAGGTAAGAAGCAGTAGCAGCAAAGTAACCATTAGTACATATGATGACAGGGAGGGCCGTTTGGTGTTGACTTGATAAATGCCATCACTACAAGGGCATGATAAAACACCTAAAAAATGGGATGTGTAAGACCTTGCCTAATCTCTAGTTTCATATAATTGTACCATGACAAATGGAGGCATTAGACCTGATAAGGTTTTAATAAAAATGCAAATACTGAAATCCTGTACTACAAATACACAGGTGCCGAGTATGAGTAGAAGGAAGTTCTTAAAAGCAAAATAATCTACTTCTTCTGGCCATGATAATGATTATGAATGCACTCTTTTGTGGGGCTTTTTTTTTATTCAAACTACTGTGGAAATACGGTCATGGGGGAATTGTAGTTGTAGTTTGAAGGCTGCTATGGTCCAGGGAGGAAACAAGTGAAACAAAGACTCTGTTAGAGAGGTGGCTGTGTGCACATATTTCTGGCGTGGAAAAATTTACAGTCTGAGTACTTAATATAAAGCATGGGAGAGAAAAAACATAGGTACAGGAAAATGAAACGGCTTTCCAAAGTTACAGCAGGGCAGTGACCTAACGGAGTTTTCCTGGCTCATAGCCTAGTGTCTTATCCTGTAGTCAACCATTTCCAATGGCTTGTAAACCCCAGCATTTCAGCAGCAATTCAAGAGCTATCACAGTCTACCCGGGGCTGGACTGGAGGATAGAAGCTGAATGTCAACCAATTGCTCACTGGGGAAATAAAACCTCTCCTTTCTTCAGATGCTACTCAAATAAGTACCTCATGAAGTAAAATTGTGGCAGCCAACCCAGGACCAAGCCCCTGGTTCCTGTTAGCAGCAAAAGCAACAAGGCTGGAGCTCCACAGAGGTACCATCAGCAAAGTGCTGCAAGGTGCCAAGAGCTGAGGACATTGCTTAGTCCTCAAGCACGAAAGCAACCATGAGTTAAAAGCTGGACAAAGATCGTGTGGCTTGTTTCCTTGTGTATGCTGGAAGTCACGTCTCTTCAGAACAAAGTGGAATTTCAAACTACTTGTCTCAGACACCTATTAGAAAACAAGCCTACGAAAATGAAGTTTGACGCATTTGGAACTGGTAGATCCATTAGTGTGGGGAAACTCAGGAATGTGACAATCCCTTGGTACTGAAAGAAAAACGTGCAGTTGGACTCTCTAAATGCCTCTGGCTGTGGAGCTGGGTTATCCAGCTAACCAAGGTTTCAAGCAGGACCTTGCTCAACCAGTAAACTGTCTGATGCTCAACTGTCCCAGCCAGCTTTTCGCTGCTCCTCAGGGTGTGACACTTTTCTGTGCTGTCACAGGAACTGGTGTCATCTTGGAACTCCTGGAATGATTTGCTTGTTGTTTAGAAATGATGGTATATTATTAGATGATTGGATAAGTATATACATCTCTACCCACAGGTGCACACCACCCCCTTCTCCTTCTGATGTTTTTTGTCTGGCCCTGATGCTGAACTGTAAGAGTGACAGCTCGTTACTGTGCTTTGCATTACTACTGATTGGGGATTTCTCCTTTTGTTTTGTCTTGTCGATGTGCCTGAGAGCTTTGACTGCACCGAATAAGCTTTGTTTGAGCCTAGTGGCCAGGCTAGCTCTGATTTTCCTGAAGCTGTTTGGTCTGAACAATATCCCTTGTTAACAAGTTACAGAGGCTGAGTGAATCTACATATAGAAGAATTTAATAAGAGAGAGTAGAAGTCATTCTGCAAAGCTGTCAATGGATTAGTGCTTGTGTGACCCAGATGAGAATTTGGCAGGCAGAGAAGCCATTTATTTTGATCAGATGAGGACAACATTTCTGCAGTGGTATGAATTTCTGTGCAGGTAATTAACAGATGATCCCTGTCCTGAATAACTTAGTCTTATTATAGATGAGGGTGCAGCATTTCCCATTTCCAGGGGTCACAATGCAAGATCCAAGCCCTCTATTAATAGGAAAAATAAATATCTGCTGCTATTGTTTATATCTATGTACCAGGTGTTATGAAGCTGGGGAAGAGCCTGCTAAGCTGATCTGAAGTTGTAAATGATCAAGGCAAGTGGTGTAATCAAGGGTCTGGAAGACAGTCTGTATATTAGACAAATTAAAAAAGCCTAGAAAGCCAAAGCAACTACATCAATAAATCATTAAACACTTAAGACTACTTTGTAGGTGCAAAACCCCACTGTGGAATGCCTGGTGGAGATAATTTTACTATTCTGTTTTGTGTGATTAAAAGGAGTCCTTTTACTTCACAATACATCTCAAAATAATGCAGTTCAAAAGGCTGATAATTAGCGTAGACCATATGGAGGAAAGAAAGGCTCCTTTTTAATAAGAGGCTGCAGCTGATTTGAAAATCAGAATTTCACCTCAAGTAGAGAAATGATGAAGAAATTGAGTAAATTTGATGATGCAAGCCTTTCCTTAACTGGGAGTGATCTATGTGACACCTCATTGCTCAAGATGAATTTCTAATTGAGGATGCAGTCCTCAAAAGTATCTTTCACAACACAAGTCTTTTTTATTTGTACTTGCATCAAGAGTTGGGACAGGCTAAGATACAGAATGAAACTTGCCTTGTAACAGCCCCAGGATGATGTACTTGCATATTCTGTTTCGTTATTGAAAAAGGGATGATTTGTTCGACTTCTATCTACCTTTTGATTATTAAATGTCTTCCATCTCCTCTTTCACCTTCACATTTAAGCTTATTATGGTTACCAAATCCAAGAATTATAAAAGAAAGCAGCTGGTTGAAGTCTTGCTACTGTTTAGTCAAGTAATAATTTTAAAAATTAAAATTAGGCACAAGTTATTATTAGGCACAAATTGCTCAAGGCAGAGCCAGGGAATAATGTGACTGACTGTAACAGTTGGATCAGTCCATTTAATATGCAAGTTCTAATTAAAGCATGAAGGGCAGGATGGAGCCCACAATACAATTTTGTTTGTGTTTCTATCACTGTAATTTTCTGTCAGTGAGAGAAATCAGCTTTCTGAGTCTTCTATGAACTTTTGTAATCTGCCTAGTGAGCCTTTGACTTTTCTTAATAAATACACATTCAGTATCTAGCATCTCTGGGATCTAGTTGTTCAATTCAGTTTTGAGATCTGGGTGGTAGAAGCCTCAGGATGTTTCTATAGCTTGACCACATCCCAACCACACCAGGAAATATTAATGTATTTTTTAATTTTCCCCACTCTTTTCATTTACACGTACTAAGTTGACGGATACTTTTGTATTTTTTCTTATTTTGGTTTGAAAAGATGGAAGGTTAACTGTGGGGTTTGGTTTTGTTTTTCATACACTAACAACCAAGATTTTACTCCTGATGTTGACAGAAGAGATTGAGTTATTTTCCTTCTGAATGGATTTTGTTGACAGGATGGATTTAGGCTGTTGACAAAACACATTCTGTTAGCATGGTGGCCTAAAGCCTTGATGAAATATGTTTTATTGGCAGGACGGATTGAGACTGTGGTGACAAAATGCAAACAGCCTAATCCATTCCGTTGATAAACCACATTTATCTAACTATCAGATCCATCCAGTTGACAAACCCATTTTTGTTTGAAACTGAAAAGCATCTTTTTGAGAGGAAGAAATAAATTCCTGCAGAGCGTCGGGAAGCAGCTCAGCTTATTGGGAAGCTGTGCTAGAGCCTCTCTCATGTGCTGTGGCAAATAGAGATGTGGACCTCTACCACAACATTAGAAATGGCAGTGAAGACAACTGCAAATGGAATCATCTCCTGTTTCCATAGCACGACACAGCCCTGCACTGAGTCAAGACGCTCCACAGATGCTTTGCAAGTTCTCTATATCTTATTGCATCCTAATGGATTTTCAAGGGAGATCTAGAAGCTGTGGTCAAAATTGGCACTGAAAATCAAAATCAATCTATTAATACTAAAAATCATACTGTCAATAGCTCTGATGGGTTTTGGTAGCTGGGTTTTACCAGCAATACCTATCTGCTGTTGGCCAGCTTCCCTCTGTCCAAAAGCAGTAAAGACTTGCTTCTCTTCCCATTTCTGTCTCTCTGTGAGGACTAACTCTTCCTTTCTCTTATGTTGTCACATAGGGTAACATAATTTAGTTCCAAGTTTGTCCATTCTCTGCTTCAATCTCAATTTCTTTCTCCTGAAAGACTTCTGCTCTGATAAAGGCTGACAGACAGCAAACAAATTACAGCAAAATTCAGCACTATCTCCTCAGGTTTTCATGTTTCGGATGTTTTCCTTCAACTGTACGGTCTCAGAAGCAGGTATTCCCCTCCCCTACATAGGTACAATCAGTTTCTGATGCATAGTGAGGAAATACCATGTCCTTCCTTGATGTGATATCAGACGTAACATGTCGACATTTAAAGTAATCAGAAATATACTTTTCCACTTCATCAATGGAATTGTGTTCTTCATGTGTCAGGGGACATAAGAATCAATATTAATACCACTGGGAAAAAAAACAAAGCCAAACAAAACATTTTGACATTTGAAGTTGTTTAGTGTACAGTTTCTATTTAGAAATATCAGATTTGATCAGGCATATGAGAGATCCAGAAATTAGCATTCCTCCCCAAAACTTCATCTTATATAAGAAAGTTTTAAAACCTGGAATTTATATTAGCAGGTTCTTTTTCCTATACGTTGAGAGCAATTTTTTTTTTCCTTCCCTTTTTTCAAGGCTACTAACAGAAAATTATGTACTGTTCATGCTGGGGAGAGGATTTTGGCCCTCAGGTTGGCTCTTGGAACACAACTGTGTGCGCTCCTGCTGCTGCAATGTGGGGAGAACAGTGTGTTGCTTATAAGCCTCCATTCACAACAGTTATTCTTTGGCACGGGATGTTTTGGGCTGGTACTGCTGCCAAGTTAAAAGCATTTTGTGTCAATTGGGCTCAAATGTGACTGACTTCACAAGCGGTGAAGAAATGCCAACGTGACCAGTCTGGAGTGGTGAGACAGTTTTCCTCATGAAGTGTTTTACTCTGTCCCAGTGATGGCCTGTTTGACACCCAGATGGAGTGAGGTGTTGGGTCTGAGGGAAGATCTGCTTTAATTAACTGTGAAGTAAGGACAAGCTCATGGCGTGACTGGATAGACACTGGGGAAGGATTCTTTTTCTACCAGAATATTGCTTCACATCCTCCCATCAAGGCAACTGTCTGACTGTCAGGGCGACTTCTGAATTAGAGGAGAGTTTCCTTGTATTTATCAGCCCAAAATACAGCAGCGGCAGCTCTCGTAGGCGCCTGTGTTAGCTGAGGAGGGATACTGGCATCTCAGCATGACTAACATCTTGTAAGCAGCGATAGCATTTTGCTTCTCTTTGTCAGAGCTAGCATGCTTTTTGCCTCTGAGGTTGCAACCTCAGCAGCGTGGTATTAATCACAGAGGTGGTGGTGTGTGTGAGGTTTTGCTTGAGGAACACAGTTGGTTCACTGAAGATGCAAGTAAAAAACCCAACCAACCCCCCAGTTCTGTACAATATTAAGGGCTATGTTATTTCCAGTGACCTTTTTGCAATACGGGAACGTGTGTATGTGTAAAAGGATGAAGAGAAACAAATTAATGCTTCCGTTCTAGTTAACGGAGTCCCCAGAAAGGGTTTGCAGGCAATGGTAAGGTCTAGGAGCGACTAGACCAGAAGGAAAATATTTCAGTGCCAATCTTGCTGACAGTCAGCAAGACAGAAGGAAAAGGGAAAATGAGCCATAAAGCTTTCATTCACTGCTCTGCGCTCACATTGTGCCTGAAGGCAAGGTCTAACTGTCTATGGAGAGCTTCAAACCTCCAGTTAGTCTGGTTTCCAGCATCTTTCCCGGGAGGTGACTCCACAGTCTAACAACATTTCAAGTGACAGGCAGGTTGCATTTCTCTTTGTTTCCCCCTATTACTTCCAGCTGTAATATTTTACTATTTACTGAGTCCTGGTGATGTGTTTAAGTCCTTTGTGTCATTCTGCTGCGCCTCCTCTTCCTTTGGTGTCAAAATGGGTTTACCTGACCCGTTTGTTCTACCATCCTAATTAATTATGCTGACATGACTGTTGAGGAGGATGCCAAGCACTGTGGCATTAGCATTCAGAAGCGTTTTCAGGATGAAAGGGCAGAGGCACAGAAACAAAAGAAAGCAAAGAGATAATGAGGGAGTCCATGACCTTTCCGAGGTCTCATTCCCAGAGCTTCATGCATTATTTCAGTGACTGTGCAATTAACTGGTGTCATTACTGTACACGTGTGCAAGCCCTTCCAGGAATGTCCTGCGGAATGGAAGGGAAAATTAAAACTTTTTTTAGTCTTTAGGCTGAAAACAGAAAACTGGGGTTGAATCTTGCACATAATGCTACTTGTCCCGAGGGCTCTGTTGTGCAGGTATTGGTGTAGAACCACGTGCAACAGCTCATTCCAAGGAAGTGGAAGGAATCTAATAGCTTTGTGTGCAATATTTATTGTCACACGCTCTAAGAAAAAAATAATTCATTTGCATATGACAGTCAATGCAGGCTGTAAAATAGCATCCATTGACTGTAACCATCATTGCTGAAGAAGTTCAAATACCAAATGATTTATGAATGTTATTTTATTTGATTAAAGGAGATGGCGTTGGTTCCAGAGGGTGATGCTGTTCAACAGCTTTTCTTCCTCAAATTTAATGCCACAGTATAAGTCCTGCTGAGTGAGAGCAGGCATGATTATTAAATGCTTCTAGACTTGCTTTTAGGTTTGATATGGAAATTCTAAGAGGACAGCTCTGCCTGTCATTATCCCAGTATTCCTGTCAGTTCACCCCTGTCCCTTTTACCTCTGCCCAGATTGTATTGAGAAACAATCGGTCCTTGGAGAAAGATCCTGGGTCTTCATCACTTTGATGAAGCCAGGAATTTATGCACACCATTTTGTCCTATGTTGGGCAATGTTTCGAGACTTGGAAATGAAAATATAGAACAAGGTCAAAGCACAGTATTTTTACATGAAAATGAGCCAGAGAAAAATCTGCAGTGAATATAGTTTCCTTAAAGCAAAGCAGTATCAAAAGTCATTCAGCTCAGAGAGATCACTAGTCTGATGGTTTGGGGCTGTGAAATTCAGGAGTTGAAAGAAGTTAGGGTCTCTGAACATCAAAAAGTAGGTGATGATTTAAAACCCACAAAGAACAGCTGGTAACACCAGTCCAATAAAAGCCAAGTGGAAGACGGGTAGTTGGTGCTGGACAGAGAATTGAAAGGCTGAGTTTTAATTTTGGATTTTCAACTGCTGTTGCCATTGAATTTGAATTCATTTATATTTCCAGCACCGCTCTTTCCTTGTTTAGATAATAAAGAAAACTTGGCTACGAGTTTTACATAGCAATTGCATTTATTCTGCGGTTACCTTTTTTTAACTGGTACTGTAGTTACCACAGCAACAGTAAAATGGCTTAGTTATAATATGAAAACTTTCTTTACAGAAGCAAATCTGATAAAATGTCATGAACCGACTTGAAGAAATGTGTATGTTCTAATAAAAATCATTCAATGTTTTGGGGGTTACTGTAGCAATACATTAGCAATTCTATAGTTAAGATCTTGTCAGTATCTCCCTTATAAATCTTCCATAGTTAGTCCTGAAACCAGCCTGAAATGTTGCATTGCCAGCTCTCCACTGGGAAACGATTAAAAAACAAGGCACTCCAAAATAAACTGATTCAACTGAATGCAAAGGAGAAGCAGCTCCTGTCACTTCCCCCCAGCAGATACAGAAACACCTGAGGACTGATGATAAAATGATGGTTTGAGAAGGGTATTTTATAAATTCAGGTTTCAGAAGCATAGTTGAGTAAGCAGTAAAGATGACAGTAAAAGGCGTCACTCCGGCACAGGGTGAGGGGGTCCCAGGCATGGCCCAGGCTGGATGCTCAGCTTTGTGCATGAAGCCCATCACTAACCAGTGACTGTAATGGGGATCTCTACGTCTCCCATTTCAACATCTGATACTCTCAAGGCTTTCAGTTTATTCATCCTTTTACTACTAAGCCTGGTAGAGCAGCAATGCTGTTATTTCTGTAATACTTACGAGGTGCGGGCAAATTACCTGCAGATTTTTCTTTTTAGCTCCCAATAATTGGTTCACGCTGGGAATATGGAGAGTTTATATCCCTTTTAGTCTTCCCAACCCTTCACCTTCCCAAAGGCAACAATACACAATAGCATTTTTATAGCTAAATCGTGGGGAGGATTCTGCCGCTGAGGTTTTACTGTTCAGAGTATTATACTGTGCTTGGAAGTTACTGGGTTTTTATGCCACCTGTTCCCATGGGGTTATTCACAGCTCTGCCATAAATACAGGAAATTAATCTACATATTTCCATCCAAATATGAGAACTAGGGAATGAAATTCAATTAAAAATCTGGTTGCTGAGAGCCATGGCAGAGAAGCGCAAGAGCTGCCCTGTCTGTGAGAAATCCTCACGGACCCAGCAAAGCCTTGTCCGATACACCGCTGGAAACCAGTTACACTGCAATAAAGACCCGAGTCTGTTATCCCACGTTTCCAGCCAGAATTCTCAACACCAGTGTTTTCACTTGATAATGAGGTGTGTTGGGACTGATTTTAATAAAGTTGCTGGTTAGGAAGAGACAATTTTATACCAGCGACGTACCGATTGGTAGGACTGGTTTCGGCAAAATGTAAGTTTAATGAGGCGCTTTTTGTGAACTACAACTCTGCGACAACACAATACACAGGACAATAGACAGGCTGCTACTAAGGTTTTGGAAATGCTCTCAAATATTTCTTGCCTGATAGACTGTGATTAAAAATGCGGGGCATTAAAGTAAGCATTAGGAAGAAATATAGTTTTACAGAAAAATGGATACATTTCTGTCAGGTGACACAGCTACGATGAGGACAAAGCAGATACGAGCTTATGGGCACACTGATGGTAGGTATTGAATCACGGGCACATCAGTTTGGATTTTCTTGTGCTGCAGAATCTGATTGCAGAGTTGTGAATGAGTAGCTGCCCAAGTTCTATCAGCCTTTCAATCTAGGTATCAGCTAGAATGATATTTTTCAGTATCTGGATGGATTATAACCAATTAACACTCACCTAATCTAGCCAAATTATCTATAGTCCAGTCTTTTTACACTAGCTATTACCATCTAATTCAATCTGGTTACTGGTGAGGGATCTTAATTTAATATGTAATACGGTTTTACTTTTTTTTCTGGTTTAAAATAAAAAGCTCAAGATGAACAGTTTGAGATTTATGGGTTTTTTACTGCACTTTTCCTTCAGGCACGGGCGCAACCTTTTTCAAGCAGCCTCAGAATAGTTTTTTGTTTAAGGACTTGTTTGAATACTTAAAATGAAAAATGATTTCTTTAATTTGGTTAGTGTGAATGGAGTGTGCTCTTTCAGTGCCAGCTGGCAGAATTAGGTAGCTAGGGAAGAGATTGTGTACTGCACTACCTAAAAGGCAGATGAAGATTTATTTGATTTCTACAGTGGGGATTTAATTCAACTATTCAATTTGATCAAGGAAGACTAGATAAACTAAACTTGCTAGGTTTTTTAGAGTAATTTTTATGAATCTCTGGTTTTACAGCTGGTAGGTACATTTTTGCTCCCACGCAAACTGCTTTGGGGACTGAACTTTGGTAGCAGCAGTCTGGCAGTAAAATTGGATTTCAAGGTGTGCTGCTGTCAAAATGCCCTCTCTCTTTGGTGAACTTACACATAGTGATCACGAAAAGAAATTTTCAGCCCAGCCAGAATGTGACACCCCCAGTAATTACTGGCTGTGCAGGTCTGGGATTAAGCAGAGGACAGTTCATTAGATATGCAGAGTAGTGCAAACAAGCAGCAAAAGGAAAAATGAAATTTATCAGAAAAAATGGTTTCTGGGCTTTGCTATATCTATTAAAATTAATGAGTTCCTCCCGAGTCTCCTGCTACAAGGGATGTTATAACAGAGCTGTGGATGCAGGTTGTTGGAGGAAGGCTCAAGCATCAGATCCAGGGGCTTAGGTTGTACTAACACCTCTTGTTATGCCCCAATACATAAGGCACAGACCTACAGACCACGCATCGCACATCAGTGCATTCTGTTGTGTACTGCTGGCCCAATATCCCTCTCCCCTCCCTCCCATTGTGAACAGGGTTTCAG
Organism: Actenoides hombroni; assembly: GCA_024336885.1. Classification (NCBI taxonomy): domain Eukaryota; kingdom Metazoa; phylum Chordata; class Aves; order Coraciiformes; family Alcedinidae; genus Actenoides; species Actenoides hombroni. The sequence goes on from WUAM01000047.1 coordinate 714,331, forward strand.
TGTGAATAAAATCACGTGCGCTGGCAAGCAGATAAAAATCCAGTGAATGCTGGTTAATGTCATGTTGGGTGAGGGGATTGCGGGCTGCAGCACCTTGGCAATTCTCTCCCTGATTATTCCTGAGTTTTGGGGTTACTTTGCTCTTTGCCCTTTTCAGTATTAACAGCCATATGTGGTACATCAGTGATAACTGTGTGGATTCTTCAGGTCTTCTTTGCTATTCTTCATCTCCTTGCCAAATAAAAACAGTGCATGAAAATATTTCCAGCGTCTCAGTGTCATAGCCAGGAAAGAAAGGAATTTAAAAGAGCCTATTTCCCTACCCCACAGGTGCTGTAGGGACATTTGTTCATGAGCAGCCTTTGAGAGAAGGGTGTATATCACTGCAGTGTCATCATCAGAGTCATGACGTATGCTCACCTCTTAATAAAAATACAAGTGTTAACGTCTCTGTCCCTACAGGGACAATAAAACTGCAGGCAGTGCAGTAACAGTCTGGAAGGCTTGCGGAGGGGCCATCACCAGCTTTCAGCATGAATGACTAAAGTCCTTTTGCCTGCAAGAGAATTTGAAGGAAATGAGAAGGGCAGTTGCATTCCCTACAGAGCAGCGAGTTTATTTTCAGAGGCAGGGCTCAGAAGCGTGGACCCTGTTAGAGCTCCCTCACCTGCCCCCGAAGCACTGATCACAAATGTAAAAAGCACATTTTGCAAAGCAAGGTTTCTCTGGAGACAGTGTATTGTTCTCAGCAGCAGGAAAAAGCAGTAAATATTCTGAAGAACTAGTAAAATCCTGCAATGGGATTCAAATTGAAGGATTTTCTTTTTTTTTTTTTTTTTAATCTTCCTGACAGCAACTGACCTTTCTAGGTGAATGGCTGATGACTGCTGTCAGTGCTACCCCTAAGGTTCTTATTCAGCTATGAAAGTAGCCCTTTAATTAAGTCAGCTATTTGTGGTGTACCTACTAAACCCAGCTATTTGCTAAACCTGACCTGACCCTGTTATTGTTTCTTAATTACACAAAACAGTCACAAATGGCAGCCAAGTTCAGCCTCACCTGCTTGAAATTATATTGACTTTAACTATAACCCACCTGGGCCTGTTGTTAATTTTCACCTCCTCTTCAATAGCTGCACCTCCCAGAATGTGGCTCAGTGCCTTTAAAAGCACTATCTGTGGCCACAGGAAGCTTTCTTTGCCACTTCTTAAATATGTGGCTGAGGTGTAGGAAGAGGAACTGAGGGGGTGGAAGTCACTAAAGGAAAAAGTGATCAAGAAGGCCTCTTCTTCATTTAGTATTTTCTGCAATTTAGCAGAAAATATCAACTTAAATGCAGGAAGTTTTCTTGTGGAGCGTGCTAGTGCTGACTCTGGGGTCATATCACAAGACTGGAAAGCCTCCCACTTTCTCCTGATGTCTCTGGTCTCAGTGAGCAAGGTAAGGATTGGGAATAGTGTTGTCCTTGCTGTTATACACCAAGAGGAGTATTAAAGGAGATTATGAAACTGTCAGCCTTGTACAGAACAGCTGCTTAAACCTGGCTATTACTGCGTTTTTATGTCTTCCCATTATCTCCAAAGCTGATGGAATAAAAGAAATAAAATAATTTCTAAAAGGTAATTGCATCTTACTGAGATATTTGAAAGGCCACCTAATTCATTAAGCCTTAGACCAAAGTATTTCAGGCTATATTAAAAAAAAATAAAAAAATCCTATCCCATGTTCTCATTGAATGGGATTCACATGGAGGTTTCTAATGTCTCTAATCTGCCCTGAGTGCCTTTAGGGATGTGCTACTCTGTACCCATGATATCTAAGGCAGAGTAGACAGAAAATCTTAACCAGTACGTGTTTATCCATTTTACAGTAGGCATTGTCTCTCTCAGCCCAGCATCCCCTTAAAAAAAATAAAAAAATTCTATTTTTAATCCAGTTTGGGGAGAAATAAGACTTTTTATAACATTTACTTTTTCGCCAGGCAGAACTGTTCCCAGCAGCTCTATTCCTGAGGTGCATCTGTAACATAATGCAGAAGCAGTTCAGGCTATATGAATTGAAAATTCAAGTGTTTAATTATTTCAGTGAAGCATACTAATTATAGATATTTGTGGTCTTGCTCGTTGCACAGCAGAATTTCTTTTAATGCAAGCACCTACAACTTAGAGAAACTCCATTTATTTTCTCTGAGGGCTTAGAGGACATTTTCAGAAATGTAGATAGTAACTGAGTTTGTTGTAATCCAAATGTTTGGAGGTAAATAGCCATTTTCTGAAATGTCATCAAAGCATTTGTTGCATCAACAAATCCTCAAGAGTTTTCATATTTCATATACACTTTAATACCTAAAAGACAAGCATAAATTTGCAGCTGAAGATGCGTTCCTACAGCATCAGGGCTCTCTAATTTCTCAATCGACAAGTATGAAATACGGAGCACTCTCTGAAATTCTAGCTTGCAGATTATGCTCTCAATTGACTTACATTATTTGTCATCCTTTTACTTATTATTTCTTTTAAAAAGTCCTTTTCTTTCATCTTCACTATCTCTGTGTGTCAAATGCAATGTCATTGTTTCTAGTGATTTATATCTGCTTGGAAAAAGCTCGCATCATGCCTAGTGAAATACTTCTGTTTTTAAGGGAAGTATTTGATAAGGTAGAAAAAATTTAAAGATTGTTAGTGGGGTTTTTTTATGTTGTTTTTAATCACGAGTGATTTTAATTATATTTAAGAGCGGGCTCTTTCAACAACCAAACACCGCCTGTCATTGGTGGGCAACTGGCACAATTAAGTTGCAGTTTCTCCTGGGCCAGAATTAGAAGAGCAAAAATAAGCAGTTGATTGATTTAGATTTGTGTCACAGGTTGTGGCCTTTCCATTTCTACAAATAACTCTATCCTTGTAATAATCCAACCTCTTCTTAGTATTAATTTTCATTCACATGGTGACAGCGTTGGATTCCTTGATACCTAGGGCAAGACATGCAGATAATATAGATGTTATCGCATCCATCAGTCACTCTCCCTTAAAGGGCTGGGATATGACAAATTGCATCTTTCTATAGTTGTTTATTGTTCAGCTTCTTGCTCTTTGCCAGCTCTTCTACACTCTTGATTCATACTCGTTTTGATTTCTGTCTTGTGCATCTGTGAGCAATTGCTTTACCAGGCAGTCATCTTTATAAGCCATGTGACTAAAATCTTAATTTTCATCTTTTCACTTTTCTCTGCTCCCTGACATTTCCTTTCTCTTAGAAGTACTTGCACATGTTTGCTGCTATGAAACTTGGGTATGAGTAACTGGAGAATGCTCTTTTAGGCTTGTCTCTTATTTTGAGTGGTTTGGGGGTTTTTTTTGCTTTTTTTCTTTCACTTCGCACAAGTGAAAGACATCAGCTCATAGGCCATCAGGGATCATGGTGGCATCTTGGGAAGTGCTCTGCATTCCTCCCTGTTTCTTAGCTTTATCTCAGAGGTGGAGTGAAAAACAGTAGAGCATGAGCCCTTTGGGGAATCACCAAATGCCTTCACACCAGCTAATTTAGTGTTAACAGCATATCATTGCTCAACCTGGGTATTTGTCTATGCTAAATCTTTTAAATCAATGTATTGGGTCTGACTGAGCTGGAGTTAATGTTCCCCATAGCAGCCCTCCTAGTGCTGTGCTTTGCAGCGGGAGCTGGAAAGGTGGAAGGGGAGAATAAATCTCTGTTTTCTTTTGCTTCTGTGCACAGCCTTGCTTTTCTTCTTTATTAAACTGCTTTTGTCTTAGCCCATGAGTTTAATCTTATTTTCTTTCCCCTGGTCCAGCTGAGAGGAGGGAGGGGAAGTGATAGAGTGGCTGGGTAGGCACCTGACATCCAGCCAAGCTCAAATCACCACAGTCAAGAATTACTGTCATGGTGGTATTGTTAACAGGAACACTTGAGCAGTTTTCTCCTCCTCATCCCAAGTCTTGCCAATCATGATAAGATACTGCTTTGGAATTAAGAGCACCCAGTTTCAATACCTAGCTGAGAATATGAGACTCAAAGTGCTTTTCTTGAGCGTGCATGTTCTTGGGACATGCTGCTTTGGTCTCTGCAAGGCAATGAGGCTGCTCATGTACCCTCAGTTGTGTCAAATAACTACTTTTTCCCCCTACCTAGTCACTTGAATGTGTTATAGATCAGAAATCTTTAAAAAGGCCCCACTAAGAGATTTTGCAAGAAAGCTAAAGCTGCATCTTGTGAGTCTGCTCAAAGGACTGAGTGAAGGTTTTGGGCAAGCAGCTGCTTTGAAAAGGATGCATGGCCAGAATCTGGAATGCTCTCATCTTACTTTTCAGGGCATTAAATAGCCCACCTGACCTGTGTACACAAGCACCTGGGGCTTTAACTTATGCTCTTAATTGCCTTTTATTAGTATCTGTTTCCCTTCCTTGTGATGACTTCTTGTCTGACCTTGATCCAAAGGCTTAGATCCAACCAAATTTGTTCAGTATGCACTTCAGGTTCCTAGTTTAAGCCTCAACCCCTGCAGGCTTAGCGATCACCACACCATGAAATGCTGGAAACTCGTTTAGCTTTTGTGAAATGGGAAGAGTAAGTGGCTGGAATTTGAGATCAAAGTCCTGTTTAGATGTGACACAGGACAACATTTAGCACATGGCTCCTGTGGATGGAAAAGATGACTCGAAGATCAGCAACATTTGGTATTAGAATGAAGAATCTCTAATGGCATTTTTACTGTCTGTTTAGAGAGATGAAGATAATTGCTGTCTCCATCCTCTGCCTTTTAGTGGAGCTCAGTAAAGATGACTTTGCAAGTTGAGACTGAGAAGGAAGTGGGAATAGAACACTGAACACAAACAAGGTCTGGCAGAATAGATGGCTCTGCAAGACACTCTTGTGACATGAGTCCCTGTATGAGCGTGGAGAAGGCACTTCTTGTATCTCATCTCTTGCTCTAAAACTATGATAATTCTACCTTACCAGACAGGATAAACTGCACATCCCCTTTAAGTGTCAAATCCAGATTTTTCTTCCCTTTCCCCTTACTTTCAAATAACTCTGTAATGGTTACATTTGATTAACAGATATTCTTCTCTCCCCCTGGCAACAACTTGCATACAAACTTGGCATTTGCTTTGAAGGGAACTACGCAGCCTCGAAATCCTCACAGAAGGAAAGGTCTTTGGGAAAGTGTCTTCAGGATAAATAAAAATAAGTGTAGTACTAGGCATACAAACTTAATTCAATCATCCTGTAGTTTGTCTTCTCTTCATGCAGCCTTGTTTTTAAGATTGATACATGTTTGGATAGCATGAACCCAATTGCTGCATTTTAAAAATGTGAACAGTTGACTTTCTCCAGGTGAGCTTTGTGAGGGTTTTTTAACTCATCAGGGTTTAATTTCAGCCGAAGAGCACAAAGCAGCTCTACCTTAGATCAAGATGCTCTGCCATTACCTATTTTTCATGGTGTCAGTACAATGACAGCTGCAGTCTGCAGAGCTGTCACTGGAGTCGGTGCTGTCAGCCTGCATTCTGCTCTACCTTAAATTAACATTTTCTTCTGTTGGTGCCCAGCACTCAGAAATTCCTTATTATCAAAGCGATCACTGCAAGGGTTTTTCCCTCATCCATCACACTGTCACTACACCACTCTTCCGCCTGGGCTGTGCCCTGCTCAGTGTCCCTGGGGGCTGCAGATACGGTGAGGCCGGAGCCCCTGGTCACCTGCCCAGGCCGCCATGTGCCAGGCTGGGCCTGGCCCAGTGGGTGCTTGAAGCACTGACGGTTGCGGGAACTCCTCCCGTCCTGATCCTGCAAGAAATACTAGTAGATGTTTCGTTCTTGGGGTGGTTCAGCTGGACTTTTTTAGCTCTGCCGTTTTGCGGGCCGAAGGGCTGGTGGAAGCCAGTGGGTTTGCACAGAGGCCTTGTCAGCGGGGGGTGTGTGTGACCGGTTCAGGGCCTGCTCCCGGCCTGCAGCAGAACGCTGGGGTGGGAGATGTTTGTGGGGAGTTCAAGAAACTAATAGTGAAAAACTGGGAGGAATGAATCAAAGTGGAGCTGCTGTGAATAGTCAGAGAAGCTCGCGAGGGGGGAAGGTCCGAGGGTCAGAGAGTCTGACAGAAAGATGTCTTGCAATGCTATTATTGTCATCGATTCCATTTATGAAGATGACATGAAGTTGCAAAGTGTTATAATACAAAAATAAAAAAAAAGGTCACTTAACAGCAATGCGATGTGGTATGTGACAACTTGATTGCTGCAACAGTAACCCCACAGTGGGTATATCCCAGAGTTATTTGGAAAACAAGCACGCTAGCCAACATATTACTATACAAAATTTATTTTTTACAAGCCTCAATAATGACAGTGAGCAGTTACCAAAATGTACAGAGAAGTAAAGTGAGATGTCATAGCCGGAGCAGCTCCTTTTTGTTTCATCTCTTGCAATCATTTTGTGCATCTGTTAGCACTTGAGTTCCCAGGGACTGATCCAACAGCAGCTGATGGAGATGAAAGGATATTTATTATTTTTCAGGGCTTCTGGATTCACACCAGACTTATTAAAACTTTCAGCTTGGGCCCAGTTGGCAATTTAGAAGGTTAAAGCATCTTGTTTCCACAAGTGTCTTAAATTTTCTAGATCGTCTGTCACATATGTAGTATTTCTGCAGCTTTGAGGACTCTTTTTGGTGTTTTAGTAGGTGAAAAAGGAGTGTAATCTTGAAATGGACTTTCAGACATGTATGTAGGGATCTGCTTGCAACTGAAGAAAATGCTTGATGTGTGTTTTTTGTATTTTTATTCTCTTGAAATGCATTCCTCTGGGGTATTTAAACCTGAATGTATAGAATGGGAGTTGTTAATTAATAGGTATGGAGCTCTGGACATAGAGGCTCAAGTCCTGACTACCTTTGCTTGACTAAGCAAGGATTCATAAAATAGAGACTGTATCCCTGTCTGCAAAATGTGTATATTAATACTTATACAGAAGGAAGGCTCTAAAACAGTTGATGATATTTTTGAGATCCTTTACTGCTAAATGTGATAGTGAAAAGCTGGATAGAAAATGGAAATAGATCAGACATTCCCTAACTTGTTCAAAAGTTGCTTTGCAGAATATAACCTAGAGGCTAACTTACCATGAAATTTATTATTCACTTAAATACTGCATTGCTATATTGTGCTCCACCAGAACAATGTCTCCTACTGTTTGCTATCAGAGAGAACAGTCTGCTGAGCTACTCCATAATTGTTCTACTAATGTACACTTTATTAAACTCCTGCTGTTTTCTTGACTGCTTTATCTACTTAAAATAGTCTGATTAATAAAATGGATCTCAGACATATCCATCTTTATGTATTTTTCCCATGGAATTAGACAGTACTAAACAGTAATTTGATTTTTTTTTATTATTTTATTTTAGTGTTAAACAATGTCAATTATTCTCTGCAGCAGTGCTAGTGGATTGCTGGTGGGATGTTATAAATTTGAATTCAATTCAGGCTGGCAGTGATGAGATTCAGGTGTTAACTGGTCTGTTGTGTCATGGCAACCAGGGAACAAATTATGATACACCAGGCCCAAGTGAACTGACTGTGTAAGGCCCTTTTCTTAGATTTTAATCTTACCCAATCTGAAAATAAACATGGCTGGGAAGCCCTTATTAAAATCATATCTGCATAATTACATGCTATGTATTTTAAATTCCCTCTGTAGTTTCAGATGGATACAGTATGGGTTTGGGTGCCTATCCTTTGCCTGTTTCTCTCCAAATCACCACAATTACAACAGCACTTCTCTGGCTGTTTTCAGGCTGCAGAGACATTTGAACACAGCTCTGGTGAATGTCACTATGCAGATGTAAAGCAGTATTTCATTCTTTCTCTGTGTTACATATTCAGATGTTAATGATGTATTGTTTGGATTCGACAAACATATCCTGTCACAGGGTATCAGTGAAAGACTCTTTGCTAAATAGTTCAACCAGACGACACACTGCACATGGCAATATTTGCCCATGCCATTTGAGACTCTTACACGTTCCCTGTAGGCTTTTGGAAGGAGAAATGGGATGTTGCAGAGGACTTGATTATCCTCTCATCAGCAGTCATGTCACTTGATTGATTTGATGGCATCCCCCCCAGTCTATAATGCTATAAATAAAAGGAGGATCAAGTATTGTGCTTACAGAAACAATGTGTTAAATTAATCAGTTAAAATAATGCTGTTGGCTTCACTGGGTTTACTCTGCAGGATTAACTTGCATTTTTTTTCCAGTGGTATGCAGCAGGCATTCACTGCTCTGAACAACCACGGAGTAGGTGTCGCACAACCCTCTGCATTTCCCATGTCACTGGCATCTTCCTACTTCAAAAAACCCAAAATGTGGACATGAAAAGCATCTTTTGTAGATGTGTGTGGTTTTCTGGGCAGGCTCTGAGGTGCTGCTTTGAATCTTGGCCTGTCTTCCACTTTGGTCTTCCCGTGTGTTTGATGAAGGAGGTCAGGAGAACACTGAAGAGAATAAGGTTTTTCCTCTGTGAGCATCCGTCGCCTGGAATGGGAATGAGAGTTAACATCAGGTTTGAGGTTGCCTCGGCTGTATTCATGCTCTGTGTAACACAGAGACCAGGAGGATCTGGCTGTATTCAAACCAGGTTCCTTCCTCAGAAGTACCATCAATTCTCAAAGTGGAAGCTATGCTCTGATATGACCAAGTTCCTAACATCAAGCTAAAAACTCAAAAGGTTTTGGAGCTTAATCCTTTCAGCAGTATCTCTCCCTGTCAGGCTGGAGGGCACACATGTGGCCCTTTGTGCCATACTTGAGAGTATTTCGATCTTCTAAGGTCTTTCTGCACAGAGCCCTTTTGAGAAAAAGGGCAGGCAAAAAAGGAAGCCTCCTCTGGATTGCATAATTTCAGCAAGTACAGTGCAGGGTTTGACATGAGTCCTGTTGGTACATGTGAAAACTGAGAGAAGTGTTTTCCTTTAGTGGGGCTGGATTGATCCGGTGGCTCTCTGCTGTTCTTTTAATTGCATTTCCTTTTTGGTGTGACTAATCAACACCAGGAAGCAGTATTTTTCTCTCCCAAACAACAAAAATTCTTAGCTCCATTTGAAGCTAAATTGTCACCCAGAAAAGCAGCAAATAAAGCATTTGGAAATGGTCTAATACCCACGTGTGTCAGACGTGCATACTGCATTTAAAACACAGAGAAACAAGGCTGGTCTATCTTGAGTGCAACAGAAAAGGCTGATGAGGGTAGGCAAATATGAGGCTCAGCAAAGAGTTGTCCTTTAGCTCAGAGTTGCTTTCTACTCAATGGTTTTAATCTTTTCTTCAAATGGAGGGTTGCAGCCTGCTCTTCAGTTGCTCGTATGCGTAATTCACTCCAAGTGCCCACAGGGAATCATATTTCATACTGGCTTTTGACATTTTATGTTTTAATTAAGCTTACCCTGTAGGAAATAAGATGCTAACAACCAGGCTTGCTTCTCTAGCGCAACAGGATGCCTCAAAAGAAATCTGTTGCCTCTGCCCCTTCCAGCGCCTGCGCTGTTCTTGTGTTTAACATCTCCAGAGGGACCAGGCTGGCTTTGTGCAACCTCCGAGCCCGTTGCTGTTAAAACAGGGCATGCTTCATTTCCACCTTGCTGTTACTGCAACTTCATCGGGGTGAGAACATTTGTCTAGTTATATTGCCACGTTCTTCCAGGGGAGAGAACTTGGATTGTTTCTTTCAGAGGAGGAGAAAAATAACAAACCCAAATGCTGAAGGTTGTGGGAATGCAAAGAACCTTCTTGCTTTACAGGAAGAGTGCCTTGGAGAGTGCAGGGGTCTTGTCTGATTTGTCAGCATCGCTCAGTTTGGCACCATCTGAGGGTTCAGAATAACTTATAGTAAGGTTTTCAACCATTTGTCTGTGTTTAGCACTGAAGTGTGGTAACTGGGACTGCTATTTGGCAACTTGGTGTAATGGAAGGGGCCTTTAGTATCTTTGAGACTCGAAGAACAGGCACTTGATCAAAACTCCATGGAGGTAATAACGTACACATAGTTTTGAGATCCCATTCATGTGGAGTGCGGGGGAACTCAGACTGAGTTAACTTGCATAGTATCATAGAATGGTGGGGGTTGGAAGGGACCTCTGGAGATTGAGTCCAACCCCCTGCCAGAGCAGGGTCACCCAGGGCAGCCCACACAGGAACAGATCCAGGGGGAGCTGGAAAGTCTCCAGAGAAGGAGACTCCACAACCTCTCTGGGCAGCTTGTTCCAGGCTCCGGCACCCTCACAGTGGAAAAGTTTCTCCTCATGTTGAGGTGGAACTTGCTGTGTTCCAGCTTGTGACTGTCGTCCCTCGCCCTATCCCAGGGCACCACTGACAAGAGCCTGGCCCCTTCTCCTTGACTCCCACCCAACCTACAGATGTTTGCAAATGTTCCTAAGATTCCTAAACAACTGAACTAACTTTCAGTGGTGACTAAATTGGTTAAAATCACCTCATATTTGCCATGGGAAGTGTGTGGGGATGGCACCTGGAACAGACGATTTCGTTGCTCTGAAGTGACCCTGTAATAGGATCAAAAGCAGCCAGCCTTTTTTCTGGGCTGAAAATACAGAAAACCAGTTGCAACATTTCGAGTCTTGAAGAGCTTACAGGCAATGTATAAAACAAAAGATGAGAAGGGATAGGGACAGAAAGGAAGCTCAGAGAAACAGTGAGGCAGCTCTGAGTGGAGTGAGAGGGACTGATTTCAGCTTAGCTTCCTAAAAAAGAGGAGGAGGAGTAGTTTTGTGTTGACTGTGGTGTTTTATCTCACTGCTTGCTGCAGCAACATTGCTTTGTCAAAATTTGTCCTGTCTTATGTCCTGGAGCAGGAAAGCTGGTTAAGGAAGAGTTTATCTGCATATGGTTTATAATGCTTATCCCTTTTAATCCAAATATATTTGTTTCTGTTTGCTTTGAAAAAGTTTTGAAAGCCTAAAACAGAGGCAGCGAGGACTGACTCTTGCTTGGCTGGAACAAAGCTGCTGGATGATTACATGGATTTTTTCACTTGCATTATGGGAGGAGAGCTCTCCCTTGTTCTGGGGATAGAACTGAATCACAGGTGGCCTCAAAGCAATTTTCAGCTTTACCAAATATTTTTGCATATCAGATATGTTATTTAAGTATTTTCTTTGCCTCTGTCCCCCACTTGCAGGGGATGCTGATACTTCCTTGCAATGGATAGGGGTTGGAAACATGAATGCATGAATATTTTACTGGAGTGTTTGGATTTGGATGAGACTAGGGTAGCAATGCAGATACCTGAGCTACTGAAGGGGCTAAAATGGTTATTTCAAGACCAGTCAGAAAACCAGAGCTGTGAGCTGAGAGCCTTGCGGTGCTGCTGTCAGCAAGGAAAGAAGGAATTGTGTGATCTTTTTATTTTTTACCTCACTGCTTGCTCACACTTGGCTTTAATTGTGAACTGAATTACAGCTTTGTTGCCAGCTCCTGCAGAAGTAGTGAGGATGTCCAGGTTTGTAACACCTATATCTTACTCTGATGGGCTTATCTGAGCTGACGGTGGTAGCTATGGATCCTGTGCTTTATGCAGGATGTGTGAAAGGAAGAACATTTACAAAAGCTGCTTTTGTCGGTTTTATAGTATCTTCAAAAGACACAACCACTTTAGTGTGAAGACTGAGCTGCATCGTTTCCCTGCCCTCTTGAACTTGTTTTTCTGATACTAGACTACTTTGTCTTTCATGTCCCTGACGTGAAACACAAGGGTCACAGATGTTTGGGAAGTGATGAACAGAAGTTGCCCAAATGCACAGTCCTATTTCCAGCACCATGCAGTGTGACAAGCTGATTTAGATGTCCAGGTCAAACGATTCTTTTCAGGTGACTCCATCAACCATCCTGGGCACAGTTGTTTTCTTCTGTATTAAGGCTTCATCCTGCAAGGTGCTTTTTGTTATTTTTGACTGGACTGGAGGCTGCTATGAGGACATTGCTTCACCAGCCTATGACTAATGTGTGTCACAAGTTTGCTGTCAGAATGGGACACCAAGGTGCCAGTTTCCCTCTGCTGTGCCCAGACCCTCCCAACATAGTTTAATACATGGGTATGATGTGCCCAGGAAGAAAGGCTGTGGGACAAATGACTTCATGGAGGTGCTTCTAGAGAGGAGAGACTCAGAAAATGCTTTGAAAGATTAAAAAAGGGGAAAAAAAAAAAGACGAAGAACTGAATATGTCTCTTTTTACAGGAGAGCAAAGTAAGGGGTCTGATCCCTTCTGGACTTAAAATGATTGAATCAGTGCAGCCTGGTATTGTCTAAGTACCTGAATTACAAATATATATCTATATCTATATATATATAGTACTGGCTTTACTAGTAGGAAAACCAGAAAAAAACACTTGTTATTGTTTCCATAGTACATCAGTATAAATAGCATCCAGTGGTTTCTATGCAACAACACTTAGCAAACTTAATAATGTACTTTGTGTTTATTAAAGACGGTGATTCTCAAGCGTTAGCGAACTGGGCTGAATTCAAACGGTTTAGGAAAAACAAAGAGGAAGACAAACCAGTGAATGGCAATGGCTTTCCTTTTCCTCGATGAAATTTCAACTCTGCACACCACTGAATCCTTGCGGGTTGTATCATTTATGTTTGCACTCAGTAAAGGTCCAGGAAGGGTGATTTCATTGCCTTTGTTCCTGACTGCTACAGTTGGAAGCCCCACTTGAGTCTCCTGATCATGAAAAGGGGGTACCTGGATTTTTCTTGTAGCCTATTGTCATTTCTTTTTTTGAACAGATGCAGACAGGCAGTAGGCTGCCTGCAGATCTGGAAACAGACACTACATTTGAATCCCTGCTTAATTCTTTGACCTCAAACCCAACCTTGTTATAGATACTAGAAATTCCTCTGTAGGTCCTGCTGTTGCTCTTAAGCCTGTGTGATCTTTCTATCACACTGCACCAAGCAGCTAAGTATGGCAGCAGTCTTGCTGGCTGCCTTCCTGAGGGTGTGCTTTGCTGACTTTTTCTGAGGAAAAAAAGCCCAACAAGTATGTAATTAAAAAAACCCCAACCAAACAGCCCCCAAACCTCTTGAAAGCTGGCAGAAGCTTGTTCTACAATCACATTAACAGGTTTAGACTTAAAGAAGGGATCCAATAGATGCAGTTTCTGCTGCCTCTCAGTCACAATTAGACTTCAGTATCCTTCTGGCTTTTCTGATTCATGAAGAGGTCAGACTGGGAGGGGTTGGTGGGGTTTTGTTTGTTGTGTGCAGTCTTGCTGGCTGTGTAAGCCTTTGAAGAAGAGCAAAGGTCTTCCCTTGGCTGAGGTAAATTGGTCTGAGGCTCAGGAGGTCTGCTTTTTATTTTCTGGCTTAATCCGTTTGTGCCTTGGCCCTTGTGTTTCCTCAGCTCTGGAGGGATGGGACCGAGCCAAGTCTCTTTCCACCTGAATCATTATGTAAAGTAGTTCCAATATTGGTCTCAATTCTGCAAATGTTTCTGGGTTTACTTATTTGTGTTGCTAACTTGAATCGTCTCCTTTCCTTCAGATGGGAAATTAGGCATGTGTGTTATTGTTGCTTCTCAGGGGCAGCTTTTTTATCTGGCCGTGGTTATAAGCACCTCTCTACAGATGGTGTTAGGAAGTTAAATTACAGTTTTCCATGACTGCATTGGCAATTGCTACATTTAAATGTAGAATAAAATACCGTTCAATTCCCAAAGCTCCCCAGAGTCTGTTAGTCTCTGCTGCGTTAATATTCATTTATTAAATAGCATTTTCTTGAACAATTCTTACTGAAAAGGTCATTGATGATCCGTCCCCGTGCCACTGCACTCCCCTTTACCTTGGTGGTAAAACCACCAAGGACTCTACAGGTTTCTACCAGCTTTCATAATTTATTTTCTACTGTAGCTTCAGTTATAAAATACAATCCAGAGGCCTGTAAACACTTTGAGTGATGGTCTTCCATTAAAGCATGGTTTATAAGCAATAATGCAGAGGTTTTTCTTCACTTCAGGAATACTATGGATAATGCAGTGTAATTTTAATCCATAGTGGTGTATATATGTAGATAGATAGATATAGATATATACACACCATTGTCTATATTGTTTTGGGAGGAATGAGGCCACTTGGGTACTCCAGAGAGCTTCTCTGAGAGCATGTCATTAACTCATTCCTGCACTGTGCATCTGCCTCAATTAGTGAAATTAAAATGTCGTTTTCTGGGTCAGTGGCACAAGCTGCAAGGATTTCAGATTCCCAGTGGGTGAGTGAACAGACATGTGCCTGAACTGGGGGAAATGGTAACTAATATATATCTAGATAACGAGAATAAATCTACCATGCCAGAAACCATACAAAACTGAGCGTGACGTTGTGCTTGTCCCAGATGCTGTAGTTTCTAAAAGTGAACAAAATTGGGCTGTACATAGAAGAAATAAAGTATTACCGTCACCAGTTTAGATGAGAAGGCAAGAAACGGATTTAGAACCCAGCTGCTCAATACTCAGCAGCTCTGGTTAAAAATTTCACATGATGTTTTAATCAAATTTGAGACCTAATATAAAATTACTGGCCAGTTTCTCTGTAGCTTCTGGATTTAACAGAATTTATGTGAGTAACGTCACCATTTTCCTTGAAAATTAATTCCCCCAAAGGAGAAGACCTTTGCAAGCATACAAAAAAAAGCAAATTGCATAAAAGCTTATAGTGAAAAGGGGTGGGGAGGAAGAGGGAAAAACTAGGTTACAAAATTGAAAGTGTTTTGTAGAAAAATGGATTTAAAAATAATTAGAATAGACGGGATCTCTTTAGCATTGTGCCTTTATTAAAGCTTGTAAAGTGATTTGAGATTACTTGGGGGATGGAACTCAAAGTGAAACTTGTCATTGCATAGTGGAATTAAATCCCTTTTTCTAAAGACCTGAAAGCAACATGCAGTGCTGTGGATTTTTAATCACAGCTGCTTAAATGTCAGGAATTAGTTTTTATCTCGGCAACCTGTTTATCAGGAAAATCCGGAAGTTCAAAGCAGATAACTGAAGGCGACGGAGGAGTTGAAACAGGCTCACAAATACATTTCTGTCATGGCTTTATTCTCTGGAAATAAGTAGTACCAGTGTTCTTAGCGAGGCATAAATAAAAAGTCAGGCATGCCCTGAAGCGAGCAGGAAAAGATCAGTTTAACAGCATCGTTAATAGTTTGACCAGCAGCCCGATGACAGGCTCCAAATCCGTATTACAGGTCTTTGGGATCCCACAGGCCAGATTCCCAGGCACACTGCTCCCTGTTTTCTGTAACCCTCCTTCTCAGGGGGGCAGAAATGAAGCCCCAAATTCTTGATTTCCACATTGATTTCTTCTCTACTTGCAACACTGTTTTTTTTTTTTTTCCTCCAGAAAACCCTGTGAGCAGAAGTCAGAATGCCTTTCTCCATTCAAAGCATCAGTTCGCTCTCTAACTAGAGTGTCTTGGATATTTTATCTTCTCTTCATGTTAGTCATAGACTACTTGAGGCAATCCTGATTATACATGTTTTGTTCTTCCTCTGGAGTACTCTTGGCAGAAAAGCTCTCTTGGTGAACTCTGATCTTTGTGCTTTCTAGAAGCTGACAGCAGAGCCTGCAAAATTGCCTGTTTCAGGGGAAAGTAGAGAGCGAGGTAGCAGAGCCTGCCATAAAAGCACCAAGGAAAACTAGAGTAGCTGGGTGGTCAGGAGCAGGATTGATGCTGCAACAGGGAGAAAATGTGAGTGCAGAAACCTGGTAAGGCCCTGGGTCTCTTTGCTCCATACAAGTGCTTTACAGAATCAGCTTGAATTTTAAAAGCATTTTGGAGTTGTCAATTCTGCACCACTATTTGACTCTCTTGCTTTGCCCCCAGTGGAAAAAAAATACTTGAAATATAAGGTTTCAGTTGGCTCTGGTTGAGCACACCAAGGAGGAAATGGGCTTTGCTCACAAAGATGGAAGTTGTCCAATGTTATAACATGATTTATAGTGTACAACATTATTACCTGTTGTTTGAGGTAGAACAAAGGAATTGAACAGGAAACCCTTGGGGTCTGTAGTGTGCAGGTCGCTGGATAATCACCCCTTTTCGTGAATATTACTGTGTCTTGACTGGTTTATACAATACACCATTTCCTAACTGTGCTGGGATCTGAGGTGCAAAGGTGACTTAAATGGCAGCAGTTGTATGTAGGTGGAAGATGGGTTGAAAGAAATCGGTGAGTAGTCACCGTTGCAGTGTTGTAAATGGCAGGACTAATTGCAGGCTTAATTACAGTGGCGTAATTGTGGAAGAATAGATTAAGGCATTAAAGTTAGGACAAATGTAACAGCTATTAAATGAGTGAGATAAGAACTCAGGCTATCATTTTATCTCTGTGTGTGCGTGTAATCTGAAGGCTTCTGTAGCTTGAAACTGAGAAATTTGGTTATTAGTTTATTGTAGATAAGGTTTTTAAAAACAGACTATGAAACTTAAGCCAATAAACTTCAAGTGCTTGTCACTGGTGTAGGGGCAATATTCTTATATCTCTTAGCACCCAGGCACTGGGAGCAATGGTGATGTGTTTTCCAAGCAAACACAGACATTTTAATTTCATTACCGTGCTAAGTACAGTAATTGTACAGTGTATAATAACTACCTTATATTCCCCTCTTGAGCTTGTTCTCACATCACAAAATTAATCCTTGTTTTGACCAAAGTGTAGCTCTCGTGGGACGCATGCAGTATTCGTGCCGCCATCGCTCCGAGAATGCTGTGCCATTGTCATCAGGCTACCACCATCCTGATAATTATTCCAGGGCTGTACTGCATCATTTATGTCCCCTTGTTTTGATGGTGTATGAAAGAAATTCACCTGTGCAGTGCCCTGCAAGGACCTCCCTTCTCTTGTTGGATGTGTAGGGGTGCTGCTGTAAGGCACAAAAAATATTCTCCCTGGTTGCTTCCTCTCTGTCCTCAGCTGCGTTCATCTGCTTGTTGATCTCATCTCACCTGCTGCTTTGCTTTGTATTCCTTGTTTTCCTTTTTATCTTCAGACAGTATAAACATCAAAGCAATGTAAGCTAATCCTCACCTTGCACGTACACCCTCAAAACAAATCCCATTTGGAAGGAGCAAAGCAGTCCCTTCCTGAATGTTATCTCAGGGCTTCAGTCACTCAGTTTGGCTCCTGGACGTGTTGCCAGTTCAGGTTTTTGGCAGCTCAGCTAGCATAGATTTCTGCTTATGATGATCCCTGCAAGGAAACAGTGGCTGGAGTATAGACATGCAGAGCAGAAATAATTTGTCTGGCATCCATCCCTTCCTGATCCGTTAGGTGACACCAGCAGCCCTTGCGGGTCCTGGAGAATGTTAATAGTAGAAGATGCAGGCTTACAAGCATTAAGTGCAAATTCTGGAGAGTGTTTAATGATTGTGGCTTAATTGTCCTGTGGATATGCAATATGAATACACACAGAAAACCTCTAAGGTGTGTGGAGTTTGATAAAAGTGATGGCTCAGTTAAATCTTAAATTCTCTGGATGCAGAAACTCGCACCAAGAAGGGAGTGACTAAGCAGGAACTCTTGGAATCTACAGCATTTAATACCGTACAAAAAAGAAAGCTCAGGATGTGCTGAATTTAACTGGGTTCATATGTAGGTATTGAGGGAAAATACATGGTGACTGAATTTTCATATGCCTGACTTCTTTCATCTGGTCTTCAAATGCTTATGTAGATGTAGCAGGAGAAAATAAACTTTTTGGTTCATGGCTATGACCTGTACATGGTAAATGATTGTGGAAGGGACAGGAGCAGCAAGTGCTGCTTGTGTTTCTTATGTTGGATGAATTGTCTGTTTGCAGGCAGCCGGCCAATGCACCAGTTGCTGTTTCTCCTTTTCCCCCTTGCTTTCACCAGAAATTAAAATCTTAGCAAAACTGGAGTCTGCACTTGTGGTTGTCATTTAGTGCTCACCGAGGTGAACTTTGTTGCAATAGCACTTTGTGTTCAGGTTTATGGGAAGTGAGCTGAAGTCTCTTCTTCGTAGACTATGAAATAAAGTCTGTGAGGAGTCAGTGGGACCTCCCATATAGCACAGGTCAGAAGATTACAGCTATTAATTTCATATTGCAATTGGTAACTACCATGCATACAATGTGCTTCATTTTCTTCTCATAGGTGTTATTGTTTAACATAATGCATGAGTTTATTTTTGTCACCTGGAGTGGGATTATTCTGGTCTTGCTCAAATGCATTTAGGCAAAGAAAATTGTGGCAAGGCATAGGTTTTAGATATTCTAATGGTAAACTATTAATGATAAACATCTATACATAATGGTGACGGAAACACTAAAGGTAAAGAAGCAGAGTAATTTACCTTTTTGTGAAGGGAATCTATGGCAGAGAGATGTACAATGAAACTGTCTTCATCCTTTCCCTTTCAGCAAATTCAGATTCTATCAGAAAACATTATTCTCCTCAGTTTGATCAGTTTTTAGTGATATCATTCAAAATCAGAAGCAATTTGAATGAGTATGATTTCGGTTCTATAAAGTGGATGAAAAAAGCCCAGTGCAGTGGGGAGTTAGGGTTGTTTGCATCCCAGCAAACGGTCTGGCAGTTACTCTTAAGTGTGTTTTATTCTTTGACAAGTGATCAGTTTTAATTTTCTGCTACTTTAAAATGACTCTATATTGATGCTTTATTCAAATTTCGGCTTTTTCACACAAAAAGAGCAGAGTGTTTTATTTTTTCATAAAGAAAACATGGGTGAGCACCTCTCATTTTGTAATTTGAAGTAGAAAAAGGGATAAATTTCAGGGAGGATGACGTGTTTGCTAATGGGAACTAAAGGTATGAAGGGCTGGATCATGCAAAAATTCAAGAAGGTGGGGGGGGGAGATGTTGGCACTTTCAACGCGTAGTCTGATTGTCCTTTTGGCATTTTCTGACAGACTTAGATGGAAATCAAGTCGATGTAGCAAAGGTTCTATCCAAGAGCAATGATTGGAACTTGCCCATAGAAATGAAACGTTTTTGCCGACTCTAACAGATGAGTTAACCTGGACATTTTAATAATGCTTGAACTTTATGCTTTGCTGTAAATCCCACATATCTAGGAAATGCAAAGGGTCTTTTTTTTTTTCTGTACATGTTTTATTTCTTCTGCTGGCGCCACTTTCTTTTTTAAACATATGTATCTTCTCATTTCAGCTGGTTTAACTTGTACTTGCAATGCCTCTGTATTCAGAATTCATAAAGAATCCTTCCTAGTAGCGTAAGCAGAAAAATCTCAATTGCCACATGCCATGTTAAGAAGAGAAGAGCAGAGCTGGGGGAAGAAGGGTGGGAATCTGCATCTCCTTGGAGCTGAACCTTCCAGTCCAGCAAAGAAAAACCTGTTTTCTGTGATTTCGACTTATTTGATACGAAATATATAGATGTAGAGTACAGAAAGGGGAATGTTGTCACTGGTTCCAAGTATTGGATTGAATATTTAGCTTGAGTTTTTCTTGAATTTTTAATAGGTACCTGGCAGAATATTGGCCAGGCTCTGCTGGAAAGCCACATTGTACTGAATTCCTCTCTCCAAAGTCCTTTGCTGGTTTTGAAAACACTCTTGTGTTGTTTTGCAGAGAACCTCAAGCTTGGTGTAGGTGGTTGAGCTGTTGTTGCAACACTGTGCTGTTACAATCTGCCTCGTGCAGCATGCTGCAAGTAAGCACGTTTAGCAGTTCCCTTCTATCTTGCACCAAGCTTGGTCCAGAAAGAGCAAAATATCCCAAGCAAACAAGCTGCCTGCTGTTTCTGAGAGCTGACCTAACTGTGCAGAGAGCGAGTGTAGGAACTGGTTTGGGTGTACTCTGACTCATATCATTCCCTTTGCTCTTGGGAGTTCTGTGAACAACTTGGCTCACAGTCTAAACCATGCTTCTTTCAGTATCCACACAACTTCTGTCAATGCAGTGTCCAAGGAGTGGATCAGGGCAGTGGTCCTCCCAGCTCTCCACTGAAGTTCAGTTATCCCAAAGTGAGATTGGGGTGTCTGAGAGTTGGAGGAAATCAGTGTCTTTTAAGGCATGGAGTGGGAAAGAGGTTTTGTTGTAGGGAAATCTGAGCCAGCTCAGACAAATCAGGCAAAAATGGCATTAAATTGAAGCAGGATGTTTCAGTGAAATGGGAGTAAAAGGTGAGTGTCAGGAGGCCGGAGCCAGGCTCTGCTCAGGGATGTCCAATGATAGGCCAAGGGGCAGCGGGTGAAAGCTGGAGAGTAAAGGGTTCTGCAGAAACATAAGGAAAAACTTCTTTCCTGTGAGGGTGCCAGAGCCTGGCCCAGGCTGCCCAGAGGGGTGGTGGAGTTTCCTTCTCTGGAGACTTTCCAGCCCCCCCGGCTCTGTTCCTGTGTGGGCTGCCCTGGGTGACCCTGCTCTGGCAGGGGGGTTGGACTCGAT
>WUAM01000047.1:743612-777391 GCA_024336885.1 Actenoides hombroni
TCAGGGAGCTGTCAGAGCCAGAAGGTCTCCCCTGAGCCTCCTTCTCTCCAGGCTGAACAAGCCCAGGTCCCTCAGCCGCTCCTGACCAGACTTGTCCTGTCTCTTTGGGAGGGAACACTTCACTTCCCAGACAGAGAAGCTGTAGATGACAACTGCTACAGTTGCCATTCCCACTGAAATTGTGAGGGTTTGTGCCTGGAGACTCCCCGGTGCATGGGTTGGTTGTGACTCTTGGTGCAAAAGAGCGTTGCTTCTCAGGCTCCTGACGCTATAAAATGACATTATCCTCCTAATGCAGAGCCTGGCCTTCAACCAGGCATGGTCCTTCTGTGTGTGTGGGGCTCTGTGCTCTGCAGGATTCCCTTTCTAGCTTCCTACAGCCCCAGTTTCATCTCTCAGTTGTGTGACTCGTGATGTAGTCGCTGTGCTGGGAGCGGTGAGCGAGGCACGATGGCTCAAGGAGCTGTAACAGTGGCAGGAGAGCAGTGGTGAGGAGCTGGGCTCCTTACAGAGATGGTGGAATGGTTCATAATTCCCCTTCTCTTGTCCTTTCTGGGCACCTGCAGTATCAGCTCTTACCCAGGCTGTAAATCCTTACATCTAACCGCAGAGAAAGACTGGAGGCTTTCCAGTAATAACAAACTGGGGTGTTCAAGTTGGGCACTCTGTCTCCTTACTCATCTGGCAGCGATTCAGCAGCTCTCTGTAAAACATTTAACACTATTTGCTTAAATCCCAGGCCCTTGTGATATATGAATGTACTTTAAATCTGTGAAGCTGAACTCCTTGGAAGAAAGGCCCAGATTTCCCATTATTTTAGAGTGTCAGGTTCTGTGAAACTCGAGCGACCTCAGCACCGACTGGAGCGAGCGAGGCTTGCGGGTGTTGGGCGGTGTCAAAATTGGATCGAAGATGTGTCAGTCTTTGAATGCAAAGCCAAGGGCCTCTTGGAGGTATGCTTTAAAATTATTTGGACGTTAAAATAACGTCTGATTTGTTTTCTCCAACCAGCAGCCTGCGGAGGATGTGGTCCAGGATACGCGACTCCTCTGGCCGCCATGAAAGGCAAGTGCTGTGACGTCTTGGCTACATCCAGCCCTTCAGCAAAGGCACCAGTTTTAAATTAGATGAAGGCTGGGTGGACACCTTCCAGAGTGGCTCGTTAATTAGCAAGGCCAACGAGACTAAGTATCAGCAGAGATCTTATTTCCTTTCTCACCCAGCTCTGGGCAAAGCCTGCGAGCTCTGTTAGCCCGAGTGCACCGGGTCTGGGTTTAGACACACGCGTGGCTATAGGGTGATGATGCAACAAACTCTGCTGGTTTCTTGTGCTGAAAAACAGACCTTTGCTTTAAGAATATCTGGAGCAAGGGTTTAACCTAAAAGAAAACAAGTGTAATTGGTGGTTTTGGATGGAGAGCCTCATAGACTGTGCTCAGGCTCTCTCATAAACTGTCTAGGACAGAAGAAGGGGAGAAGAGAAGAAGGGGCTGTTGGCTATTCTGTGCAGCAGAGTTTAGCGTGAGCTTCTCATCCACTTGTAGCTGTACCAAAGTCCTCTTCTGTTCTTCCCAGAAGTGTCTGGCTAAACCCTGAACCTGCCTAAGGTGCCTGAGGCATTTTGCTGTAGCTTTTATTGGTGTCAGAACTTCACCTTGAGCCCTTTGATGTATTTTAAAAGCCTCAATGTTGTAGACTGTACTAAGCAGACTTTTGGCATAGGTAGACTGAGAGCTGGGCCCTGGCAGCAGGGGGTCATCACTGGTGTAACTGGTGAAGGCTTGACATGGCCTCGCAGGTGGGAAGGTGGTCTCCAGCACTGTCCTTCTGCAGGAAGATAATCACGTCCCCTCTTACATTAGGAGGACAAGGGTATGGAAAAGGCCCCACAGCTGAATAAGCACCTTCTTCTGCCACTTCTGGCTGCTCAGACTGTTTACTACTGGTGTTTCTCCATAGAATGGAAACACTGAGGTTTAGCTTCCCCGGAAGAATCACAACTTACAGTCAGAGAGATGAAATCCAGGGAAGATTCTCTTAAAATTAACCACAGCTTGTTGTAAAAATGGTTTCCATTGAGGCATTAACAAGGTCTCTGCCTTGAAAGGTCCCCGGGAGGAGATCGTGTACGTGCCTTGTATCTACAGAAACACCGGGACGGAGAAGCCCGACTACCTGGCCACTGTGGATGTTGACCCCAAATCTCCACACTACTGTCAGGTACCCCTTTGCAGAACAGCTCCCAGTCTCCCTTTCCCAGGCTGGTGAATATTTGGGTTCACGTAATCATTCTCGGGTAGGTATTTGAGTTGGGAAGCAGTCGAATCCTCTGCTGGTTTTCCGGCTTGGTTACTCAAAGCTGGCATTTATCTTGTTAGTCTCGAGATGCTTTCAGAGCATTTTTAATAGTTCTTTTTGTAACTGTCCTTCCGCTGCTTGATTGGTTACTGCGAATCGTGTGTGTTAACCTGAATTAAAATGCTCAGTGCTTGTGTGACTCCAGTTGCTGAAGATACTTTGGACTCTGATCTCCGTGCGTTTAAGGGGCAAAGAACCTGGTTTGACAACAAAGATTTTCAGAATTTGCTGAGGGGTTTATTGCGGAGCAGGAGAGGAAACAAATTGTGTGAAACTTTCACAAAATTTAGCAGTAATCTTTCAACTTTTCTTAGTTATACAGTGGAAAAGTAAAAATCAGAAGCAAGAGTGGAAATGAACCTGTCAGTTTGCGACCCAGCTGTAGTCGGGTAGACCTTGTAAAGTCAGAGACTTGCAGCATGTGGATGAGTGATGGTTTTTCTGTTGGTTTTTTTTCCATATCGTTACTTCATGTCTCCTTAATTAGGTAATCTGTTAAAGATGGGGCTTGATCTAATAGCATAGAACATTTAACAAATGCTACGCAGTCATCACGTCCGACTTTCTTCTCCTGCTTTCCAGCTTCAGCTCTGCATATCTCTGGCTGAATCTGCTTCCTGAATAACAAAGAGCAGTTTCCTTCTGCTCTTGAGTAATTTATGCTTTGACATAAAGACCCATTTCTTTGCCTCAGGGGGGGGAAACTATCCCAGACTGAATCTGAAGCTTGTCTCTGCCTTTGTAGGTGATCCATCGCCTGCCGATGCCGAATCTGAAGGACGAGCTCCATCACTCCGGGTGGAATGCCTGCAGCAGCTGCTTTGGGGATCCCACAAAGAGGAGAAATCGTCTCATTCTACCAAGCCTGATCTCTTCTCGAGTTTATGTGGTGGATGTGGGAACAGACTCGCGAGCTCCTAGAATCCATAAGGTATATTTAGATTACTTTAAGCTGGGGTTTTATTTCTTGCATTTTAACCAAGAGAGTGTGATTTTTATGGATTCTGACTTCAGTTCCAAATAGGAGAGCCAGCTATGGAAGCTTCTGCCAAACGTTAGGAACTTGTGGGAGTTTGGAAACTCCTACAATTTATCGATAATCTACACACAGAAATCTTGCACTAAAGAAATAGAAGTAAACGTGGTGTCACCCAGGATTCAGCCTGCCTCTGCAACATGAATTTCAGTCAGAGTGGTTGCGCACACTGTTTGACTGCAAGATCACGAAGCAAACTCCTACATGACACGTTCAGCTGAGCATATGTAGAATGTATGGTAAAATATGAGATGAGTTGGAATTGGACTGGATTTGCACTGAGCAAAACCCGGTCTTCTGTAAAGGACACCTCCTCTTTGACTTGTAATACTTGGCTCCTAAACATGTGGTATGTAGATTTTTTTTTTTTTTAAGAAAAAAAAAAGAAAATATTTTAGTATGAGGAAGTGAGTGTTTTTTAAAATCTCTTGTTCATAGGAACAATAAAATTTTTCCCATAATCAAACTTCCACTGCAATAGGATTCATTTGGCAGAGGTACAGATACTGGCACAGCTACAGGTTCAGATATAGACTTACACTTTTCCATGTCTAACTGTTCAGATTCTCTTTGCAGTCAGGGAAAAAAAACCAGCAGGCTTTGCTGGAGTCAGCTTTGTCTAACCTAGTTTAGAGAACTGGTTGAGGGTAATGGAATAGTGTTCTAAAGAGTTTGTTTCTTTTTGCTTGCCTATAAAGCAGATAATTAGCTCAGATATAAAGACATCCACTGTCAGAGTCTGTACTCGGTCAGGTGAATCCTACAGCAACTTCAGTGCAAAGTTCCAGGGTTGGCAGAGCCCGGTTTGTTTCTCAAAGCCCTATTCTGAAGACAGGTCATCACGTGCAATGTAAGGAGACTTTTAAGTGGTCTTTTATCCCACCCCACCTGCCTGCAAATACTCTCATTCAGAGTCTCTGAGTTCTGTAGAACCGTGCCAGCCTTTAACTATTAATGCAGGGAAATAAAACCCCCGAAGGTCTCTTCTTGCACTGTGAATTTGTTCCAAACTGAGTCTCTGGCAAGCCTCAAAGATTTTTTTTCCTCTAACTCTGAACCGCTACTACTCCAGCGAGAGCCAATGTCTGAATATTGCACAAGTGGTGTTTCTGCTGCCGACAGCAATTAACACAAACGCAGATGTCGGTGTCTCGCTGATGCACAGATCAGGCCGATTCCAACCGTTCAGCTCTTGCTGTTGAGATTTCAGAGAGGAACGAGTAAATGTCAGGGATGGTGCTGTATTAGTGGGCAGAGCAGAAAGCAGGAGGGGGCAGGTGCTCAAAAAAACAGCGACAGAAACGATCCCCACCCGACCTGTGCCATTCCCACTCCATCCTTGCTCTCTCAAACCTGAACTCTTAGGGGTGGAGCTGGGATTCTGAGAGCTCTTGGTGAAGGAGACTGTGACTATGTGTCTACTTGTTTTAGATTGTGGAGCCAGTGGAGTTGTTCTGGAAGGGCAACGTGGCAAATCCTCACACCTCTCACTGTCTGGGCAGTGGTGACATCTTAATCAGCTGTTTGGGAGACCCTTCTGGCAATGGAAAAGGTATTAAACCCCTTCGTTACTCTTGAAAAGTATTTGGGGTGTGGAGGTGTCATGGTCCCAAAGTACAGGCTGCAAAGCTAGAAGAATTTTGAAGAGCTGTCAGCTCTTTCATGCACAGAAGCAGTCCAGCGGTTCTTTATGTAACTACAGAACCAAGTCTTCAATCACCAGTAAAACCACGTGCTTGTTGCTCTGCCCCAGCAGTTAGAGATGATGTGGAGGAACCTCTGTGCTTGTGAGTTCAGCTGCAGTGTCTCAGGCTTTCACCTGCAGTACTAAAGATGACCAACTCCAGTGGCTATGAGTGAGGAACCCATTCACATTTCACTGGGGTCCCTTCAGCGTGGAGCAAGGAAGAATTGCTTTTGAACATAGTCTGTATGGACTTTAGGAAGTTCTTTACTATGAGGGTGGTGGAACACTGGGAAAGGTCGTTGAGGGAGGTAGTGGGGGCCCCATCCCTGGAGACATTCAAGGTCAGGCTTGATGGGGTTCTGAGCAACTTGCTCTAGTTAAATATGTCCCTTTAAAGGTCCCTTCCAACCCAAATTGTTCCATGATTCTATGGTTCTGTATCCACTCAGTGTTTGTGACCTGGATGAGACAGATTCTGTTGCCAACTGAAATCCTCTTTGTCTCATTGCCTAATGAAAATGGAGCTTTTCAAGCTATTCTGGATTGCGTTTCCTGTTTAACTCTTTTGAAGGATTCTTGTGTATACATTTTTGGTACCTATTCAGGTGTAAACCACTTGGCATCTAAAGAGGAGAGAACCTTTTAAGTGGTGAACCCTGCCCCTTTTCATGTGGCTTTTCTCTTCTGGCTCATGGGCAAAGATGTCCTTGAACAGAATCATAGAATCATGGAATCATTCAGATTGGAAAAGACCTTCAAAATCATCAAGTCCAACCATTAACTTAACTCTGCCAAGTCCACTGCTAAACCATGTCGCTCAGCACCACATCCATACAACATTTCAACATGTGATTCAACCACTTCCCTGAGCAGCCTGTTCCAGTGCTTGGCAACCCTTTCAGTGAAGAAATTAGATGCATATTATAGATGCACATTATGTATGTAATTCCAGAATGCTTTTGGCAAGAAAAGAAAAAGAGGTGACTCCTCCAGGATTTTCTCCAAGATAACCCTTAATTGAAATGTACTTTAGGAGAGTTAATGGATTTATTGGAATGACTTGAGTAGAATAGAGGAAACTGAAGCTTAAAAAATGCACTACAATCATAGAATTGTCAGGGTTGGAAGGGACCTTAAAGATCATTTAGTTCCAACCCTCCTGCCATGGGCAGGGACATCTCCCACTAGAGCAGGTTGCTCAGAGCCCCATCCAGCCTGGCCTTAAAAACTTCCAGGAATGGGGCTTCCACCACCTCTCTGGGCAACCTCTTCCAGTGTCTCACCACCCTCATGGGGAAGAAATTCTTCCTAATGTCTAACTTGAATCACCCTCTCTCTAGCTTTAATCTTTTGAGTAGGCTTGGCATTCATACAGGGCCTAACAAAGGAATATATTTAGGAACAGCCACCGCCGACATGTCCATCCTTCTGCTGCCAGTGCATTTAAAGGCAATCAGTTCGATAGATATCTTTGCCTCAGTTTCCACAACCATAAAATGCCCACGTGATGCAGAGGAAAGGAAGATGATGTTGCTGTGGGAGGGCGTCTTAGGGGATGGGTTGGGGAAGAAATAGCAGCAATGGATTGTAACTTTCACCCCATACTTGGGGGGACCTACGTGATGCCTACTGGGCAGTCCTCGCCTCTGCCCTCTTGGTGATGAGGGTCAGATAGTGAATGATGAGGAATGCTTAGAGAAGAAAATAACTGAATTATCGTGAAAACACTTTCTCTGTTTTCTTTAGATTAATATTCTCCAGAATAGAAAAGCTTTTTTACACATTTTCCATATGCATTTTGCAAGTTCTGAATGATGTTTTAAAATACTAATAAGATACTGGCTTTGGGCAAATTTACTTTTCAGCCACTACTTGCTGCTTGAAAATTTTTAATGTTAATCTGTGCCTTTATTTTTTTAAATAATAATCCATATGGAGAACCCAGCCAATAGTGTTGAAAGCCATACGATGATGAAATGAGTTGTAGCCATTTTTCTTTACCTTTAGTTAAAAAAAACCCCAAAACAAATCCTATGCATATAGCTACGTCTGAATGGTTCCAGCACTAAGCTGTCTTTGCAAGAGGTGGACATGTGCTGTAAAGATTTCTTTTGCACAGTGATAGATATAGATTTTTTTGGTGGAAGTTGAGAGAAAAAGGAAAGGAAAGTGTTCTGTCTGCCTGTTTTCAGCAGGAAGTGGGGGGCTTTTCTCTGGAAGTCAGACTAGCAAGTTGAAGCAGACCACTTATAATTGCAGCCAGTCACAAATACATAATCATCACTACAGTGGATGCAATACCTTCAGTGGCAGTGGATGAGTCTACTGAGACATGAAGAGTTGAATCTTAAGGGAGATGCATACCATTGAAAGGAGAAAAAAATAAATGAGTAATGGAAAAGTCAAGGTGACTTTGCCTGCTGGGGTAAA
Organism: Actenoides hombroni; assembly: GCA_024336885.1. NCBI lineage: Eukaryota > Metazoa > Chordata > Aves > Coraciiformes > Alcedinidae > Actenoides > Actenoides hombroni. The sequence continues at coordinate 751,124 of WUAM01000047.1, forward strand.
TACTCACTCTTGAGTCTTTAAGACTTCAACAGTAGGACACACCCGGGCAGAAGAGAGGTGCTTTGGCTTTGCATCTCATCACTATGGTGCTAGGCTGGTTTTCTCTTTCTGTTTTGTTTTCTCAGTGGATTGATTACCTTTGGCAGTGGCGCTTGTGTTAGGATTTTCTGTTTCTTTTTTTTTTATTGTTCGGTGGATTGTTTGGATGTGGCTCTTGTGTTAGGGCTGCAGAAGTGAATCCACTAAAATCACAACTGTAGTGACTACAGTTTTATTTTCAGTGGGGTTTTTTTGGTTTTTTCCCCTCCCCATTCCATCTCCCTCACTTCTCCTTGGCTCATATAGTAAAATAATATCTTCCCAACCCCTCCTGTAGCTGCTTCTGGTCCTTGACTGGGTTATACAACATGTTAGAATTTGCTTAAAAGACAGCTCATGGGGAGGAGTTCATCCGGAGTGCGTGTTTAGGCTACTGGTGAATGATAAGAGCATACACAATTTAGAAATCTTTAGCACTTAATTCTCAGGAACTGTGGTTGCTCAGGAAATGTTGTGGTGTGCCCTTTCTTCAGCAATCATGAGATGGCAGTAAATTGCTAGAAACTAGTTCAAAGAAAGAAGGACAGCCCCCCCAGTCTAGAAATTACCACACACAAACCCCTGTATTTCATTTCACTACGAAGATGTATTTCAAACCAATTCTGAAAGATTAAAGTTGGCAAGTTTGCTATAAAATGATTTTTCCCATCTTTTAAGATAACAGCATGATAGATAAAACTTTTGTCTCTGAGAAGTCAAGCTCTTTTCTCTTTCCCTTTTAAGTGGTATTTTTCTGAAAGGTACAATCAGTTGCTTTTGTTGCTGGCACATCAACATGTACTTTCTTGTGTGAGTTAAAATCAATGCCTGATATAATCTCTGTTGGAAGTCAGAAATGGAGCTGCTGGTTGCAGCTACTCAGGGAAATTTTGTGAAGATTCACTCTGGCAACGTTCCTTTCCAGATGTCTGAACATCTGAAGTTTTATCCCTAAAACGACAGTGGAAAATAAGTTTTTGAGGGCCTTGAGCTGCTACTGGGATGTTTGCATTTCAGTGCCTTATTCTGGTGTTATCTCTGATTTCCATATTTCTGTTTTGAAAATTCAACAGTGATAAGACTTCTGTAGGGCAGAAGTTGGGGACCTGTCATACAGGAAGATGCTCGGTTGTGTTTATTTGTATTGGCAGGAGAATATTTGCTGACTGGGAAAGCCAAGATTGAGGAGATGATGATTGTCTTCACCCTAAAAATAAACAAGTAAATAAGGATTTGGAAAGAGGATTCTTTCAAGTGGCATTGACAGAGTATATGAATTATTTAAGATGCATCCCAGGAGGTCTTCTGGATGAGCAGACTCCCAAGCTGCTTATTAAAGAAGAAATAATTCTGTGTTGTCTGCTCATGGGATGTCCACGGATAGATCATGATTTTAATGGTTAGAACCTTCAGCTGCTTTTCTGCTAGACACTATTCAACACGTAAAGCTGGATTGTAAAAGGGATTTGGATTAAGCCCAGGAGGAGAGCTTGGCAGAGCTTGGACTATTCAAGGTGTCTAACCAACAGCAAAATATCACGTCTAATGTTCCACAACCTGTTCTGCTGTGGAATTAATGGCTGGGCAAAGGGTCATTGTGGTTGCCTGGGAGAAAAGTGGAGCTTGCTTTCATAAAGGCATCGTGGGACCCTGGAGGAAGGGCTGTCTTCTAAGCATTGTCGCTCAGATCTTTGCTGTGCAAACTTGGAACACAGCTCAATTTTATTAGCTGCCATTAAAAAATAATAATAAAAAAAAAATCTTTCTTAAATCCCTAAAAAAAGAAATCAAGCACCTGTCCAGGTATTTTAAGGGCACTTGTGAGAGAAATATTGCAGCTGGTCAGCTCTTTAATATTTTTTTTTACCTACGGCCTGGCCATTCAGCCTGCGATGATAAAATCAGCTGGACCACAAAGAGCAAACAAAATAAATGGATATTTTACATTATGTAAACAATTACAGAATGACATTCGTCTCTAGGTTAATTTCTCTGCCTACCCTGGAAAATTGCCATCTGTAAGCAAAAATATCGACTAAATTATTTTCAATGATACAGAAAAAAAGGGCTAAAGTACCAGCATTTCAGATAATGACATCAGCATTATTATGGAGTTATGTTAACTTAAATGGCAGGTGGAGAAGTAAAATTGATCTTCTCTGCTAAGCTGTACCGCATAAATAAAGAATTCATTTTTTTGATCTATTGATTTTCTGTGGATTGCTTGCCAAGAAGATGCTAACATCAGCTTATCTGAATTAATACATGGTATTAGAGGAGGAAACCAACATCAATATTCCAGCACTTTGCAGACCACAACCTGCATTAAGTCATGATTCAGATTTATGGTTACGGACTTTCCATTCAGGAAAGCCCTTGCAGCCTTTGGGCAATGAGTTTTTGCACCTGGAATATTGAAATATAAGCCCGTAGGATGTTTAAAGAGAATCTGGTTCTGTTGGTGGCGGGGTCTGGCTTGTGAAAAGCAGAAGCTGCTCTGTTGTCTGTGTTTAGTGAATTACATTTGGCCATGGCTCTTGTGTTAGGGTCACAGAAGTGAACGGGGCTGTGCTCGGACTCCACTGCTGCGTGAACTGCAGCAACTACAGTGTTGTTACCCTTAAGAGCACATGGGAAGGATGCTCTTTGGGCTGAGATGTGGAAATGGGGTTGGAAATACTAACATCAGGTTTAACAGCATGAGTGGGTTGCGGGGGGGAGGGCAGAAATAAAAAGCCAGGAACACTTTGCTTTTTAATTTTATTTGTTTGGTATTTGTACAGCTCCTGGCACAATGCAGGCACAAAACAAAAAGGTGTGTACGTGGCTAAGTAACCACCCAGAAAGGCAGTAGTAGTAAAATATGGCGTAACTCCAACATTCCAATCGTGTAAAATCTTTACGTTCTAGAGGGTAAATAGTCCCGTGTTACTCCAGGCAGACCTCTTCAAAGCCCAAAGTTAAGAGCAGAAATTTTTGCTGCAAGTCTAGACAGTAACAGAATTAACTCGTAAAGATCTAAAGGGAAATGTTTTATTATATTTTAGCCCAGTGCTGATCAGGATGGCGAAGTGCTGATGGCTCACCATGATAAGCAGGGCTTTGTATTTAAGTGAAAACCCATCAGGAAGAACAGACGTACAGGATGTTCCCGTAGTTCTACTGTAACAACCATTTAGATACTGTCTTTGTGTTCTTGCTCCATTTCATTTGCAGTATGTAATTTTTAAAGAAAAGAAAAGCAAATTGCCATTTTTGGATCATCAGCAATGAAGCACTGAATTTTTTAATGTAAGAAAAAAAAAAGTGAGCTGCTGGAGCTCAGTACCGAGTTGTACCCTGCTTGCTGATGCTTGGTAAATTGTATAATGGTTTTCAGCTTCCCTTCATTGCTACAGCTGTTGGCTTCAATCTGGTTTTGTGGTTTGATTAAAATAACTTTTTTTTTTTTCCGAACTTGTCGATTGCCTGGTGTTGGATAACATAAATGAACTCATCCTTTTTTCTAAGCTGAGTCAAGGTAGCTACTTAAGAACAAATCCCCAGAATACCTTAATAACTGATACAGGAGGAAAGCAAAATACAGTCTAAAGACCTGATGATTTTGCATAGCAAATCAGCAGAGGAGAAAACCCGCGGAGGGTTTGTGCTGTGTGGAAGCCATTTAAGTAACCTCACATCTTTTGCATGATTAAATCTCCTCGCACTGAACTGGAGGACAATTTGCCATGGTGCTACGTGCACCAGGCACCAATTTAGCAATGCCACCTCCTTTTGGCTAGTGGAATGATCTGCAAATGTTTCGCACAGGTCTAAAGAGAGACGGACAGAAAACTGACGTAAACTGTCCTAGCTTAATTGCTAGAAGAAACTAATGAACTAATTGCCTAGGCAGTGCAAATACAGATGCAAAATTCTTCTCTAGGGACTGTGATGTTATGAGTCTGTCTTCCTGGAAAGCTGCAGTTTATTTTTTTTTGTGCAGAGTGTCTGATTGAAATGTGCCAGAGAAATGAAAGTTGGGCAAAGAAAGAAATATTGTTCCCATTTTACAGCTGGGGAGTTTTAGCACAGGCAGTTGAAAACTTAGACAATCTTATATAGGATCAGTTAGAATCTGAATTCAGGTTTAGCTCCAATAAGCAGCTTTTATCACAAGATTCTTCTACTTCCTTTTGTAACTTGTAGTTAGAGCATATGCACAAATAACCAACAGGCCTTTCAAAACAGAATCCCTCTACTTCTATTCCATTTCTAATTCTAATCCTGGTTATATTGGCCAGTTGATTATCGCAAATATTTACCTCCCGCTATAGATGGAAATGTCTTCTTTCCCCCCTTCTTCATGTTTCACAGTCGTAATATCCTCTGGTGTTCCATTATCTCTCGGTACCTATGATAGATCAAAATTTTATGATGTTGCTCTTCTTGCAATAAATTGCCTATAATAGGAAACGTTAAGTATCTGTAGTGTTTTTAGCCAAGTAATGGGTAAACTGCACTTTCTGTAGCTGAAATTGATTTCTGAATCATTTATCACACCATGTAAATTACTGTAAGAAGGTACAGCGTAAGAGTAGGCAAATCACCATCCAGTGTCATTCTGAATCGATCATATGTTTATGGGACACTGTTCATTTATTGTTGAGAACAGAGTCTGAGCTGCTATTTATCAGACACATTCCTTGGTTCAATGTTACTTACACTACAGGCACTTAGGTCCTTTAAAACCACACCAGAAAAGGGGAAAATGTCAGGGAAATTGGGATCAAATGATGCTTTAAGCATCAAAGGTGATAAAAAGCTCTTTTAAATTAATTCCAATTGTCACAGAGAAAATAGGTTTACCTATAGCGTGTACTTGAGGACCCTTCTAAAGTATTCCAAGTGCAAAGCTTCTGTTGGAGTTCCGGGGCTTCAATTACAGTTTCAACATCCATTTCTGTTGCTCTCATATTTCACCAAAGCAGAAGTATTGATCAAAACACAGAAAGCATTGGTGATTCATCCTGAGTGGCAGTTTCCTACATCTGTCTTGCGTTTTAAGTTTAATAACAAACATTTTGACACCGAGCTGTTGACTGATAAATACTTCACAGCTTCTCTGCATGTGAAATGTCATAAACTTAATGCATGTCATAATTCATTGCTCATGTGTTACTTGGCTGCAGACCTAGCAGAGGGGTCGTGGTGTGCTTGTTGCTCTTGAGAACTTGCCGGAATGGGACCTCTGAGGTGCAGCAAAATGATGGGGGACAGAGAGTGGGTTTTTTGGTGAGAGAGACAAGTGAATGACGGTGCTTTGTAAGCACTGTCACCGTGAATTCTGGTTCAGGCTTGGAATTGGGGTGAAATACTGCTGCAGAAGTTGACCTCTTAACTGCAGATCTGTGCTCCCAACCTTGGGTCTCAGTTGCGTTTATCAATGCACATCTGGCATGTAGAAGGTAGGACGTTGAAAGGGAATCTACCTTCGGAGGATGCTTTCTGCCAAAAAGTGCAGAGGTTTAATGGAGTTACTTGACTTTGCTCCACTGTGGCTTGAACAGGGCACTCTGGGTGGGAAGAGTAGTTCTGGGTGGGCAGTGAAGTACCAGACTGAGCTCTCCTGCAATCACTCTGACTTGTGTGAGTGGCAGGCAGAGGACAGCGGTGTTGCAAGGGCAGTCTAGAAGCCTTTCATTCCTTTGGCCAGCCTGAATTAGGAGAAGAATCTAGCTATTTAGCTTTACAATTCAAATTTATTGTTCTAACTGGGGTTTTTTCTTATTCTTTTTTTCTGTTCCTTCTCCTATACTGCTTTTCCCATTCTTTTTCCTCTCCCAAGTAGAGCATTGGCAGGTTTTTTTATGTCTGTAGACCTTGCTGTGTGCTGGTATTTCAGAACATGGCTTGACTTGTGGTGAGGCTCACGCCAGTTTGCTTTACACCTCCTTGTCCATTATGACCCATTCTCTAGGTGCCCTGACTTCAGGAGAGATGAACTTTATCCTTAGGCTAGAAAGTCTGTCTCCTCGTGCCTGAGGAGAGGATCTGTCAAACACGGTCCCAGTACGAGAGCTTTAGATGATCTATTAGGTAATCAGATGGTCAACGCTACCCAAGGCAAGTGACAGCTTTAATATCCATATATCCAGAAGAGGAACAGCCTCAGATCCATCATTCAACACAGATCTGTCACACAGGGTCCTGGCAGCTTGCTGCTGTGGGAAATCCTTAAATCCACAGCATTATTGTGATGGGTTGATGCTTAGCCTGTGTGGATAAGAATTTTTACTGTAGACGCAGAAGAGTCTGGGGATCATAAATACCCAAAGGAAAAACAGCAGAAGTGCTTGGCAAGCCAATAAACCCACGCTTTTTATTTATAGGCCTTCGGATGAAGGGTTTCTTTTGGTGGGCTAATATAGATGCCTTTCAATAACAAAACTAAGTAGTACCAATAAGAGAAGTAATTAGTTCACTGAAAGCAATCAATACCTCACGCTTTAATGCATATGAAAAAGTAACACAGAATATGTAGGATATGGAATGAGCAGTAAGTTTAAATGTGATTTTTTTACTTTTTTCTTTTTAAAGCATTTCATTAGCTTGATGATATGTTGTTGTTTTCTGCTGGTTTCCTTGAGTTACATACAAATTAGCTTTTTGCTTCATGTAGACTGCCTGCATAATGAATATTCTAAAATGGTGGCTTATTAATGTGCCGCCTTAATTAGTGGATCAGAAAGGCACCAAACACCTTTAAATAGTGTTATTTTCCAAGGCAGCATGAGAGAAGCAGAAGGTAACAGTGAATTTCTAATTCCCTTCAGAAAATAAAAATCCAAAGTAATGGCTGCAGCTATTTGTGTCAGACATAAAAATTGATATAACATGTGGTAAACCTCCTATTGGGTATTATTACAAATGATTGATTTCTCTCTCCCCCTACAGTTTAGATGGCGAAGTGCTTACTGTACAAACAACTCATGAAAAGTCAACATGTTTTACAAGTAAATAATTTACAGCCGCTCTGTGGAATACAGAACAATATTTTACATTAAGTGACATTAATTAGGGTAGAAATATTCAAATGGTGAAGGACTGGGAGATGACTGTGGCAAAGAAAATTTTTTCTCCTTGCAGTCTAAATGCAAATCAGAAGCTTGGAGAGTCACGAACACATTGCTCTTGAGGGAGAAATAATTCCCTATAAGTACCCAGTGCTAAAATTGTGGCAAGATTTTGGGAATGGCAGCCAAATTCAAGCCAGTGACAGTCTCAGCCAGTGCTGTCATGGAAGGTTTTAGATGCGTTTTAGATCTGTTTTAATTAGAGGTGACTTGGGTCTTAATCCCATGAACGTTAACGCACGTGGTTATCTTCACCCACAGCAGCAAACCAAGTGACTTAGCAGGATTAGTTTCACAGCCCTGGATTTTTAAGGTCAGCACAGGCTATTATTGTGGCTTAATCTTGCTCATAAAAGGTGCACTGGAACCTCACCTGGCAATTCCTGAACTGATCCTGATGATAGCTTCTAACTGAAGTGTATTTTTTCAGAGAGACTTAGTGATAGATCACCCACCGCTTCCCATCCACCATTAACAAGCTGTCATGTTACAGTTGACTATAGCTGCATAGGTTTGTGTAGAAGAGGTTTTGACCACGTGGATCACGTGCATTCTGACCTACATGGAGCTGGAAACGAGCACACCATTCGTCTGCTAGGCTGTATTAAAAATCAGACCTTTAATAAATGGTTGGGTTTTTTTTCCTTTTGATTTGAAATCAGCTTGATACGGTTCTGCTTTACTGCTATGAATCTGCCAAGGGCTGTTTACTGCAATTGGCTGTGTGCAAGGAATCCGGAGAAATCAAAATCTGGAATAAAAGGAGGTGAGGAAGGGAAACAAAGCCTGTTGAACAGACTTTGTGCACCAAATGTTGCTGCACCTCCATAAAAAAAAAAAACCCTCAACTCAGCCGGAGGATTGCTGAGCTGTAGTGTCTCTGCAGTGTTTCTGCTCTGGAAATGTTCTTTGGTTTAAATCACCTCCTGCAGCCTCAGCTGGGTGAAAGGGAGTGGGAGCTGATAAATACACCTTCTGAGGTCTAATATAACCCTGTATAAAACAAGTCGATGTATAGATATGTAAAGGTGAAAACAATAAAGGGCAGCGATCAGCGAAAGGTGATTAGATCAGGAACTTCGAGAGAAAAACTAATGGAGGGTGGTGGAAAGGATCCGGACGCTGGTTTGGGGAGAGGAGAAAGAAGCCACTTGAGTCAGGAAGCCTTCTTTAGCTCCTCAGTTTCACAGCGTGTACCATAAAAAAACCCTCTCACCTTGTGTTGGAGTCAGGGACAGCCAAGCCTGGACGTCGAGTTTCGTGTGCAAAGTGCTTTTGTTTGTCAATGGTTTCTAAGATGTTAGTAGCATGTGGACATAAGATCTACTCCAAAAATTTCCCAAATTGAATTTAGACAAACTTAACATTTTAGTATTAAGCATAGAGGGGAAAAAAAAAAGACTCTGCACTTTCCCTTTCTATGTGGAGATTGGTTTTATTTTGGCTTTAACTCTACATCTAATCAAGCAGTATTATACTCTAAAACAGCCCTTAGAAAAATGGGGGAAAATGAGCTTTTTCAAGATTTTTGTGGTTTTTTTCCCCCACCCCCACTTTCACCAACTTGTTTGTAGTTAGAACAAATAAACACAATTGTCTCTAATAAAATGTGCCATTGCTGTTGAACAGAAGACTTCTTTCCCGTGCAATTGGAAGGCATATTGATGACATATAATTTTCTTACAGGCATTGTGGCTAATCTGGATGATTTACTGGGATTTCCTAGCTCTCTAAACCTCACTCAAAACCAGATTTCATGTACTAAACATAAATTAAGCTCTAGTATCTTAAAAATAAACACAAACGAAGAAAAAAACCCCAAAACCCTAATGTAGCTGCTGCTAATTGCAGTTAAGTAGCCTCCTACATTTGCACTTAATAATTGAGAACTGCTGATGTTTGTACATTGTGATACTTTAAATGGAATGTTCATGCTCCCTGTAGAAGTAATTTATATTATGGATGATTGTATCAAATATCTGCTAAAACTGGCAGGATAATTAACTGCTCTGTTGCTTGACATGCTACAGAAGCCTCTCTACACTGGATTGGGCTGACAGAGTTGCAGAGTGCTGCTAAATTCACTGGAAAAAGGGAGTCTGGAAGGGAGGGGAATATTTTGGGATGATGATAATGGTGGAAATTTGACTGAGGTCCCTTTTTGCCAGTTCTCCAGATTCTTCTGTACCTGATTTAGCAAGGTCAATGGGCAGGCGTTGAATAAAAAAAGAAAACAAACCCAAAAGAGTCAGATCTAAATCTTTAACTTGGAGTTTTTAAATACGTCTGTTGAAAATAATGTAGTTTTCAGATTCTGGAAATTTGCTGTGTACAAGGCAATTAGACTGAAGTGCTTTCAAGTTTGCAGATGGTACATGGTCTTTAATGAGCTGGTCTATCATTACATCCATAAAAATATTTATTTATAAGGTGCTTGATACCGAATATAGCTGCTTCTCTTTTTGCAAAGCCGGCATAAACTTAAAACATACTTAATGATGCAATTTCAGCTCTGCTAAGATTTTGGTAGCTGCCTTCTCACCTGAGAAAATTGCATAAAAGTTGTTAGTTAATATTAATTAGTGAAAAAAAAAAGGGGGGGGAGGTGGAAATTCTTGTTTAAATCAAAGTTGAGGGATCCTAAGCTTTGTGCAGTTACACAGAGTAGTGAAAAGCCATTGCAGTATGATATCACATCAGAATAAAAATGCTCTGTACCCTTTTCATGGGTATAAATAATTTCACAAGGTTTAAGGCAGTGAAGAATGTTACGAAGAAAACCCTCCTGTAAGCTCCCCAAGTGTGAAAATTAATCACTCGGAAGCATTTGACAGCATGGGCTCTGGCCTTACAGCTAGAAACTTTACCTAGCCCTGAAACTTCTATTAATTTTCAATTTACAATTTATATTTTGCTGATGCTTGTTACTTTTAGTAGGGAATTTATTTGAAATTTTCATTTACAAGCTCAAAAATCAGGCTGATGATGTCGAATCTTTTAGAGGCAGTTAAGAGCTCCTTCTGCGTGCCTCTGGTTTTGGTCCAGGCTCAATAATTTGTGGGTTTATTCCTTCCTGTGTCTCTGTAGCCTCTGCTGTGGAGCTGGCTGTGGATCATCTGCTCGGCTCCGCACAGCCGCTGATTGAAGTGCTGCAGAGGATGAGCACTTGAGATAGCACCTGGCATTGTGCAGAGTAAAATAACTCTCGCCAATTAACTGTAAAAGCACTCTTGCTAATTATTTTCTAACTATCCATTCCAGTTTATTATCCACTAACAAAAAAAAAAAAAAAAAAGCTGAACTGTAGAGAATCTTGTTTGTAAAGCACTCTCGTTTAACAGGAAATTAAACCCAGTGTTCTCGGGGTGCCCGTACATCTCGGTGCTGTTTATCAGAGTTGTTTCAACATTTCCGTGCAGTCCTGTGCTCCAGTTCTGTGCTGCTCCTCCCAGCACCCTCAACACACTCAGCCTGGCAGGAACTGGTGTAATTTTACCTGTTCTGATCTGCCCCAGCCTTTGGGGGTGGTCCCTTTTTCTTTATACATCACCTTGAATGTTCATGGTCCTCTGCCAGCTGTCCTAAAGGGATATTGGTGTTTCCAGTATGGAGCTGGTGAAGCCCAGTGCTCTTTTCTCAAGGGGATGTGCAATCCATTTGCCAGTTTGTGACATGTATTGCACCATGCTAGGCGACGAGAACCACTGTGGTCTGCACACCGTAGTCAAATCAATAGGCAGAGGACAGCGTTCTGTGCATTTTCCATCCTCTGGAGCCTGCATGTAAGAAAGATGAAAACGCTGTAAGTCTGATTATGCACAGTGCTAAAAGAAGGGCTGGTTTTATGATTTAGGCACTACATTGGTATTTGATTTACTTGTGTGGTGGTGTGAGAAGCAGAAAAGGCTTTCCCTCTATGTAAGTGCTGCTCAACAGTAATGAAAACATCCCTGGATTATCAACAGTTTCCAGCATAAATCCAAAATATAGCCCCATCCTGTGCAGAAAAGTGACTCTATCCCAGCCCAAAGCAGCACAGCGTGAAGCACACCCTGGCTTTAACCACAATGGTACCCAAGGGAGACAGCCACTCTTCTGATTGATGGGTCGGAGCTCTCTGTATTATAATAAACAGATTATTCCTATTGAATTAGCTTGACCATCTCTGGGAAGATGCATCGTGCTCCAACATTCAGCTTGTCTTTGGAAGTGTAAGAGGAATGGGGGATGTTCAAGGCAATTTATTTACCTGTAATACGTTTCTGAAGGTTGTGTCTTGAGTTCTTTACATCCACAGCATTCGGCTACACAAAGTAATACCGTGATGTGCTCGCCGGGCGCTGTCAGGGAGAAAGTCTTTGGTTCTCGTGCACCATGGAGAGTAGAAGATGGCAGCTGGTGTCTTTGCTCTTTATGGAGTTGTTTGGGAGGCTCTGCCTTACATAAGGTGAAATGTTCGAGTCACCCTTCCATGTCAGAATTTGCTGACTTTTCTTGCTTTGTTTATGTAGTGTCTCCCATCCAGGAGACTTCTTTTTCTACTTGTGAATGAAGAACTATTGTAAAATATTAACTTTTGGGCCCAAAGCAGGTGCATCTCGTACCTTGACAGCTTTCCCTTTCCATCCTCTCAAAGCCTTAGTTTTGATACAACCTTCTGGAAGCAATCAAAGCAGCATTTTATAGCATGGAGAAAAACAGGAGAGATAACGTCTTGATTTTTCTCTTTTTCCTGCCAGCATGAAAATCTGTTCCTCAGCTTTTTATTTCCTTGTCCCTACTAATGACCTTTCTTACACTGCCAGTTTCAAAATCTTGACAGCTCGTTAGAATCAGGGGAGACTTTGCATGATCAGAGTGATAATTTTCAAATCACTCTGGCTGAGAGTAAGTTTAGGAGCATTATTTATTCAAATTACAAGCATGAAGGACCACATGGGAGATATGGAGGAGTGCCTTCTGTAAATGACAGCTTAGGGAGAATTTCCAATTGCACCAGACAGCTGTAGCCCCCAACTTAATCTAATTACTGTAGTGTAGTGAAAAATGTCACCCTGAATCAAATTGATACTGTCATATATGTTCATGGTACGTTTTGACTTACATATGGCTACGGTTGGGATAACCTTTGGATTCTAAATCCAACTTGGGGCTGATGTAATGCTCTTGTAATTAGAGGAATTTGAGCGCATGGAATTTCTTCCTTGCTCTGAGCAGATCGGCTCCGCTCGCAGCTGTACAAAGTTCAGAATAGCCCTTTCCTGGAGCCTTCCTTCCTAGTGCGTGTAACAAACGGTATCTAAACCTTTGTTTTGTTTCCTTTTTTCAAACCCTATATTTCCAAATATTTTCCAGTTGCATTTCTGAAATGGAAAAAAGAGAGGGGAATGAGTCGCGGAGCGTGGCCGTGCCGCCCCCCTATGCTTTTTTTTTCTGTTTTGTTGCACATGAACAATTGTATGATGACTTGAAAAGTTGAGTTTCTGGAAGGCCTTCATTTGCAGCTGCTGGTGTACGCCAGCGAATCTGAATATTAAATCAGATGGAAACCAGCAGCTTGAAAACATGCAGTCTGCTCTGCGCTGAGATGCACATCTGTCGGATGTGTACTGCAGATCGTTGGCTCCCGCTAAGGTTGTTTGAGATAACAAAAGAGCATGCTTTGAAAGCTCTGAATGTTGTGGGGGTTTTTGACTACTTTTCTTTTTGACTTTTTTTTTTTCACATTTGTAAAATGCTGAATTGACTGTACCAGAGCCAACAGCTTCTTGATTTCCTACAAACCCAGATGTAACAGAATATAGAAAGGCTGGCTTTCCTTACACTGTTGAACCAGCGTGCTCCCAACCTCTTGGTACTGCTAGAGCCTTTCCTCCTGGAACGTTGTCTTAGCTAAAGACAGTGGAGAGAAATAGAAATATCATTGACTTTCTGTATCTCCTTATTTCAGTGAATTCAGGAGTGTCAAGGACGTGCTCAGCACCTCAAGGACTGATCTGGAGGAGAGCGATCAAGCCGGCATTGTGTACGTCGCTTAGCCAAGGACTAGGGAACTTACTTCTGCTGACAACAGGTAAAAGCTGCCAGGGTCTGTTGCTTTCTTGGGAGAATCCCCATCCAGCTATTCGGTGATAAAGAGTTTAAGAAAAACATTTGCGTGCAGCAAGGAGGGAGCAAACCCACATTTCAAGCTGCTGGGGAAGCCTGTGGGCCAGCCTGGTGGTTTTAATCAAAGCATCCTTGAAAAATGGAATGGGTACAGATGTGTGTGTGCTTAGAGTGCTGATGATTTTCTGGGGTTAGCTGCTGCACAGCAAAAGCTCAACTGGCTGTTCAACGTGTCTCTTGCAGAACAATTTTTTTCACATGAAAAAGCAGCTGTAGAAATAGCTTGTATTTTTGATTAAAAAAAAAAAAAATCAAAAGAAAAATCTCTGGATTTCTACAGAGCTTGGCCAAGGACCCCTCTCAAGTGGGCAGATCTGTATCACGTAGGGAAGTCAGATGATGCTGCTGAATCAAGGCTTCCTCTGTTTATCATTTCTGCAGTATAATGGCATGTTTCTGTGTGTTGCAAATGGCTAGCAAGTGGGGATGGCTTTTGTTGAGCGAATCGATACCATTGACCGAGGACTCAAGCAAAGTGGAGTCCTGGGAAGTGGCTGCCGGGAGACCTGATTCTATTTTCTTTTTACCTTTGTGAATTAACTTGATTAGAGGCAGACATGGCAAATGTATATGTGAGAGGGAACATGGAAGCTGTCTAATCATTTGTGGCCCAACCTATGAAATCTGAGGGGATTTGCCCAGCTAGTGTTTTGCTGCTGGACTTTATCCTCCCAGGTATTGAGCAAAGCAGAGAAGGAATTGAAGAAACCCAAAAGTTTCCAAAAATAAGACCCTTAAGACTTGCTTCTGCTCAAGCCTGTAGCAGAACTTGTCTTGTTTCAGAGGCCAACCGTTGCTAAAGCCAAAAGCCAACTGGTACACGTCTGGGGCAGCGTCACGTTCTGCAGGTTGCACAAACACCCAGAGCAATGCTGCCAAAGATCGCTGGAGGAGGGGAGGAAGGAGATGAGAATGGAGCTGCTGGCTCTGAGACCTGAGCTAAAAATCCCTGTGGCTCTGGACAGCTTGTCTGTAAAATGCCAGGCAGCCCTGATGCCAGCGGGTGACATTTCAGTACCCCGGGCCTGGCCCTGAGGGACAGCACTGGTACCAGAACTAGCTTCCAAAGCCTGTCTCAGTTCCTGCCTTCAGATTGTGGTTTCAGTCACATTTGTGGCACTGGCAGACTTTCTGCTGTCTCCAGTAAGCTTGGGACCGTGTCTCCTGTAAGAAGTGCTGGAAACAGTCCTGGTGATTTGGCAGGTAGTGGGAGTTTGATGTTGCAGAACTGCCACGGCCATTTCGGTCGCTGTGTAATTGGATGTCCCAAGACACGGTCGTAAACATTACGTAGGATTTGATAAGGGAAAAGCTCAGATGTAACCACGTGAAGCTGGGACTGAGACTCAAGTTTAGAGATGTGTATGTGTCTGAACATTCAGGTGGTGGGATTTTCAGGAGCAGTTGCTAGGGTGAGATGCCTAACTCTATAGAAATCAGTTCTGGATTAAGCGTAGTCTTTGGACATCCAAGACATAGAGGTTTCTAATTCTTACTAGGCATAAGAATGTCTTACTAGTTAGGGTCCCATGGAGAGTTACACGTGTGATCTTTCCAAATCCATGCCTGTTCTTGCATTTTTTCCCAAGTCCATAATGTGCCCTTTTGCATCTTTCATAGTTTAAATCCTTTCTGAAACTCAAGAATATCCAGTACAATCGAGCTCTAAGAAGAACACCTATGGCATTTATACTTCTGTTCACAAAACCCTTGGGCTAAAATGTACTCAATACATATTGTAGTTGTTTGTGGGGGTTTGTTTTGGGGTTTTTTTGGGTTTAAATGGATTGCTGCCATGAAGTTGTGTAGTTCTCTCCATAGGTAGCTTCACCTGAACTTCCCAGAACATAGCTTGCAGTAATGACTTGTTTTGTAAGGGTCTCTGAATATGATTTGGGAAATTAATTCCTTCATTTACAGATGAGCAACACTGTGGACTGTCGCTGCTTAAAGTGTCCGATAAGCAAAAGATCAGACCTTAATTATTAGTCTCTAAGCACCACTAACTTCTGAGTTATCTGCTGCAGGCATCATTTGTTTGGTACATCTTTGACCTTGGTTCATTTGACTGATAACAAACTTGGGAAATAGGGAAGAAGAAAAAAAAAAAAAGCCCACAGAATATAATTAACACCTGCTTATTAACCAAATTATTTATGAGCGAGCTCACTGGAGTTGAGTTAATGGCTGGAATAATTTTTGTGAGGGAGAAAGCCTCACCTAATTGTTGAAGTGCTGCTCCACCAGCCTTTTCCCAGAGCTCGCTGCCTTGCCGTGGGTTTGGGGGTGATGCCAATGGGCTCCATTGTCTGTGCTGATCCCCATCAACTGTCCTGTCAGCTCTGCATCTGAATTGCTCCCTGCAGGACAGGGTCATCGATAGCGTGGCTTGGTGCACTGTGAATTATGCGCTGCTCCTAGACCATGAAGCTGTGTTGACTTTGAAGATAAAATAACTACCCTTGCACTTGCTATCGGCCTTTGTCTGTTGGTTAAGGGTTATCGTGTTCCCCCCTCTTCTCTTCATGAATCAGAAAGTCAATTAACTGGTTCCCCCACCAGACTTTAAATCTATAGGGGGGAGAAAAAACCTAAACAAACCACAAACTTTTCTCATGCTTGAACTGGACTTTAACCAGACTTCTTCCTTGCAACTTTGCAGCTCAAGGCAAGTTTTTATTTTCCCTGGAACACTGAGAATCCTTTGTTCAGTCCAGATTATCAGCTGGGGCTGGTTTATTTCCCAAATTCTCGCTTATTTTGCGTGGCTTTAGGTTGAAACAAAGTTGTAATTGTTTATTTGGGTTTGTTTTGTCTTGCATAAAGATACATTTCTGTGAGTGAAAATACTAATATGACAAATTTAGGCCAACCTATAGATATTCCAGTGTAGGTCTTTCATTTTCATACACTAACAAACAAACCAGGAGAAATGTTCTTCCTACCAACAGGATCTTACCTTTGTTAATGAAGTATTGTTAATGAACTGCAGACTTTGTGCACAGGTCGGATACAGAATATGTAGTAGGATGAAAAGTGCCTGAGGAGTGGTTGATAGGAGAGAAGATCTAGTTGTACTGGTTCTGGCTCCTTTCTGGAGAGCTGGGTCGTAAATCCTTCAAACACAGGGAAACTTCTGCAAGATTGGGTCTAACTCTGTGAAACATTGACCTTTCCCAGATGCTCCCAGTTGTTTTTTGGGGTAGGGAGCACAGAAAACCCCATGTCATGTCAAAAGAAGCATTGAAATAATTGATTACATTCCAGATCTGAAATGACAGAAGGGTTAGCGCAGCTTCCCAGCACAGTGAGCCCTGCCTTGCAACCTGTCTCACCCTTGCAGCTGGTGGAATGACCTGATCTGAGTTGTAAAGGTGTGAATTCCCTTTGGCTTGAGGAAATAGTCCCTCTTAGAGCTGTGTCTCTGCATTACAACTGCTGCAGTGCAAGCCTCTGATGTCTGGGAAACGTTGCCCATTTTCTCAGCTGCGTAGAAGATAACGCAAGCCCTTGGGTTCTTCCATCCAGAAGGATTGGGAATAATTTTGCAGAGCACGAGAGTCACGCATGCTTGTAAACAGGTCACATTGCTAAAAAGATTACAGAGGATTACGATGAGTTACTAAGATCTTTGCATCTTTACGGGGCCTCTTGCTGACAGAGGATTTATTGGTTTAGAGAAGTCGTTAGGAAAAGAGCAGATTTTCCCAGAGACAGCAGGGCAATTAGTATTCCTTTTGCAAGCATCAAACTACCCGACTTTGTTACAATTTTCGTTGTAAAAAGTCTGCTTCTATCTCTAATCTAAACACTGGTTCCGTTCCCACCAAGTGACGCTTACTGAATGATGTGTCGGAGCTCTCGGTGACTCCTTCTCAGAGACTTATCTGCAGAGATAATTACCACAGTAGGAAATGAATACAAACAAATGCAGTTTCCCCCTTGGTTTAGCAACTTTATGATTGCACTCGCTTCCCTCTCTGTTGCCAAGTACATTTTTCCTATTCTGTTAGTATTGTTCAATCAATTAGATTTTGATTCATAAATTCTATTCACCTACTTACAGGTGATTGCAGCAGCCCCACTGAGTTAAAGTGGAGCTGCAGCATCCTCCAGAAAACAATTGCTGTATGAGCTGAATTATAACCAATGTCTCAAATCACTGAAATTGGTTGCCCATGCAAGCGCTACGATTAAACGCATCTCATCTGATATTAGGCATTAATGTAGTTGGCCTTGTTTAATACACTCCTACATCAGATCTGACTCGTGTGGGAATTACCTCTCTCATCACCTGCTGTTGACTGGATTTATCATGTGCAGCTTCCTAATTTAGGATGAGTCTGGGGGTAAGTGGGACTGTAACAAGGAAAAGTTAACCTGCCACACTTCCTTGGGCTCCTCGGAAAGCTAGGGATGCACAGGATGGTGTTAACTTGACCGGTGTCTTTCTGAAGTTGCAAAGCTTTCTGTTCTCCAAGTTTTCTCTTTGGATGAGCAGGTTCATCTTCTTGCCATGGTTCTTTGGTTTTTAGTTATGGTTTTGTTCAGGTTCTCTCTCTTGGAGTGACCGTTTCTCTTTCCTTTGCAAGATCAAAATCCTCACGTTCTCGGTGAATTATATTTTTCTTTTCTTTTTTTTTTCTTTTGAATTTGTTTAAAAACAAAAAAAACCCAGGTTTTAAGTCTTTAGCTTCAGTTTTCTATTCCAAAAAATATCCATGTGCTGGGAGAAAAGTTGGCAAGTAGGATGTCACAGGAGACTGTAGTCTCAATGTAAATAAGATTGGTTTATATTTCCTCTCCCTCTTATGAGGGATTTAAGCAACTGTTGCAGTTATTTGCCATTACATGATGTTTTTAGCTTGACCACAGCAGTGTAACGGGGGAAAAAAACACCCACAAAAATCACCCAGAAGTGGGAACCTTTGAATTTGAGTCTGATATAAATAACACTGTAAAATATGGTGCAAAAATAACTGTTACTGTTCCACTTAATAGTATGCTATTAAACATGTTCTCTTTACTGCAGCCAGTAAGTCTTCTGTATATTCTCTATTTAGTGGCCCCTTCAACTATCTCTTTATTTGTTTTGGATGTTTTCAGGTGCTAAGTATTTGTCTTTTCTGAACCCCAATCTGGTGTTTTCACCCCCAGGATAATCCTTATCACTGTGGACCACCGGCCTTTGTCTTGTCAGTGGCTTGAACCAAATTTTGGATCCATACTTTCCTCTCTAAACTTCACTTGTCACCTGGGTTTTGTTGGGCCAGCTGGATCCGTGCTTCAGCTAAGCTGTGGCTAAGCTGCTTAGCCTTTAGCAGTAATTGAATCAAAGCCAAATTCCCAGGCCCAGAAGGTTCATCCCTAGTTAAACAAAGAGAGACAGCAACGCGTGTGTATCTGCTACTGAGGAGAAGGAAATTAGTCCTTTGAAATTGAATCCATCAGGGAGATTGTATGTCTTTACAATGTGTGAATTTTGCAATAAATGTGGGTTTGTCGTGTTAGCTCATAAAAGTGCTTGGCAGAAGTCAGACTGCGAGACTTGGGGAGAATAAATCCCTGGTTGTCAACCCAGCAGGGCAAGGTTTTGCCTTCAGTGGCCACTTGTAGTCATCCTAATTTTCCAGCAGAATTTAATTTATCTGTAAAGTAGGTAACAATCTGGATTCAGCCCAGCACCTGTCCCCACAGAGAATTTTGACCTCAGTGCCTTAGTGTAAAGATGAAAGCTATGGACAGAGCAAGAAAGTAGGAATAACTAAGGTGTTGCAGTATCTGTGGCCTTCCAGTATGTGAAGGGGGCCTACAAGAAAGATGGGGAGGGACTTTTGACAAGGGCTTGTAGTGGCAGGACAAGGGGTGATGGCTTCAAACTGGCAGAGGGGAGATTTAGATTAGAAATTAGGGAGAAGTTCTTCCCTCTGAGGGTGGTGAGACCCTGGCACAGGCTGCCCAGGGAAGCTGTGGATGCTCCATCACTGGATGTGCTCCAGACCAGGTTGGACAGGGCTCTGAGCAACCTGCTCTAGCAGGAGGTGTCCTTGCCCGTGGCAAGATGGAACTAGATCATCTTTAGAGGTTCCTTTCCAACCCAAACCATGCTAAGACTCTATGATTTTGTCACTTCAACCATCTTTCTTAAACCACTATCTTTGTAGCTTCCAGGTGGGGTAAGACATTGAGGACATCTTAAGAAAGCTGTAAACAGCTAAGCTAGCAAGGCTTCACAAATTTTTATCCATTTTGCTATAACTTTCTTTAAAAAAAAAAACCCAACCAACACAACCGAATGTCAAGATTTCCAAATACTGAAATATCTCCTTTGAAAGTTTAACCTATGAAATACTTGTGCTAATTTTTTTTTGTTTTGCCTTTCTTTCATCATTGCTTGCTTCAAATGCATTTAGTTTTTTAAACTGAGAGAAATGAAGCTGGTTTTCCTGGATTCCAGCAGTGAACCAGTTGAGTTTTGCAGCTTCTGGAGCAGAGCTGACACCCGTGTAGCCGGGGTACACTCAAGTGCACCTACAGCTGTAATTTTATAGCTCTGGGTGAAGGTGGAGCACGTTTCCCTTGCTCCTTACACAGCAGTCACTTTTACGTAGTTGTTTCTCCCAAATATCTGGTTTTAATCATTTGTAATTATTAAAATGTTATGCTTTTTGATTGTGTATCTGCTCGGGGAAGCCAAGATGAAAGTCAAATATGGTAGCGTTTTTCTTTCAGTGTATTCATAAGGCCTCAGGAAACTAATGAGATTTATTCTGTGAATTAGTTTATAATTGTGCTTTAACTGCACTGTGACATTTAATAATGTCAGAACGATTTTGCTTTAGGCAGAGTGATTTCAGCCTCTGTAGAAAATTAATTACCACTTTCTGAGAAAACTACTTTTTTTTTCTTTTTTTTTTGAGAGCTAAGCGGTATTTTGAAGGTTAAGCTGCTTTCTGATATTTTGGGGAGAAAAAAACGCAAGTGTAGATGTAGCTTCCTTATTCACATACAAGAAGCTGGCTGTGTTAAGTAGTCACAAATCAGAACCTATTACTATAATTATTAAGCTTGCTTTTTTTTTTTTCCCAAATCCAGCCTTAATTTCGGTGTTCTCCAGCTCGCAGGCTATGTGTGCCTGGTTTGGGGAGCTGCAGCTACTGGGTGAATTTCTCTTATTTTCCCCTGTTACTAACATTAGCTGCTCTCCATTCAGCTGCTCTGGGGAGGTGCTCTCCCCAGGGTGATGGACTTAGGCTCTGGCTGGTAGGAACACAAAGAGGACTGTTAAAGTTTCATCAGACCTCAGTTACTGCAGTATAAATTTGTCTCCTAGCATCTACCTGCACTTGGGATCCTCATGCCGCGGGCTGTCGCTGCAAAACCTTCATCTTGCCAATAAAATCTGAGCTAGCCCCTGAAATTCATGCTGCAATCAATAGGAATTTTTTTTTCATTGACTTCTTATTGAGCTGAATTTCAATCCCTTTTTGCCTTCGGAGGCTCCCGGATCAATCTGATATTGGGATCCCCGTTTGGATACAGCTGGGTGGTTGCTGCAGCTCCTCCGGTACTTGGTGTGTTGCTGTCCATGGGCTGTAAATGCTCCCAGGCAGAGCTCACACCTCAGTTAGAGGAAGTTTTGCAAACATTCACCAGTTCCTGTACAAAGGAGGGTGCTCACTGGTCTTTAGTGGCTTCCTGTTTGGCTCTGAGCTGGGGACTTTGTGGCAGTTACATTTTCCTTTATTATCAGTTACAAAACCCATGTGTGTGCAAAGCTGTCCCTGGGCCGTGGCAAGTTAGAGGATGGTGTTGGCCTGCCCCAGTAGTGGGTTGAGATGGAGGGGCACTGGCAAGGGACAAGAATGGACCCATCTGCTGTGCTCTGAGCCACGGGTGTTCAGTAAGTGTTCTCTAGATATCTGATGGTCTTGGTGGTGCTTCAGGTAGGAAGGGGCTATAAAAGGTCTATAAGAAAGCAGGGGAGGGTTTATTCACAAGGGTCTGCAGTGACAGCACAAGACTTCAAGCTAGCAAAGGGTAGATTTAGGTTAGATATCAGGGAAGAGTTCTTTAATAGGAGGGTGACAGATCACTGGAGTAGATTGCCCAGAGAGGTGGTGGAGACCCCATCCCTGGAGACATTCAAGGTCAGGCTTGATGAGCCCCTGAGCAGCCTGACCTAGCTGGAGGTGTCCCTGCTTATTGCACGGGGTTGGACTAGACCTTTAGAGGTTCCTTCCAACCCAATACATTCTATGATTCTGTAAGGAAGGATGATAGTTGGCTAATGAGCATGTATAGCATCTTCACAGCAAAATGAGGAGCCATTCCACGTCAAATACGCGTGTTAGTGGTCTCGGAATGAGTCAGAACCACTTTCCTTTGCTGCTAGAACTCATCAAGAGCAGTCACATTGTCCAAACTCCTCTGTTTCTCAGGAAAAAAAACCCCATACTTTAAAACAGATGATTTCTCCCAAATATTTAATCATTAGAAGTTTCGTTATGATAACAACTTCAGGGTGCTTCCAATTAACTTAACAATAACTGTATCTTGGGCTAATAAATGTTCAGCTGTAGGCCTGGAATTTATTAGCCCAGGAAAATGGTTATTGCCTCATAAACAGGAAGCACCTTCAGGTGATTTAATGACTCATGTTTCTCTCGCCCTTCTTAAATTTAATTTAATGAACAGCTGAGATGAGAAAGATATTAAAAGTAAAAAGGCAGACAACAACAACAAACTTTCCAATTAGTTAATGGCAAAATGGTGTTAATACAGATTTGAAAAGTCAGGCCACAACATTAGAGAATAATCCAAAGTTGTCGCTCAAGTAATTCACACAATGTTAGATAACTCCTATTTTATTTTATTGTGTGAAGAGTTGAATAAATAATTGTTATGGTAATACACTGCCTTTGCCATTAACATGGTGTCCTACATCAGTGTTCAAGGACTGCACCTGGAGACATGCAAATGAATTGCCTATTCTTAATGAGGATAACAACCTGCTCATTTCATTAGGCAAAACTCGCTGGTAAGGTTGTGGGCTGCTGATTTTCTGCTTCATTTTTCAATTGCCAGGTAGTACGTTACAAAAAAAGAAGCCTCGTGGTGTTTTTTTTTTTACGTGTCTCCTGGCCAGGCTGGTCAGGAGATTTTAGTGGCATATCTTTAGTTTTATAATTATTTCAGTTCTCTCACATCTGCAGCCTCTTTGCACAGTTCTCCCTATTGGCCGTTGCTTTCTTGGTGCAAACCAGGATGTTGTAGTTCTGTAAACCTGTGAGCCAAGGACACCTAGCACCGTACTGTTAACATCCCTGGCTCAGCCTCTCCCTGTAAGGACCTTCAGGGCTTTGAATCCAACAGATAGCTCTGTGACTAGTTCTACCCTGGCTTCTAAGATGTAGCTCTTAACATGCTCTTATTTCAGCACGGTGGGTTTTTTTCCATAATCTGTTTGACTTTTCTTTCTCTGTTTTTCTGGACTTTTGGAGGTCTCACATGTTTGTCTTACTGAAACCAGGGTTCTCGGTATCGAAGGCTGCTGTTGTAAGGTTGTTTGAGCATTCACAGTGTGGATAGATGACTGGGATTTTCAGTAAATTGATATTTTGAAAAGGAAACTTGGGCTTCTAAATCTCTTGGATGCTGTTGTGAATTGTTCTGTGCCTGTGAAAACCCAGACTTACAAGACTTGCTTCCAGTTAATATCTATTCTGCCCACGAAGAATAAATGATACATTTCAGAAAGTTTCATTAATATTGATGAGCTTTACATATGGATAGTTAGTATTCAAAGTATTTCAATTTGTTAAACAGAAAGAGTTTCAACCATTAATTATGTTCTGGTCATTCAATTTTCATCAAATTGAGTAAAGTAATCTGCTGGAACAGAATGATGTGTTTGGACCAAAAACGTCTTCACTCTTTCTACCCAGAAGCAGAACAAAAATGTCTTGCTCAGCTTTTTATTCTACGTTTCCATGGCCTGTATTTCATGTAATTATTTTGTTTTGCTAAGGTTATACACAAATATAGGTTCAAAATGAATATGCACATTCCTCTGCATTGGAAATACTCTTCCTGCTTGCTTACAGCTGCAGAACCGAGGCAGACAGGAGCTCAGCTTTACATAAACATTTAATTTAACTGAGATAAGAGCCATGTATAATTTCATGGAGGGAAGAGTCTTATGGACCTCTTATATTAGGGTGAAATTTGAATTCAAGATAATTTAATTCTCTTTGAATCAGAATTGCTATGAGCTTCCTCCCCCCTCTTTCTCTTCAAATGCTGTAGGACTCTCCCAGTTAGAGGTAAGGAATTGAAGAATGCAGACTTGGATTTTTCATAGCTATCTGCATAATATAGTGGGTTTTTTCCTAGAGGGAATTATTTTTTATGTACCATGGAAGTGATTGTTTTGACATGCATTTGTCTGCACACGTGTGTATTTCCCAAGGAAGCTTTGCCTTTATTATCCCAGATGACAGCAGTGAACTGAAACAGTGTTTTCTGGGTTTAAAAATGTGATTATTTTATTTCCAGGTTGTTTTAGCACGGTATGTACGCTTGATATTTCAACGGGCAAACCCACATTGAAATGCTTTAACAATGAATTGCACAGGACATCTCACAGGGACAAGTGAAAGCAAAGAGCTAGAGGGGATCTTCTTTGCCAGTCCACTTCTTCAGCTTTGCAGGCAGTTTGGAAGCATCTTACCTGTTCTTGGTTGAACATTTCAGCTGCATACTTCAGGAAAAAAACCCTGTGTCCTACGGTGCCACCACCCAGTGAATTAATCCAACCCATGCTTTGCATTTTAGCAATTACATCAGCTATGAAATAATATTTAAATTAAAATCAAGCAGTTTTGCTTATTTTTCATTTGTTCATGAACTAAAGGTTGAAGATTAGCTATGGTTTACTACAGACCAAACAAATGAGTATTTAAGACACTGGAAGACTGATGTTCAGACTTATTGGACCGTTTAAGCGCTTCTAGAAAGGTTACCCTAAATTAGCATTTTATGATGCCTACTGGAGCTATGCAGAGGATGATTCTTTCATTTTTTTTCTTTCCCTAAGATGTCACTTCAGAGACTCAGTAAATTCCTAAAAAAAGTCTTCTGTAGTTATTGTAAAAGTACTTTTAAAGTGTCAGCAACACTGTGTCATTAGCCTGGAGTGAAAACGTGGATCCTTTCCATTGGTGTCTCAAAGTATCCCTTGTGGGCCCCAAGAATCACTTTGTGAATGATTTTTATTGAGGGAAAGGGGTGAGATGGAGACCAAATCTTAGATTTTTAGAAAGATTTTTTTTTCTCCTTTTGCTATTTCCCCGAATAGCTCGAATACTGGTATTCACCATAGGAATCATTAGTGCTGTTAACTCAAAGTCACTTTGACATTAAAAAAGCGGTATAGAATTGGCTGATTGCTGAAGAGCTCTACCAGTGCACAAATGGCAGAATATAATGGGTATTCCCTGTTAAATTATCTCAATACTCTTGCATTACCAGCTACTGAGTACTCCTTTTTATTTTCCCCTCAATTTATGTGCTCTCTGTACATGAGTCTTTAGATTGACACTGCAGTTGACTGCAGCTCAGTAGAAGAAAAGGGGTTAGAAAAAAGCAGTTATTACTATTCGAAAAGCAAAGAACTGGAAATAACTGGTTATCCTTGCTTTGAGCAGGAGGTTGAATCAGATGACCACCTGAAGTCCTTGCCAGCCTTAGATACTCTGTGATTCTATGAAACGCAGGGGGATGCGCTGTTAGATGGTCACAAAATTGCTTCAAGTGGAAGGGCTATTTTATCATTTGTTTATAGCTGGTGAAATGCAGCTCTGCTGAAGAAGAAAAAGCTGAAAAGGTTTGTTGTTGATTTTTTTTTTGTTGTTGCAGTCTTTTTCCTCACATTTCACATAGGTTGCTTTTATCAGAACAAATGTAATAGGATTTAGCCGGTTTCCTCTACCCTACCTCAGCAACCAGTTCAGATTGCTTTGTTTCAGAAATGGTGTCAGCAGACTTCAGTGTGTGAGAATATTCTCCGTTTATTTTTATGCTTTCATGGTTTTTGCTGGTTTCAAGAATGGCTTGAAATGAATCAAGTCTTACAGACTTTGAAGAGTCCTCTTTCATTTGTTCTTGTTTCCTGCAGTCAAGTATATGAAAAACACTATTGTGGTCAAGTAGCCAGGTATGACTGGACTTCTTCAGAGGAATAGATGATGAATTTGAAGAGTACAGAGCTGAGATAGTCTGCGCCAAATTCTTCTAAGAATTTATGACTTCTGTTCCACTAGAATAGATTTCCAATGCTTCCTGTGGTGTCCAAAGCAAAGAGCAATTTGAAGTTGACCATGTTTGTCAAATGATTTGATTTTTGTTTAATATGAATAGAGTCTTAGAAGCCACACTAAAATATAAGATGTAATCCTAACAGTTCTTTAGTTTCCTCCATGCATATCCATCCTCATGTCAACTGAGAGCAGCTCAAGCCTCGTAGGTGACAGTACCATGGAAACTATGTATTTTTATTCTTAGGATTAGGTCTTCCCGAGGGTAGAATGCGGACCAACAAATTTGTCACTCTATTAATGGACTATAAACTAAACTTCAGTGCCTCAATTCTGCCAAATGTCCCCCGAGTCTTGCACAGGAATCAATACCTTGTTTTTACATTAGAGAAGGCTCTTTAAATCTTAAAGAACACGAAGAAGAGATAAAATAAAGTATTGGAAAATGACGGATACAATGAGAGAATTTAGGGCTAAAATAGTGCTGGTGATTAGATTTTTCTGGAATATTAGAATCATAGAATTGTCAGGGTTGGAAGGGACCTGAAAGCTCATCCAGTTCCAACCCCCCTGCCATGGGCAGGGACACC
>WUAM01000047.1:784666-799065 GCA_024336885.1 Actenoides hombroni
CTCCAGTATTTCCCTGTCCCTCTTGAACTGGGGAGCCCAGAACTGGACACAACACTCCAGCTGTGGTCTCCCTAGTGTAGAGTAGAGGGGGAGGAGAACCTCCTTGGACCTGCTGGCCATGCTCTTCTTGATGCCCCCCAGGAGCCCATTAGCCTTCCTGGCCACAAGGACCCATTGCTGTCCCATGGAGAACTTTTTGTCTATCAGGACTCCAAGGTGCCTCTCCATGGGGCTGCTTTCCAGCAGGTCTGCCCCTGACCTGTCCCAGTCCATGGTGGTGTTCCTTGCCAGGTGTAGGACTCTACACTTCTCCTTGTTGAGACTGAAGGCTCATTCAAAAGACACTTATCAAATTAAAAGGGATTTGGCTGAATTAGCAGGAGGTGGTAGGAGACCTCCAGGGAAAGCCCTAGTGCTGCAGATGCTTCATGACAACGAGTACTGCTCATTCTCAAAATAGGTGTTTAGTTGGGGCCAGGAGGAAGGGAGAAGTAAGGAAAGCTGAGGGTCACTTGTGCCTTGCGACTTTGCAAGAGTAGCTGCAGTGTTTCTGCCACCCATCAGTCTGAAGGTCAAGTATATTCAGATTTCTTAAGCATACTAAACACTTGAGTGAGAGAAAAGTTGTTTCTGCTGTACCCTTGGAGATGCTGGTGTCTGAAGGTCTTTGGTGAACCAAGTTGCTCCCTCTTCTTGAGAGCAGCCTGTGAAGTGCGGTTGGTGTTTTGATGAAAGGAGAGCCTTGATATTTGTGCTAGAAAAGGAGCATGTTGACAGTCTCTTCTGATGCGTACACGATGGGTCCCTGTTGCTTATTTAGGAACGACTATAATAAAAGTGGCTGGTGGTGGTGAGACACAGTGTGAGCCTTCCCCTTGATTTTGGTGGTGGTTACCATCTTGAGATGATGGTTTTTTCTGCCTTTCCTATGCATAAAGTCTATAGGAAAAGTCTCTTAAAATAGCAAGAGTGTTCTGGCACTGCTCCTAATTTATCTCAAGCCTGCTTTTACAGTGCTAAAAAGACTAGGGGACCTTTTACATGTCTCTATTGGTACTGGAATACATGAGAAAGAAATACAGCTCTTCAAATGAGAAGGTTTGTATCCTGATTTAATCCTCTAGCTGCTAGGCAGATGGAGAGGGTTGCTTCCAATGTCCTCATACATTTTGGGATCGCAGATAATGTCCTGGCCAGGGGCTCAGTTAGCTCTGGCATCTGCTATCTTCTTTTTCTGTTGAAGTTGCTTTTTAAAGCTCTTGGGAAATGTGGACCCTCACAGAGCATGTTTTTACCAGTTGAGGGATGAAGGAAGTAATCCTTCCCCTGGTTGCAATTCAGGAGCTTCTCTGGGTTTGTTCTGTAATATTTCACTGTGCAGAAGCGCTCTTGTTGTTCTCTTTCTGAGTGTAACTCAACCTTTCTCAACTTCCATCCAGCAAAACCCTGTCACTTTGTAAAATCTGCTTATGACGAATGATACTAATAATTTTTTTTGCCACCCAGACTGATCTGTGATCATGCTGGTCTTGGAGATCAGGCAGGGTCAGCACCTCTATTTCAAGAAGCCACGTGATGCTGAGGTTGAGTTAAAACCCCCCAATTCCTTCCTTCCATGAGGGGGAATCTGTTGTT
Source organism: Actenoides hombroni (assembly GCA_024336885.1). Taxonomy (NCBI): domain Eukaryota; kingdom Metazoa; phylum Chordata; class Aves; order Coraciiformes; family Alcedinidae; genus Actenoides; species Actenoides hombroni. The sequence continues at coordinate 786,302 of WUAM01000047.1, forward strand.
TTCAACCAACAGCTCTAACAGTCCCAGAGAGACTTCATGCCCTGTTTGTTGGGGGTTTTTTTGTTTGGTTGTTGGTTTCCTATTTTCTGTGTAGTGCTGAGAAGAGGGGAATGCTGGCGCTTCCAAATACAGATGATTTTATAAGTCCTCTCATCTCATGTGCTTTAAGTAAACTTCATCTTGTGTAATACTTGGTCCTTTTTTCAAATGCATTAATTCCTGTGGAGATCAGTAGTTACAGACTAGACTAAAATCTAATTCTGAAATCCCTCTCCAACGTGAAGATGTTTGCAGAGGAGAACAGCAGCAATAGTATCTCATCTGAATTGATTGCAGTAGATGGCAGGAATACAAATGATGCGGAAAGCAGGGAGTCCTGCAGCAAACTGGCAGCTCAATATAGAGGGAATACGAGCTGCTACATTTCTATTTGTGAAGGAGGATGCTTTGTGTAATCCTGGGGAAAGAGATGCCTCTTGAAAATTCTGCCTCTAAAATTTATCCTCTTGTTTTGTTATTGTTGTTTGGTTTTTTTCTGGTACTGGTGTTTTTTGTTACGAACCTTTCCTATGCACTCCAGCAACGTTGTGGAGCCAAAAGAGCATTTCAGAGGTCCCCTTTGGGCTATCCAGTTTTCTGTGGACAGGACATGGAGGAGCGCTGAGCTGCCTGGTGCTGCGGTGGGACTGATAGCAGCCACGTGCCTCCGTACACAACGGCAGCTGCATAAATTACAGCCTCGTAACCCTAAGGCATAGCTAAATTTCAACTAAAGCCTAGTTGTGCCTGTATTATTTCAGTTCTAATACATGAGCATGTAAATGTGTATGCCAGGGAATGAAACCTGGATCCGAGATTGGGGGTGAGAGTGGGGAGGGAGCGTAGCTGGAGCATAAAGACGTGAAAATTGCAATCCAATCTGTAGAATTCACTGTATTTGAACCACACAGGATCTCCAACAGCTTGGCATTTGTAACGTGGCGGGATGTTTTATTACGGTGTGTTCCCACAAGGTGAATTAAAATAAGGATTAAAAAGCCCCTATAAATCAGATTTTATAGCTGCCTAAACCACCTGCAAACTGTTGGTACTTGTTTTCAAAATCTACCATCATTCTGCTGTCAAATTGATTTTGGTTTCATTAGCAGAGTTGGCATCGCCTGGGCTTGGCATAATCTACTGGCTGCATAAATTACTAGCAGTGTAATTGTAAGCAATGTCTTAATTTTGTCAACAGCATTCCAGAGTGCCAGCGATACCCTTTATGCACTATTTTTAATTGTCTCGGCTGGATGTTTTTTCAGCAAATTTTACCTCGATGGGAAATAACAGAAAGAATTTATGTGAGCCTCTAGTAGTTAGTAGAGGCAGGAGGACGCTGTGCGTAAAACCCGAGAAGAACATTTACCAAGGGGCTCTCCAGTGTTTGTAAATGGTTTCTAATTCCAAAGGCAGCTTCTGAAGCGCCGAGAGTTAAGCAAAGGAGCAAGTTCTGGTGGCCCCGTGCAGCAGGAAGTGTTGCAAGTGAAAGCTGATAGTGTGAGCTTCAAGCTCTGCTTCGCAGTCAGAATCGTGCGAGTGCTGGAGGTGATGGGAACTCTCTGAATCGTGGAGGAAGAGCTTGGTTCCCCACGGCTGTGCAGCCATCACACCGTCAGGAGGTTGGTTGCTCAGATCGGTGTTTTGCAACCTGGCACAAAGTCTATAAAAAATCTGTATGAGCCTCCAGGACGTCATACGTGACCGAAATAAGCATCTGGGGAGTGTTACGCTTCACCTCTCCGTAAGGTTTCGGCAACGTTAGCTGTGTTAAACATATGGGAAAAAAGGATAATGGGCTGCATGGTCTGGGTCTTCAATGTGGTGAATTGTCTCAAAATGCTCCTGTACGAACGAAGTGTCTGTAAATATGTAATTAATGAACATGAAGCTAACAGCCAGCAGTCAAGTCTGTGCATATAAATCCTTGGTAGCGAGTGCTCAGTAAGTTACTCTGTACCACAATTGATTTTTCCAGTTGAAGACTTGGAGCAGAAGATACCTTTTTCTATTTGGCTGTGAGTAAATGTCAGCAGGGCAGAAAGATTCATATTCTGATGGGAGGGAATGAATGCATTTGCCCCGTAAGTGTGGAGAGTTAATGTTGTGCTGTATCTCTGTGTGAAATAAGTCTTAGGGAGGTAGTTGATAGGTTCTCTTCTCTCATTTGAAAGCATTCATTATTAGCAATACTCTGTATATTAAATGGAATAGCAACAGATTTGTTACATGTGGAAGAGTTCTCCTGGTTCAATTTAAAACGCGGAGCAGATTTTGCTAATGCATGTTTCCACAAGTAACCATTTATTTCTCTGGAAAAACCAAAGGCAGAGGCAGGGAATTGTTAAAAGCTCCCCAAGGCTGTCTGCTGTGCTGTGCTCCAGGCTCTCTCCTTTCTCTCTTCTTTTACAACTCTGGACTGAGATGACCATTGCAGGGAAGAGCTTTTCGCATCAATCAGCACTGGATTCTGGTTGCCAATACACAGAGAGCCAATTTAGCTGTCTACTTGAGTATGTGATCTAAGTCACGCCGAGGTTAAAGCCTTATCTAAATCCTATTAAAGCCAATACTAAGACCCCATAAACGTAATTGGGTTTAGTGTAGATCTACTTGACGGATTTCTTTTCTGTATCTTAGCACATTTGTATTTTTTGATCAGTTGAGTACCTTTTGATAAGCCGTAGTTAAACTTGTCTGGGATGGTTCCATGTATCCTTACCTTTGCTCTTTTAAATTAGAGTGGCGTATGTAATGTATAATCCAGGAAGTCAACTAATAAGTCTGTATTAAAGCCCAACTATCCCTGGGAGGGAAATTTTCTATCAGTCAGCATCACAAGCAAGTTCTTCTCTGATGTTCCTGTATTTCCATTGATGTCACTAAACTTAGTCTCCCTCACAAAGAAGTGGCTGTGATAAAGGTTTTATTTTAATTTTATCTGCACCTGTAGTTTATTTTCATTTTTGACCTCTATTCATTTAAGTAGGTTTATTGACAAAAAGGTAGAAACAGCATTTGTGCCTTGAGTAGATCGCATCCCCTGTGCTCCAAATGATGTCTCCCATTAAATACTCAATTTTGGTGGTAGGCCAAGCTGTAGACACCCTCTCGTTGGCAATTACTTGATTGAATGAATAATCTTAGCAAGTTTGATACCAGTAGTCTTACAATTAAGTGCTCAGCAATGTAACAGGAGTTTTGGCACTCGAAGTGGTTTTCAGTCCTGATGATTGATCTGTAGACTGGAGAAGAAAGGAATTGGGATGTCATTAGCAGCAGAACTAAAGAATACCTGATGCGTTGGCTTACCCATGTTTTAGGACTGTGGTCCTGGTTCAGTGGGGTTTTCTGGTGTGTGAACACAGCAAAATTAACACTCCATGGGAAGCAAGTATTGGTTATACAACTCTTCCACAAGCTCTTGAACTCAGGGGGACATTTTATGTGGATTTCTTGGAGACCAGCCTTTTATGAACGTGTTTTATTAATTAGCCTAAAACTCTCGTGAAAATATAAGTGACAGCAATTATTAAACATTTGCTGCATTTAATTTATTCCTCCTCAATTCTTCTGTGGCTTAATAGCTAAAGAAAAAGTTTGCAAGGTGATAGTGAGAGGCTCCATCTGTTCAGACAGCTAAAAGGAACCAGAGGACAACTTCTAAAGGATGAATACTAAAGGTATTGTTATTGCTCTTGCTGAGTTTAATTACAGAGAATAGGGACCAATAAATATGTCTACAGGACGTATTGATTGCTCTGTGAATGTACACATCTATTTAAAGGCAAAGTCAAAGATGTTTGTACTGCATGTGACCTATCAAGACAAGCAGAAAGCTGAAAGGTGAATATTTGGCAAAGTGAACAGTTAGTTTTGGTTTCCTTACTGCTATAAGGTGCTTTAAAAGGTCACTCAGAACACCAGAAGAGTAGCTGTGTGTGTTTTTCACCACAGAAAGGCTGGGGTTAGAAGGGGCCTCTGGAGATTAGTTCTGCTCAAAGCAAAGTCGGCTAGAACAGGTTGCTCAGGGCCACGTCCATTTGGGTTTTGAAGATCTCCAATGATGGAGACTCTGCAGCCTCTGAGGGAAACCTATTTCTGTGTTCAAGCACTGCAGCAGTAATGAAACTTGCTCTTAAATGGAATTTCTCATACTTTGGCTTGTGCCCACTGTTCCTTGTCCTGTCAATGGGCAGCACATCTCCGCTTTACCTTCCTCCTTTAGGTACTGAGACACGTTGACAAGATCCCCCTGAGTCTTCTCAAGGCTGAACAATCTTGCTGCTCTCACTCTCTTATCTAACAGATGCCTCAATCCCATAATCATCTTTGTGGCCTTCCTTTGCACTCACTTGAATGTCTAATGAATGAAAGTTTGAAATATTTTAGGTTGCATTCAGGCAGGTAATTTCATGTTCCAGTTTATTATTTCCTTCTCTGTTTAACTAAAAAAATTCCAAGCAATTTTGCACTTATCTAAAATATGGAAGGAAGCTTTGATTATGTCATCAGAAACAGTGTAAAGGATTAATCTGTAATTTGCCCTTTGGCTAATTGAGACTTCTAGATCTGGTGAAGTGAAGGGTCAAAGGCCTGAGCTTTACTTATGTGAAAACAAGAGATTGGAATGGATCAGAGGGGAGGGACATGAAACTTTGGCCCTATATTCTAAAGGAAAATCTATATTTCAGTTATTCTGTTAAATTACTCTGCTAACCCATATTCCCAGAACTTCTGCCTTTGAAGACACTGGGAAATTCATCTCCAAGACAATTGACAGTGATTTAAAAAAAGAAAAAAGTCTGAAGCAAGCTACTTTTGGTCACTTAGATGCTTTCACAATTTCTGCCACACTTGGAATAAACTCTGAATTGACCCATCATTGTTATAAAGTGTGAATTTAGCAAAAATCACAAATTCCCCCCGTGAGACCAATAATCAGAGCTTGTGATGTGTTTTATAATCACTTGGAATAGGGCAATAAGTATGTATATTTTAGTAGCAGTCATTTCATCCTTTTCGTTAAAGAAAAGTTTAAGGTTGCAAATGTGGTTTTTATTTTCCTCAAAGGTTATCTGGGTTTTTCTCCCTTGTAGGAACCCAGTGCCCTAAAGACATGTTGGATTGCTTATCCAATTATGGCTGCTTTCCTAACTAATAGTTTTTAGATATTCATTTTTAATGATTTTTATGCCTCTTGAAAATGCCAGCAATATTGCTCATAAATCATTGTCCTTTCCTTTAGCTCTCCTGGATTAATATAAATTCACTTTAATTACAATTCCAGTTGGAGCAACTGCCTTTAATCCTAGTGGTTTTAGAGGTAGGCATTTAGTTCAGTACAGCTCATTAAAGAGCAGGGCTATAGGTGAGTGTCATGATTAGAAGTAGAATGAGGTGCTGGGGGAAGGGGAATTTCTATGCTGCTGGAGATACAGCCTTAAGAAGCATTATTCTTTAGTTATGCACTGTGATGCTGAATGTTTTTCTTTCTGCTATTTTCTGCTGAGTACCGTATCGTTCTGCGTCAGCCTCGTGCGCAGGGCTTATGTATCTTGGAAATAACTGCCTGTGTATTAATGGTGACGGGAACTCAGACAGACACCGCTCCTCTCAGGGTGTCTGCGGGCAGAGGCAACGTGTTATATTTTAAATGCCTTCTCTTCATCTGAAGGTCGGTGGCGATTGGTGGCAAGAATGAAGATTCATGAGGGTTGGCGGCCGCAGGCTCGCGTCAGCAGTGGTTGGTGGTACTGGTCCCATGGCTTTCTGGCCAGCCGTGACGTATGGATGTCGAGTGAACCCCGTCCTGCACGGGAAGGGAGCTGCTCTGTCACCTTGGGTGCCCACTGGACTAGAAACTCTCTCATTTCATATCCCTGCTGTGCTAGAACAAACACAGGGGAAACAAAAATTAGCTGCAGCTAAGCTGTACTGAATATGATAAAACTGCTTTTGATTTATATTCATGGGGAGTGAAATCCAAATTGAGCCCAGAGGTGAAAGCAGAGATGTAAAACCTTATGTAGCCCACTGCCTCTTTAAGAAAACATCTATTTCTTTTGCTAAATATCAATCCAGGGGAAAAAGACCTGTGTGTGTTTCATTTTTCTTTGCTGACATTTTGATGTGATTAAATTCATGGTGCTGCAAAGAAATATTGCCAAGCAAACCTCACGGCCGAAGAAATAGTGCAGCCTTCTCCCAAAGCCAGCAAGCACCCAGCAGCTTTCTCTTCAGTGTAATTAGTAAAAGCTTGGTTCCACTCTAACCTGTAAATCACTTTTTCTCTGCATGGGGCACTTCTGTTAAATGCTGACTATCTTCTATCAACTGGCACAGCTAAACAGATGAAAAAATTAACACCTTAACACTCAGTGAGGCATTTGGAGAGTCTCGAGCAGATGTGTAATCAACAGAAAAACTCTGCTTACATGGGGTGATTTCATTCTCTAGCCACTCATTTCTGGGCTACTGATGAACTCATAAGTCAGGAGGCTGATGTGCTATTTATACTGTTTGTGGGGTTTTTTTCTTTTAAAGAAAAAATATTGTCGTGACTCACATTTCTTTGCATGTCTCGGTTCCCCGAGGAAGTGTTGCTTCTGGCATTTGACTAGGCACTAGAACACTTTCTTCTCAGTTCTTTCACAGTGGAAAAACATTTCTGTGAAAGACCAGTCCTTCTGGTTTGAGAAGACAGGTAGTGTTATGTCTAAGCCTCTGGCTTCATTTTTTTAAACTCCTTTAAAATTTTTCTGACACTGGGATTCACCAGACGGAATTTTTGATCTGAAGGGAAACAACTGACTCACACTTATTTTGTACTTGAACCAATTTCAAGAAGAAAACCACCTTCTGACCAGCTTTACCCATTTATCTTTAACTACCTGGTGGTCTGGCCCCACTCTGTTATATATATATATTTTTTTTACTTCTAATTTTTTTTTTCTTTCTTTAAAGATGGTGCAAATGCTTCCCCCTCGGTCCTTTGCAAAGCTCTTCAGGTATTGAGTTGAACAGAGCACAAACGCACAGGATGATTAAGCAAGACTCAACTTCTGAAAGTCAAGAACAAAACACAGGTTTCCTGATGATGAGCCCATCACCCTTTGACCAAACCCCAGAATCCTTTTACCCAGTACTGGGCAGGCATCTCCTGATCCCTGCCTCTTTGCTCTGGAGAGCTGGGTGTTGGGCTAAATGTGTGATTTACGAGATGCGGAAGGCTCCGTGTTTTGAGCGCTCTCCTTTTCTGACATTGGAAGAAGTCACTAAGCCACTTACTTTTTCAGTACATCACATAAAATGCAAAGTGTATTTGATGAGGAGCCACTTACACAGTTCTTTACAACATGTAGACAGAGTTACGAGGCTGGGCAGCAGCTTTGTTGATGAAAGAATAAAGTAGAATTATTTTTTTTTCTTCTAGCCTTTCAAATGGGCGGAATAAAAATTTTAATTACTTGTTTGTCTCTAAAGAATTGGGCGAAGCCATAGGCTGGGATTATGCATATGCACACGCAAGTGAGATACATATCTAGTGCCAGAAAATGGCTTGAGCCTCTGATAGGTAGTAAATTCTCTGCCTATTTACAGCTAATAGTAGATGTGCCCACACATGCTGACAGAGAAACTGTATGTCAAGGTGATCAGCAAAGGGCAAGGGGAAAGAGTCTGTTCTCTTGTGTAAAGGCAGCTGGTTGTCAGGCTCTCTCTAGGTAGTTTTTCCTGCAAAGAGGTTGACTGACCTTATGGACAGAGGAGAAAATTCTCACCTCAGTGAGCTGAGGAGCTGGTGACATGTCCCAGTCCTCTGGTAGCCACAGTCTTGCAGCCGCTCATCATCTTCATGTGCTCCTCAATCCCTTAGCCCACGATTCCTTCTTCCCTGACAGTCTGTTACAGTTTTAAGAACGCCCTGTGCTCAGTATTTACATTTATAAACCCTCCAACACCGCCTGTCTTTGGTGTCCAGTGTGACAGGAAGGTCTCGACACGAGTATTTGTGGTGTGCAGATGATGCTGGACTTTGCAGTAAGTACCGGTGTCCGGCCACCTCCTCGCGCCTTGCTGCCCAGCCCTTCCCCCCTCCCCACGCTTTCTGGAGTCGTTATTTGCAAGATGAAGTACGAAGGAATTCGTGGGTGAAATCGGGTGATCCTTGAAGACAGGAAGACTGATAATAGGACATTTGAGGGAGGAGGAGTTGTGAATGAGGACAGGTAATGGTCTATATAAATCTGTGAATAGGAGCTAGCTACCTAACAGTAGAGAATGTGCGCTACTTTATTTCTGTAGGAAGAAATGAGATTGAGTCATATATCAATTAACCTTAAGCCAGATAAATGGTTGAGGATTAATTTACTAGATAATACTGGAATCTGGGAGGATGTGGAGGATTTGTTGGAAACTATTTAAAGCATAATTAATGTTCCTTTTAAATATACAGAGATATAACAAAATGAGTTGAAAAATCTTTGTATTAGAAAATGGAACATTTTCAAAAGAAAATAAATGTTTAAGCATCAGTTCCCAGCTGCTGGGAGGTAATGTGGTTTCGTTCAAGACAAAGAAGCTTTCTGGAGTTAGGTGGCAGAGGATCATGTTCTGGTATTACAAGGACAAAATTTAAACGTTGAGTTGCTGAGCGTTTTCACAGCCTGCTGACATTAACTGGTGCTCTTTTGCCTGGCGTGGGCCCTCTACGCTTGTGTTTGGAACAGGATTTGCCTTCTGCCCTTCGCTGCGATGGCTTTTACTGGGGTCTTGAGCTGCTTGGGTTTCTACTGGCTTTTGCTCTTCCAGGGACGAGGTGCTGGGAGCAATCGTCAGCAGTTCTCTCTGTTTACCCTTTGGGGCAAAGCGCGTCGTCAAAATATGTAAATATTTCAATTGCTAATTTATACCCTTGGCATTCAGGGTGACTTTTTCAAGTGACTGACGTGCCGTGTGATTAGTTGCTCGTAGCCTCGTAATTAGCTGAAATGTCATTTACATGGAGTTGCCTTGTTGCCTGTTTTGCTGCGCGTGAGGAAGAGGAAAACCCTCGCACGGGCACCGCTGAGCTCTTCAGCTCCTCCGAGTTCCTCCTGTATTTTAGCAACACGTGAAAAATAAAAAATGCTAATGACAGAAATTATGTGCCACCTTTACTTCAATTATAACAGCAGAAAAACTGAAGCTGTGTCTCGTTTGTGTGCCCTTTGAGGGTCTGAGAGGACTTGACCTAGAACGATCCCACCCATGCAGAGTCTTCCTTGTGTGTGTACGCTGATTGGTTTGGGTTTTGTTCCTTTGACTCCTTTTTGATTTGAAGATCTCAAAACCCTTGCGGATTTTCTGCCAAGTTGTTCCTCTGCAACTCCAAAGAGTTTAGAGGCGGTTTGGGTTTTTTTTTCTTTTTTTTCCACTGTGGTAAATACGCTTCAGCCAGCCAATGCTTGATGCTGCAGGTCTAAAATGGTGTTAATATGTAACTTTCCACTGAGGTTTTGATTTTGTGATTGTCTTAATTGCCTGGCACATCTAGCACCCAGGTTCTGTAGTGTCCCACTGACATTTTTTAATTGCTTTGTTGAACCGATTATATGTTTATGGGTAAGGGTCAGGTTTTGAAAAGGAATTTGGCTCCTAAGCTCCTTTCTTATCTACACTGCGTGTTCCAGGAGGCAACGTGTTGGGATCGATCATCCACCCCGTTGTGCCTGGGGCACTTTTACTTGATCAGCAGTGCTGTGCCTCAGCTTTTATTGTATTGGTACTGGGTTTAATTCATTCCTGGGCACAAGGTGCTGGGAGAGAAATAAACCATGAGCCAGCTGCTACTAACAGGTCTGGAGGAAAATCCTTCAAACCCTTTTACTATCTGTTTAGCACCGCGGGTAAGTGGTTCTGTTGAGCTGGAGAAGCCAGATTATAAGAGCTGTTCTTTTCCCATCACTTTGATATTAGAAAGAGTGCGATAGTATTTTTACCCATCAGTAGGATGCAGAAGTTTGTCTTCCATCTGATTCCTGTATAAACAGATTTTGCGTTACTCAATACAATGCACTTTAGTGATGGGAAATGTCAAAGTGATCGGGGGAAGCTGGCATTTGGAAAGTGCCCGAGCATGTCTGCAGCTACATGTTCCTACAAGAAGTTTCCAATTCTCTTCAGCTGCTAAAACACAGACTTTCTAACCTACAAATGTGACATTAAATTCTCTTGTGGTGCAGATTAGAGAGGAAAATGACCCTGCCCACCTTCCTCTGGTTATGCGTTCACAGCAGTTTCCGAGAGAACCGAGTCCACGTGATTCAGTTTGGGTAGGAAAAATCTGTCTTGCAATAGCTGTAGTTCAGCATTTGCTTGCATTTAGCCTAGATATTGAGATCATAATATTGATGATGGCTTGGTTTTACTGTGGAAGGTGATGTTTTCTGACACCGTCTGCACCTCTTGCAATCCAAACAACTGTTACTTGGAGCTTTGGAAGATTTTTCATGTTAGGAACAGATTGAGTGTAGCCTGGCTTATTTAGAAAGTGTAGGCATGGGCCAAATTCAGAGTGACTTGAGGCCAAGTTAAGTACTAAGCTCCTCAACGTGATGTGCTGGCACCTTTCAGGTGCTTTAGAAAGCACGTGTTAGACACTGGGCTCATTTTCCAGAGAGCTAAAAGAAGCGTGATCCCGGCAGCAACAGATGATTCATGCTTTTGCTTTTAAAACAAAACAAAATTGTCACCGAACCTCAGAGGAGTATAAAAGAAGCAGTTTTCTTGCACCCAGTTGGTAGCTCTGTGATGATGTTTCTTGGCATGCATCTGCACCAGTTAAAAATAATCCTGAAATTGTGACGGGCTTGGCCCTGCTGACGCTTTTGGTTTTTTCCCTTTTCAAATCAGGTTTTCCTAAGAAGGAGGTTTTCTCTTATTATGATTTATGATGACTTGCCCTTTGTCAGAATACTCGTTTCAGTGTGAAGTCTTTGTAAAATAGCTCAGCTGATGGAGGATTTTGGGCATGAAGAAGTTATCAATATTAAAAATATCCTGTCATGACAGCAGCGCCTTTGTTAAGAAATACTTTCATTATTTGGTAAAAATGGTCAGACCCTCTACTCCTCCATGTGTCTCTTCTGTTTCCAGACTGCTTTTATGGAGGTTTGGGGTTTTTTCTCCCTCCCCTCCTTTCTCTTTCTCCTTCTCCTTCTCCCTCCCCTCCTTTCTCTTTCTCTTTCTCCTTCTCCTTCTTCTCCCTCCCCTCCTTTCTCTTTCTCTTTCTCCTTCTCCTTCTCCCTCCCCTCCTTTCTCTTTCTCCTTCTCCTTTTCCTTCTCCCTCCCCTCCTTTCTCTTTCACTTCTTTTCCATTAGCTTCTGTGATGAACAAAATGAGAATGGGTATGTTGTAATGAAAAATAGGTACCTGAAGTCAGGTCAGGAAAGGTAAATGGGTGCAGGGTGTGGAAGATGAAGTTCACTTTCAATTAAAGTCACTTACTGCTGTAACGTATCTCCCCTTGCACTCCAGCTCTGCCTTCGGAGTTATCTTGCCCTGGCAATGACAGAAGCCTGCCTGGGGGGCAGAGTTGGGGCAGTAAGAGATCTCAGAATGGATCGTTACTGCTTAAGTAAGCATAAAACATCCATGTATTTTCCCACAGTTCTGCTGTGGGAAAATAAAACCTGTCTGTTTCCCCCTATTTACTGTAGTGGGTTAGTGGTAATCACCATTTATGAAGTCACTCATAAGAAAGTAATAGCTTGAGTAGTGCTTCGGGATTAAAGCACATCTTTAAATGGTACTATAAGGAATCATTTCTGTAATGCAACGCTGATCTGTAGCCCTGAGATGAGTTTACATCCCAGGATTGACCAAACATTGCTGGGTTTATTACCCATGATGAGATGTAGTGTTCTCCTGGTTTTTTGTTCTGTGTAAGAGTAGCTTTGGTGGCTGTTGATATTTAGCACTGGGGAGATGCCCAGGGCAGAGAGTGACTTGAGCTTTCCAGTAGCCTTACCTGAGTGATGGAGAGTGATGTCTGCACCAGTTCCAGATCAATACTGGGTTTCATTTGTGCCAAGCGACTGCATTTGCCAAAGGGGGAAGGGAGCTGTGATGAAGGTTAAGAGCTGGGTAGGTAACTGGAAAACACCCAGTTGCCATTTTTCTTTTTAATGAACACCCAGGCCTGAATTCAGGGGCACTGTTACTCCGAGTGCTCCCACCAGAAATCACAGTGGCAGTTTATTTGCATCCTGGGAATGCAGAGAACCAAGTACCATAGCCTAGGGCCCTCTTGAATAAATGCAGTACAAGATGAATTAAAAAATAATAGAATGGTCCCCAAGCCCATTTATGTGATGGTAATGGTGAAAATGTCAGCATAATACCAGTTCAGTTTTATAGAAGGACCTTCTCAAAACGTATATACGGAGTCAGTATGTTTTGCACTGGATCTCATCGTGGTGATGCTGGAAGTGTAGAAACTTTGGCAGAAGGAAATTTTGAACCAGATTGTGAACTATTTCACAAATATGTTTCAGCTTTAACAGATCCAAACTCACCTCCTTTCCCCTTCAACACACTTGTGTGCTCCTTTGTCTAGAGAGGGGATCGTGCTTCAGTTTTGCATGTGAATCATAGACTTGTCAGATTTGGAAGGGACCTGAAAGCTCATCCAGTTCCAACCCCCCTGCCATGGGCAGGGACACCTCCCACTAGAGCAGGGTGC
>WUAM01000047.1:808417-823738 GCA_024336885.1 Actenoides hombroni
GCAAGGGTTGTCAGGCACTGGAATGGGCTGCCCAGGGAGCTGGGGGAGTCCCCAGCCCTGGAGGGGTTTGAGAGCTGGGCAGATGTTGTGCTCAGGGACAGGGTTGAGTGGGTTTGATCGGGCTGGGAATAAGGTTGGACTGGATGATCCTGAAGGTCTCTTCCAGCCAAAAGTATTCTATGATTGTGAAGTGATGCATGGCAGGAAAGGAATCATCCCTCCTATTTGGAAGGAGCTGTGCGATGGCTTCTTAGGCAAGAGACCCTGCGAAATGCAGGACACTTCAATCCCAGTGGTTTGTTCAGTGCTGCAGGAACAGACCCACAGAAAGCGAGTTTGATTCGTTGCGTCCCCTTCATGGATCCAAGGATGTGATCAAACCGTTGGCCAGTTGCAAGATACTGCTTGATGCTGCCCTGGTTTGAGTGTGGTTGAGCTGGACATGATGCTATCCAAGTCCTCAGTAGTGATTCCAGGAGCTGAAATGAAGGTAAGCCTTAAATATATGCAAACATCATGGAGGTTTTGGACACCCCATAGTTTTCAGATTGGAAGTTGTGTTATTTTTGCCCTGTGTTGTTCTAAATAGCTACGTAGCTAAAAAGGAATTAAATTCCTTAGCCAAACCTCGTAGCTAAGCCTTCCCAGATGACAGAGGGCTGCAATAGTAAAGAAATCCTCGGTTACAGGCTGGACAATTAAGGTTCCAGAGGAGGTATGAGGCTTGCACTGCGTTCAGGATTTGCATGAGAAACTGGCTGCACCTTAAGGAAGGTAGTGCCATCAAAATGCCTCTGCTCTCCCACCATGTCTCATAGTCTTCCTCAGTTTGCTGGAAAGCCAATCTGCTTTTACAGCTCTACTTCATGGAGGTTTAGCAATTAAATTGCTTCATGTTGAAGTTCTTACTGCTTTTGGTCAGTTTTAGCGGCAGGTTTTTAATGGGCCTCTTAGTAAACTAAGCTCCTGTGTTTTGTACTGCTCCTCTGAAAACCCACTCCCTGCAGGGCCGGGCTGACTGGTGAAGATGCTCGTGCACTGCTAAAATATGTTTGAGTTGCTGCTTTGCTTTGAATGTAAATGTGAACTTGATAAGCTAACAAGGACACTTCTGTTCATGCAGAATTCATGAATGCATGTTAAATCTGCTATAAAAGGACACTTCTTGTCTTCAGCTAAATTGACAGCCTCTCTTTCAATATATACAACTTGTGCTTGGCAAATCAAGACGTATGATTGTCTCTCTTTCAGCTAAGGAAAAAGATTTCTTTTTAATGTCTGGGTGAAAATCTATGTGATTTGCTACAATGTTTTCTTTCAAGAGATACTGCTTTGTTTTGGTAGGTAACTATTGCTTTTCCCTTTACAGCTTGTCTGTCTTAAAACACAAATTTCTGTGGGTATACACATCTGTGATTAACCTTCCACTGTCAGTCAGAGCCTCCTCACTAAGAGGTTTGTTTAGAGTTGAAAAATCATGGTGATGAGAACTTGCTCAAAGAGATTTGAAGGTATGTTGTAGTGAGCAGGATTATTTCTTTTCTTCTTCTTTTTCCCTTTTTTTTTCTTAAATATCTTCTCCTTACAAATAATTTTGGGCTTTCTATACCTGATTGCAACATGCAACAAATGAAGAAGTTGGTTCAGCTGGACAAAACGAGGCTGGAGGTAAAAAGGAGGTGTTGGGAAATCACCTGCTTTTCATCAGCAGTTTCTTTTCTCTCTAAATAACAGGGTATTCTGTGTAGTACTGCTCAATGTCTAAGCAGATGCGTGTTGACTGGAAATGATCAAATGATCAGATATTTTTCTGCTGGACCAGATTGTGCAAATGGATATCCTGCCTTTAGATGGTTATCGCTGCGCACACGGAGACCGTTGTTCCAGGGCTCTGCTCCTTGCAGGGATCATGCAAACTGGCTTTAATCGGCTTTGAATGAAGCCAGCCAGCTTCACTTACAAAACCATTCTCGGATATTAAGCTAACTTGACTGATTTTGCTTAAGGCAGATTAAGGAGCATGAACTGCCCTACCTGTAGATCTTTGAAGAAGGAAGCTTGCAGCCCAAGGGTAGAGCTGGAAGGCAGCACCATGTTTACTCAACCTGGCCATTAGAGAACAGATATTTTTTCCATTTCCTTTAGTAGCAGAAATGTTGAGATCAGTGGAAAAGCTGATGTAGAATCAATGTATTCTGTTACTAGAATTTATTTATTTTTTAGTACTGGCATGAAGAAAAGCCACCTTGGACCCTCAACACAAAAAAGGATGTGTCTGGATATTACCCTGGTGTTAGGATCCAGGTTTCTTTTGCACTTAGGTTGAATAGACAGCCCTGGCATGGACTGTGTTTTCTGCAAATGCATCTACTTTAAAAATAGATTGTTTCTTCTAGTGGCATGTTGAAATTGATGGAAATAATTCTGTCTCTTAAGCTGTTCCACGTAAATAGGAAAATGCTCTGTATATATTTAAATCAGAAACCCGGGGTTATACAGCCAGACTGGAGATCTGCAGTAAGAGCATCAGTCTACCTGAGCTTGGTGGAGTTGGAACAGCACAGACACAACCGGTTCTCCCTCAGTATCCCCAATGAAGCTGCAAAAGAATGCTCCGAGCAAACACAGTTTGGCAGAGCTCATCGTATCTAGGTCACGTGTGTGAGGAAGGCTGTTCAAAAGGAAATCTCGTGAGGAAGGCTGTTCACAAGGAAATCTCAAAAGAGCCTCTGGTTTGCCTTGGTATCAGACAGTATGACTGAGAAATGTGTGTCCCTGGCTTGAAAAAAATGTGTTGTAATACCCACGTACCACAGGATGGAGTTACAGACTTAACTTTAGAATTTTGTGCCTTCTAGCCAACCTAGTAATGTTTCTTGTGATCGTGGTTTTTGAATACTCCACTTGCAACAGATGCATACAACTGTATTGGAGAAGATCCTTCCCCAGTGCTGAGGGCAGAACAAGGTCACCCCTGACACACATCCTACCTGTGTTGTATGTTGACAGTACAGGTTGTATGTGGTGCTGGTGTCATTACTCTCTGTGCTTTAATCGCCTTCGATTCAATACTCAAGAAAGATAAAACTTTTCAGAAGCCCACTGGACTCTGTCAGGAGTTATGTTCAGCATATACTGCTGCTGTCTGGGAAAATATGTTGAGAAAAACAGTCCCCAGGGGTCATGGACCTGATGGCAGCAGCGTATGGGACGTGCAGCGACAGCATCACATGGGCAGCACGTTACTAAAATTGTGGGTTGGAGGCAACAATGAGCTGCAGCCTGGAGTAGCAGTAGATGGTCTTCCAGGCAGGATTGCTGCTAGGAGGAAAAAGGAAGCATAAAGGCATCTTCTGCTTTTGGTTTGGGTTTTTTTGTCTGTGATGGTTTTCTTTGCTTGTTTGTTTTTGTTTTCCTGTTGAAGGAAGAGGCCATGCCCTAAATACAGGTGCTGCTGAAATTCTCTCCGAAAGGAGACCTAAACCAGTGAAGCTGAAATATTGCAGGTCCTGGAGCTGGTGCTGCCAAAGAGCTCGTAAGTTGTGCTGCTCTGCCCGGGAGAGGCATTCCCAGAGGTTTCGTTTCCAGGCAGCCAAGCTAACCTTTAGCAAAATTAGTATTCATCGGCTCCTCTGCCTGTAGAAAGGTGATAGGATTTAATTACATACTAAAAAGAATTATGAAACTGAATCTACTCGTGTTTGCAAAACACTTGGAAACCTTCAGTTTGTGGAATTGGCAGTATTAATAATTGCTATCTACAGAATCCTTGTGGTTTTCTGCCTGTCAGTCAAGATACTTGGCAATATTTCCTCTTGGAAACTTCAGAGATGTCCTTTGTCATGAGCAGAGCGGCTTCCAAAGAGGGGGCTGCCCAGTTGTGAGAGAGAGTCTGCGAAGCTGCCTTCTGCAAACCATCTCGCTCCTCGTTTCTCAGCTACTCCACAAACCTCGTGGAAATCTTACATTGGCCAAAAAGCTTATCCTCAGTTGTTTCGAGTACTTTAAATCTAAAATTATAATTCAGGTTTTAGTAAATGCACTCGATTAAAGGTTAATAAAACCATCGTGTAGTGTTTTGTATTTTTTGAAGGCCTTTTTTAACACTGGAGATTAAGTTGATAGAATGTGCCTATCTGCATTGATTAGGCAGGTTAATTCTGAGGGTGTTCAAGCTCTGCTTTCTCCTCTTGAGATGTCGTCTTTTTTTTTTTTTTAATTTTTCTTTCCCATTCAATCTATTAATAAAATATTAAGCAAAGTCTTGGACACAGTGCCCTATGCTACAAAGCTAACATGGAAACCTTGATTTTTGTAAGCTTCCAGCCTTCTGCATCCTCATAAAATAAATAAATACAGGGAATCTTTATTCCTTGGACAGGTTTTCCTTGGTCTCTTGCCTTGTCAGTTGTCGTAGAGCAAGGCAAAGTCAGATTGAGTCAATACCTGGATGAGAAATCAGAAAGGAACTGGCATTAGTGAGTCACTGGTGAGTGCTTCTTTCTGACTCAGTGCCTTGCAGCGTGGAGGTAACCAAATTACCATCTTTGGGATGACATGTAAGACTAAGGTCTTTGAGAAGCGACCCAATCTGCGAGGATCTTGTAATGAAAAGAGAAACAGAGAGCTCTTAACAACCGAAATGCTAGCCGTTACACCGGCTTTGTCTAATTCCTAATATTCCAAGTGCTCTTCTCAAATGATTCTCTCTTTCTATCAGCTCTCGCCAGGAGAAATCTCAATTCAATAGCAATAATGTAATGTCTGCAGCAATTTTCTTCTACCGATTTTTATTTCTCGCATCATCTTGCATTAACCACCTGCCACCTGAATATTCACTCTGTCTGTGTGTGGACTTCAGCTCACTTTCAACTCTCAGCCTCTGTAAATTGGGGTGCAAGCCTCAAAAAAACCCAACCCCAAACCTTTACTATTTTCTTATGCTATTACAGCCAGGTATATACACGCTTGGTCACATAGCCTGAGCTTAGGGACGTGCCTATAGGGTCAGGTTTAAGAGGCTGTTCCTTAAGGTTAATGCATTGCACATTTCAACTGATAAATGTCTAGGTTGGGCAGCCTGCCCGAAGTGCAGATAAGGACTTGATCACCTCGTCTTTCAGTTGGGTTGTACCTATATTCGAGCTTTAGATTTGATGGGATTTTTTGAAGAAAATGGCTTTTCTTTTTTTTTTTCTTTTTTTTTTCTTTTTTTTCTTCTTTTTTTTATGCCCCCATCTGCTATTTCCGTTCTTTTATACACATTGCACGCCTTGCGAGCTGGATTCCTTTAAGAAAGCAATTTTGTGGGTTGCCTTTTTCATGCCTTTCCTGTGTTGTCTCTTGATGCTTAACGTGTTTGTTAACGCAGAGCTCTGGAACAGGCTGCCCAGGGAGGTTGTGGAATCTCTTTCTCTGGAAACATCTACAACCCACCTAGATCTGCTCCTGTGTGACTTGCTCTAGATGATCCTGCTCTGGCAGGGGGGTTGGACTCCATGATCTTTCAAGGTCCCTTCCAACCTTTAACATTCTGTGTAATGATGATGCAAGTGTGACCTTGTGTTGTGGTTGTTTATCACAGAATCACTGAGGTTGGAAACAACCCTCAAGATCATCAAATCCAACTGTCTACTAAATATTATGAGGACCACTAAACCATGTCCTGAAGTTCCACACGTAGACCTTTTTTTGAACCCCTCCAGGGATTGTGATTCCACCCCTTCCCTGGGTAGCCTGTTCCAAGGCCTCACCACTCTCTCAGTAAAAAAATTTTTTTTGATATCCAACTGAAACCTCCTCTGGTACAACTTCAGCCCATTTCCTCTTGTCCTGTCACCAGTCACCTGGGAGAAGAAACCAGCACCCACCTCACTACAACATCTTTTCAGATAGTTCTAGAGAGCAGTTTACCTGCAGAGGTAGTTTAGTTTAGTTTACCTGCAGCTGGCTGGGGATCAGCAGCACACTTCAGCTGACTCGTCCTCCCAAACAGCAACTGGGTATTATTATTATCTGTAGGGGTTTGATTGGAAACTACCAAGGATCTGAAAAACAAATTTGATGGTAGAGATTTGAAAGAAACAGTGATTTGTGTTCAGTCTCACTCTCCTACCCTCACTCAGTGTTCATCAGCTGGACTTTGGTGTCTCCTACACCCTCTTTCTGGCTGCTTCTGCCCATTCAGGAGCTGCTCCCAGAATAAGCAAATGGCAGCTCCTTATTTGCAGGGGCTCAGTTTGCTTTAAGGACACTTTCCAAGCCATGTGCTCCTATTTTCACGGTGCTGTCAGCTTGTCTCTTCCCACCTGCTGTACTGTCCAGCATGCTTCTGGGAAGACTATGAGAATAGTATTGACATTTCAGCCAGCTTTCAAAATTTCTTTTGGCTGAGTAACATTTTCACAGCTTTAGTGCCATCTAGAAACTTTAAATTAATAGTATTCCTGCACTGAAAGGAATGACATGGAAAAAATGATGGAATTATTCTGGTGTGAAGTTGGTAGAGGTGAGAGCAAAACTTCCTCATAAATAACACTATTACACGGATATTAGTGTTAGAATACTCTATTGCTTCTAAGCCACGTGTAGCCAAAGATACCCAAAACTTTAAATAATGTTGAAAGGTACTCCAAGGAAATCAATGGCTACTGTTGGCTGCCTCAGGTGATGTGACTGTAACACGCAGTCATGTTGGTGGTGGTGTGAAATCTCTTGGCATCTGAACTAGGAAATTGGGAACTTCTGTGGGTACCAAGCAGCCAGGAGACCAGGAGTCAAGCACTGGAGTGTGTCAATCTTTGGGATGTTAATGCTGAGTATCCAAAATAGCATCGAAAATCTCTTTAAAGCAGAGACAGTGGAGAAGAACCAGCACTGAATGAAAGAAATGAACATAGTGACATTTCCAGGAACCCTTCCATAACGCGTGCCTGTTCTATAGAACGAATATGCAAAGCAAACATATGGCCGTGGCACGACACAGTAATGCAGTCATGTGTCACTCGGGCTGGAGCAGAAGAAAGCGGACAAGTGAGATACAAAGAAATAGGAGGATTCAGTGTTAAAAGTGGGATGGTGATTTTATTTTTCCTTGCTGAAGCTGTGCTGCAAACACTCCATGTGTATTGACCGTTGGAATAACCTGAAGAAAGTGATAAAATTTGTATCACTGGATTTACTTAAACTTAAGCTGGACAAAAAGTTTTCAGTTCAATCTCCTGAGCGATGTTTTTATGATAGGACATGGCAAGTAAAGCTGAATATGTGTCTAAATTCTGTCAGAATGATTGAAGTGAGGAAATTTTCATGTAGCGGTTGATAGAAAAAACTCCTCGGGACATGTTCTCAACTAAAGTATATCTGGAGAGGTTTCTGTACAGCTGCATGAGAGACAGGGTGACAAGTATCCTTTCCTTTTCCTTTGACTAGTCATGCCACAAGTAAAACTTGATGTTTTCATTCAGTGAAATGCTCCGTGTTTGTAGATTTTGCTGTCTTGTATCACACACAGTGCTTCGTGTTTTCCTGCCGTGAAACAGGACCACATAAATATCCCTGACAAACCAGCCATGTTTATGATCCATACAGCAAACATGAAAACCCGCTGAATTTCTCCACCTTGCCAGTGGAATTTTCATGTAGCTGTGTGTGCAGAAGCACTGCGGTAGCATAACGGAGAGCGGGTGCCTCCTGAAAGGAAGAGCTGAACGTCCTCAGCTGAGCAGGTGGTTAACTTGTGCTTGGTTGAGTTTGACAGCAGTTGTGTTAGATCCCAACCCCCCGATGAACATTAAATAAAATCTGTGCTCTGAGGCAAATTCTCAACTGGTGCCATTTGGTTACGGCCGCATCCCAAGTCAATCGAAACTGCGTTGTCTTAAGGATCTGGGTCTCCATCAGCAGATGGAGAGTTGGAAACGCATCCACTTCTGTCGTGTGTCTGTGTCTTGGACTGGAAAACCTGGGAAAGTGGATAAATAGGATACAAAACCCAACGTGGCTTTATTAACAACTTGCAGTTTCTTTCTATTATTTCAATTACGCTGCCCCGTAACGAGTTCAATATACTTTTGTAATGTTACTATAAAGCTGCCTATGGGATGACAAGAATATATGGTATGATGTTACAGTCCTTTCATAACATTCTGGAGTAATTAGGACATAAAATTGAACTGAACCTTTAAAACACATTTCAACTCTTTTCTCTATGTATTACTCTTCAGCGGGCAAGGACAGTAATTTAATATTGACTTCTGGCTGCAAGATTACCATATAATCTAAATGCTAATAACAATTAAAGCACAGTGTGGTGATTAAAGTGTCTCTTGGAATATTGAAAATACAGGTAATAAATGGTGTAAGGATGTGAAACAAAGCTGGAATTTAAAAAACCCATTCTGAAGCTCTGTGCTGAGAAAAATAGGTTGGGCTGAAGAAAAGTTTTCTTTGCAGTCTGTGTACTTCTTTCAGGCCGAGCCCTCAAACACACAATTTTGTCTGATATATTTTTATTTCAGGCTCTATCATATGGAAACCAGACCTTTGAAGCCCATCTCTGTGCTTTTTTCCCCTGCTTCTCCCTTTTCCATAAGCAAGAGTTTCTTGGGAGACGTTAAAGTAATGGCTTCCCTCACAAATGGAGAGGAAGATTTTCTTTTGAAAGTTAGTTCTTATTAATGAAATACACACTTCAGAGTATTTTTTTTTTTCTAGGAGGCAGAAGAACCATGAAAGGCAGCTGAAACAAGAAAGAAATGAAATGCATAAAGCCTTTAAAAATACACAGCCATATGTGAAAATGCGTGAGATTTATTAAGCAAGATACGCGCCGTGATAAATGTGCAGCACAAAAGGTCTCTTGGCTCAGCTGTTAGTTCTTCCCAAACTGTGTTTGTGTTTAGCTTTGCTTGTAGCTTAAAGCAGTAGTGCTTGTTCCCCTAACGTGCTGAATTTCATGGAATTTTAATGGGTTTATTCACCGTAGCAGAATGGATCTGGAATATTAAGTGTTGGAGCAAGAGGGATCTAGATTCTGGAGTTACAGCAGCAGGGGAGGTTCTGGAGGGATCCTGGTGACTGGGCTCATGCCAGAGGATCCAGGATCTGCCCTGAGGTCTTCAGTTAATCATAATTATATGTAATCATATACTGGAGGCAGGGGGGGACTTACCAGTGTGGCTTCTGATTTCATATTGCCATGTCCATTTTCCTTCAGAAACCCTTTGAAGATGTTCATTGATGTGCTTGTGTAGGACCCTGCTTCAAAAGCCCCCGTAGTTTTTTTTCAGTTACCATGTTCCTGTCAACTTCTGAATTAATTCTCTTAGAACAGAACTTCTTTTCTTTTTTTTTAACTGACAAAAAAAAAAAAAAAAAAAAAAGCTTTGCAAGAATTTTTGTTTGTTTGTTTGTTTTTCCCCTTGGTGTCTCAATTTCTCCATCTGCTCCCACAGATGCAGAGTGACCCAGCAGGGCATGAAACAGTTGTCGTAAGCCGCACAGGGGCTATCCAGGGATCTTTCCCCAGCCAGTGCCTTCTTGTGAGGTTTTTTCAGCCTGGTTTAATTTTCAACCTTGCAAGGCTGACAGGTTTATTTTGCCCTTCTTTTTCTGTTTGTTTGGTGTTTGTTGGTTTTGGGGGGTTTTTTGTTAGTTTAGGGGTGGGTTTTTTGTATTTTTTTTGTTGTTGCTGGGGTTTTTTTGCCTGTGTGTATATGGTTTTTTTTGTTTGGGGTTTTTTTGTTTGTTGTTTTTTCTTTTTTTCTTTTCTTGGTTTTTTTTCTTTGTAATTTTGGGGGAGGAAAGGGGCAAAACAAGGCTATAAAAATAAATCAGTTACCGGCTCTTCCATTCTCTTGTTTCTCTCTCTTCATTTCAAGCAGGTAGCAGATGAAATTGAAGTGTGCTGCAGATGGAGATAAAAGTCTTGGGGAGATGAGGAAAGGTTATTTGCGTGAAACAACTGAACATGTGCAAGTAGGAGGAACTCTGGTTTTACATTGTCTACCAGAAATGCATTGGGCAGAGCATCTGCTTGAGCCCAGAGGAGAGAATAAGTCGATTGGTGCAGGGGATTTGCTGTGAAGGCATTATTAATTTCATCTGTCTTTTGATTTTTCACTCTCTGTTTGGAAGGTGTACTGCTTGACGTTCCCCAGCCCAAGGGTAGGACACAGAGTTCGTGCTGAGCTGCAGAACACTGATGTTTGATAGGGCACTGACTTTGTCTTTATGCTTATCTTCGAATAGCCGGCGAGAGAGAATGACAATATTTGAGTCTCCCAGCAAGGGGGTTTTATAAGACAGACTGGAAAATGTAGCCAACTTGGATTTCTGTGAATTACAGGTATTTTGGCAAAAGCAACAGGAACTCCTAGTAGAAAATAGACCCTAGAAACCCTTTGTTCTAACAGCAAGAAACTGAGTGTACCTGTAACACTCAAGCTTTTTAGGTGCGCGTTCTTCTAAACCATCATTAGCCATGAGATGGGCTCTGCGTGCCCAAGTGAGATTGTGATTGTCATGGTCAGTGGAAGGTTTAAGACCCTTTGGTAAACGTCAAAGTAAGTGGAATATTGTCAGGCTCTGGGTTTCTAAACTGTACATTGCCTGTGTGAATGTCTCCAGATGTACGGGGAAAGACTAGAACATGGGCTGTTGGGTTCAGAAAGGACCTGGAGAGTATCTAAGGCAAAGTGACAGTGACTGTGTCACTCCAGCTTTGTTGGGAGACGTCTGTGGTCCCTCAGAAGGGGTTTGAATTGTGCAAATCCCCGCTGACCTTTCTCTTTGCCAGCGGAAAGACTTTGAACCCTTGTTTTTTTGTTTCAAAGACGTGCGTGCAATCCAGTAGGTTTCAAGCTTTATGTTGCAGCTGAGTTTTGTTCTCTTTGTGTGGTCTGTATCAGTGTAACCATTTCTGTTTTGTGAATCCTTACAGAAAGTGGTTATAAATTTGATTTGGGAAATTTTGCTTTGGCCATTGTTAGAGATAAACCACACGGAGCGATCACCCATGTCAGTCCTCATCTTATTATTGGAGTTTATCTCAGAATAAAGACGTTTTAAAGGTAAGAACTACTTACCCAGTGTGTTAAGTCACTGCTGCTTCTTACTGTAATTCTGCTGCATGTTGGATGAGCTAATTGAAAAACAAATGTTTCTGAATTTAAGGTCAAGAGATCTGAATCTCTAAGTTAAAATCAACTAGGATTTAATTTGGGCTCTCTAAACTGTATCTGACAACTGCAGCCATTTATCTTATTGTGTCTGTTAATTTGCTTTGCATTCTCCTTCCTTTCATAGATTGAACTTGACTGTCTTGACATTACTTTCCTTCTAAAAACTGTTTCTAGTATTTTATTTTCTAATTAGCACTTCATTTTTCATCTTGCTTAACCCTGTGGCATGTTGATATTCTTAAGAGGAGTAGCAGGATGGATTTTTTTTTTTATCTACCTAAGTTTGGCAAAGTCCGAAGTTGAAAGTGGCAGCAATTGTACCTGTTCCTCAGTTCTTAGTTTTAATTGGCTTTAAGAGCACTCCCTCCATCTTTAAGACTCTGATCTTAGAAACTTCTGCACTTGAGTGGGTTTATTTATGTGCATCCTTGGAGCTGGCTGTGAAATACCAGAGGTGAATGGCAGCCCCAAGAAAGGCGACCCAGACTCCCAGCTGAGCTCACGTTGTTGCAGCCTCCAACAATTCAATATTCAGAACAAAGCAATATTTTAAAACACCCTGAAAAGCAGCAGAGACTTTGTACTAAAAATAACAAAGGCTTTCCCATTTAGCCGTTCCGGCTGAGGACTGTTGTTTGTTCTCAGAGATAATTAGCAGCCGTCCTCAGAGCTTATGGAACGGCTTTGTACATGTAACTGTCAGTTGAAAAACACAGGAGAAATGCAGCAAGGCTACTTAGAGCCTACCACGAAATACCAGATTAATGAGTCATCTCCCAGGCTGATGGAAGAGGAAGAAAAGTCTTGAATAAAAAGAAAAGCCACTCATTCAGTAATATCCAGCATCTCTCTTTGGAGCTTGTTTCCCATCAGGCCGTGGCTCTCTCCTGCAAGCTTCCTTGGCATCATCATGCAAATGCTGAATCTTTCTGGTCGGAGCCAAACACTTCAAAGTTGAGGCCTGCTTTGGAAGCAGGAGAGAAATTTGCCTCTTCACAAGCCTAATGTGAGTGTTCTAAAACCCATACATAGAGTGAAGCTTTAGATAGCATGATGAAAGCTCATAAAAAATAGAAGTACAACCTAAAGAAATAGTCGTTCGTTTATTTTTAGTCCAGAAGCCTGTAACTTCTGTGCTTTATTAAAAATAACAATTTGCCATCTGTAGCAACTGATAGGCAGTTAATCTGAATATGATCTGTGGATGTGAGGCCAGATCTGCAAGTATTCACACCTCGAAGGGGTCATGGCCTTAAACTCCATGACAACCCAGTTACGTTCGTGTGGTGCGTCAGTGTTCTGGTACCGACTGTTTCTGGCTTACCAGTCTGCCAAGAGAATTTCTCTGGTCTTTAATTATTTTCGTTTATTTTCAATCAATCGGCAGAGTTAGAATATTGTTTCATTTACTGATTTGTTGGACTCAGTCCTTGGACACCCCTCTCCAGTCGTTTTGACCTATCTGATGGTAAGGCAATCAATGCCGGAGGAGGAAAAGAGAATTCCCCTGCTCTGAATTAACAGCTCCATGGCTCTTACAAGTTCAGTGCCATGCCAGCCCCAGTTGTCTTAACCACTTGCTGTGATTCTTCTCTCTTGGGCAGCTGTAGGCTGGCAGATACGGAGTCATTTGTTTCAGCAGACTTTTTATTTGTGCTGATTTCCAGGGACCTGCAGCGTGGTCTAGAGCAGGTCGCTGAGGAAGGCACGTGTTCGAGTGCGCTGTCCAGATCTTCACACCCCTCTGTCTCTCAGCTATGCCCCATGATCCTCATGTGAGGGAATAGTGGGGGGTTTCTTCCAGCTTTCCACCATGAGATTAGTGTTGAAAGATCGGGCTCCAGACAAGAATATGGCTTGTTACATCAGCATTACTGTCAGTCGTACGAAAGGCTTTGATCAGCAAAGGAATGCACAAATTAAGTACCTGTGGCTTTGATTTCTCTCACACATTCACTGCTTCTCTAAAAACCCCCAAGTGCCATCGAGGGCCATCATTTTGAAAGTACCTGCCTGCACATCTTGCAGCGTGGAATGTGCACGACCAATCGGATTATTTCCTATTACAGATTTTGTCCATCACGCTGCTTGTAAAGGTTTTTCTTTATCTGCTCGATGTGCTTTTATGACAGTCTCTCAGCATTTAATATGATTCCAGTTGCTGTTATTGGCACCTGCATACAAAATACAGATGGATGTCTCTGCGGCAGAGGATAATGTGACCTCAGGATGTGCCACATGATTACAAATGATAAGAAATTTGTCTTCTGAGTAAACTTTTATGACCGTACGTAAGGACAATTTAAAAGCAGTAGTGTTATACAAGAGCTTATTTAGAGCTAGAGAATCCAGTCCCTGGAAAATTCCTGTTAGGAAAGGCCAAAATTTCCCATGAGGTACATACTATATATATATATATTTGTTTAATTTGTAACAACCAGAATAATTCATTCCAAGCACTGTCAAGGCAGTAGTAATTCTAATCTCACTTTGACTGTATTTAGTGTTATGATATTGTGAACATCAAAGGCTCATTGCTCTCAGTGCAGACTTACTTGAGACTTGCCACTTTGCTCAAGAAGCCTTATAGGGTGCAGATATTGGAGTTGGTTCATAAAATGATTAATAACCAAATGGTTAAACTATATAAAAATTTATTCTGTTGCTCCTTAATGTGTGTTTGAAATTGTCTTAATTGTTGTCATTTTAAAGAATGACAGGAAAGAAAATAACCTCGTTATGCTTTGCTGGCTGACTCACTATTTGCATCCTCCCTTAATGCAAAATGTGAGATCTGTGGAGGATTTTATGCTATAATGGAGCTGCACCTGGGATTACTCTGTGTTCTCCTGTTGCTCTGACTCCACACAAGGTTAAAGAGTCTCACTAATAGATAGATTTTTATGCAAGTGAGTTTTCATTAGTCTCGGAGAAAATAAATCTTTGAATGCCTCTGCTCTGCGGCAGAACTTGAACGTTGTTTTACATCTGGAAAACCTCAATGTTTCTGAGGCTTTTAGCAAGTGAGTCCTTAAACTTCCAGTTTACTTACTTCCAGTGTCTACTCCGTTCAGAAACGAGGCATTAGTTTAGCATCAGTCACAGCCGGCACAGGTGGTACAAACTTGGTCCTGTTTGCTCAGCTGCAGGACTCTGCTTTTATTTAGGTTTATCCTTTTTGGGCCTTTTCACAATATTAGACACGATCAAAACTGGAACTTCCATCCCAAAGAAAATTCTTGTACTTGAAAGGAAAAATCTGTTTCTTCAGACTGTCATGAACTCGGGCACTCCAGAACACTTCTGCTGAGGACTGTGAAGGATTGTCTTTTGATTATGCTGATGGAAAATGAAACATGGTTGTCTTTTTTCTTTTTTTTTTCTTTTTCCTAGTAGAAAGTGCCACAGAGAGTTTTACCAAACTGATCAATGCACAGCTTTTTAATCTACTCAGAGCACATTTTCAGACATAGATCACTTCCATTCGCGGTCTTACGCCACCGTTTAAATAATACAATAATGCCAAGAAAATAACTCAGCAATCCTGGCCTTAAAGCCCAGCTCTAATTGCTAAAGAATGCAGTCTTTGTAAGAAAGTTGTGATGAATGTAGAGCTCTCGAGTTGCTCCGTGTTCCTTCTGAATGTATGGATGTCACACTCCTTTCCGTCCACCGCTTTTAGCTCCCTTCTGTAGTTACTCTTGGAAAAGCCGAAAGGTGCTGAGGCTGAAATGCAACATCAGTGTGTAACGGGGCTCTGTGGTGCTCTTTATTCCTCTCACCTCTTCAATTAGCAGGTGCACTATCGTTAAAATCATCAGCAAACCCCCCCACCCCCGAAACCTCTTTCCTCTCCAGTGATTTAAGCTGAATTCTGAGAAGTGAGTGGGTTTTGCCAGCAGGCGTCTGCCAGCTTAGCTACAGCCACCTCCAGTCTGAGCACTGGCAGGTCAGCCTCATGAATCTGTTGGGACCTGGCCACATGTGGCACTTGAATATGACAGCTGTAATTCTTCCTGTATTATGGGGAGATTTCAGTAACACTGAAATGACTGTTCCCACTTCTACCCTTTCAAGAGGAACCAGCCTCAAGTTGCCCCAGGGGGGGTTTAGGTTGGAGCTGAGGAACAATTTCTTC
>WUAM01000047.1:834018-846989 GCA_024336885.1 Actenoides hombroni
TGGGATTAGCAGGGGGTTGGTAGCGGCGCGGAGGGGCCCGTGTGGGAGGTCGCGGCGGGTTCCGGCCGGCCCAGCAGCAGCAGCAGCAGCCGAAATGGCCGCGGCCCCTGCCCGGGGCTCCAGCTGCTGCAGGCAGCACCCGGCAGCTCTGCCGAGACGGGTCCGAGATGGGGCAGGAGGTGACGGGGCAGGGGACGCGAAGGGTGATGCTGGAGGAGAGGAAGAGGAGGAGGAAGCAGAAGTGGAGAGGCTGAGGGAGGCACAGAGGGTGAGGTGCTGGGAGCACAGCTGCGGGGTTTCTCTTAAGCCATTGCTCGCTTCTTGGTTGTCTGTTTCTCAATACTGCAGCCGGTATTTAAAAGTTTATGCTAATTGGCAGTTCAGTAAGTGGAATTTCCCCACTTGACACAGTTTTGCCTGTGACACTCGACTTAGATTCATAGATGGGTGAAAAAAAAGTGGCACCAAAAGCCCCTGTGAGAGTTACCTTTACACCTGCAAGCAGGGAAAGGATTCAGAAGCTCCTAAACAAGTGTCAGTGGGATGTGAAGGGTCTTGAAGGCACTTGATTATTTAAAAAAAAATTTGTCTATGTAATCAAGAACCTAAATACTTAGAAAAAGGAAAATGTTTGTGTCTCAGGTGAAATCTTGGCCCTGTTTTGTTGAGCCAGGGAATGGGGTTTTATGGACACAGCATTTGGCTCTCTCATTGCAGCTCTCGCAGACCAGCAGAGTAATTAAGTGGCCGTAACTTGTAGAACCAGGAGAAATCATGTCCAAGTAAATAGAGCAAAGAATGTGTGTGTTTGGGCGAGAGGGGATTTTTACAATACTGTTTTGCTGTTTAAGGAGAGAGCTGTGGGGAGGAGAAAATCCGGACCTCCTGTTCCTATTCCTAATAACATAGCGAAAGATAAAAGGCAGCAAAGATGTAATCCAGCCACGAGGTTAGGCGGATTACCAGGGGACGTACAGCAATTGGTTGGTGTCAGGTGTCAGTCTTGAAAGCTTGAAAAGCTTAAACCGAAGAGCAATGAAAACACTGGATGGAGTTTTTTCAGATACCCGAGGCAAAAGGACGCGCCGAAACGTAAAGCGACGTGTGGCAACGACGCGTGGGCTCTGGTGCTAACGGAGATGTGTCTGCTTGCTAATGAGCCAACAGTCGCTGCGTTGTTCACATGCTGGAAGCGAAAATCTTCCTGCTCAGCACCTATGCCCTAGGGCAGGCATCCAAATGACATGAGAGTGGGCAACATGACAATTAGCGAGCTATTCTAGGAAGGTGATACATGCTGAGCATAATAAAATTCAAGGCACATCTTGGAGGTTACGTGGGTCTTTCTGATGACTCCATCATTGAGGTAGTGTTTTAGTTTTAAGTTATCAAGTCACTTCAAAAGTCCTTCATACTGTTATCAAAATTAATAAGTAACCTGGTGAGACAAGTGGTAGAATGTGTTGAGCTAAACGTTGAGGTTTTAAGGTACCCGGTTCTACATTTCATGCTACTTGTGTAAAAAAAGTGTGAAAATTGAGCATAATGTGGGAAAACTGGGACTAGGCTAAAGTGTTCTTCAGCGCTTTTGGGCTTATATTCTAAAGGTTTGGAAGTAACAGAAATTGCTGGGTTAGGTTTCAAGTAAAGGGTTATCACATCTAGATGCATTTCAGTACCGTCCTAGAGATCTCGGTTGTCTCCTGACTTCACAGAATCACAGAGTTTTAGTGGTTGGAAGGGACCTTGAAAGATCGAATCCAACCCCCCTGCCAGAGCAGGGTCACCTACAGCAGGTCCCACAGGAACAGAGCCAGGGGGGCTGGAAAGTCTCCAGAGAAGGAGACTTCACAACCCCTCTGGGCAGCCTGGGCCAGGCTCTGGCACTCTCACAGTGAAAGTTTCTCCTGATGTTTCCCTGGACCCTCCCCTGTTCCAGCTTCCACCCCTTGCCCCTTGTCCTAGTCTCCTCATTTTCTTTAGAGCAGCAGAGTTGGTTCAGGATGCTGCGCGTCGGGTGTAGTGGCGATTCGTGCTCGCTTTGTCCTTAAGTAGGTGTTGACAGAAGGTGCATCACGGGAGAGGACTGGGCTTGGGGTGGCTTTTGCATTTCAGCAGCTGAGCCAACACGCCTTCTGTTTTAGATTATCCATAGAGTGAAGCATTTTAAAGTGATGGCCTTGAGCAGACTTAACAGCATTGCTGTGACCTCTGTGATTTGGAACTACTGATAATAATAATAATTTGGGAGTCACTTTGTGGTCCCCTGATGAAAGTGAATGTGTAATTAGATATTTGAATTAATTACGTTGCACTTGAGTTAACTGAGATGCCAAAAGGCTAAATGAGTCCCCCAGGGGCTCATAACAAGTTGGTGGCAGAGCTGAAAATAAACCACAAATATTTTCACCTCCGTGCTTTCCCTTTGCCATAGACAAAACTGGTAATGGCTCTTATTTTACTGTTTTTATTTTAAGGAAGGGCCACGCGTTCCAAAACCAGGCTAGGCAAAATGCCAGGCGTTGAAGAAAGAACAGCTTTGCATAAGCAGAATTTGCTTGGAGTTGTCCTCAGTGTTTTTCTGTCTTGTCTCCCACAGACGGAGAGGGGATGAGTTTCAGTGGGGAAGGCACGGCGCGGTCAAAGAGCTGTAAGAGCCTCCAGAGAGCTTCATTTGCCAGTTCTTCGTTGCAGGTAAGTTATATAAACACTGCAAATCAATCTCATTTCTATAATTGAGGTGACAAATTAGAGAAAACAACCTAGTGACAAACTATTGTAATTATAGAAAATCAGCCAGTCAACTAATTGACGTAACAACCTATCAACAAGATGTATGCATTTAAACACCGTCCCACGTACAGTAATTAGAAGAGTAAAGCTGGTGAAATGTCATCTTCCCTTTTACACGGGGGGGGGGAATAACTAGAACTCTGAACCTTTGAAGGTTCTGGTTTTGCATGTCATACCAACGTGTTTGTGCCATGCTTTTGTCACCACCTGAAGCGGTCAGCTCTAGGCAGAAATCTTTGACTCTTGGGTGAGATCTTGGACTCGGTGACCTCTTTGGAAAGGAGTTTTTGTTTGGTTGGTGGTCCAGTCAGAATTCTTGTGACGTGAGTTGTAATAGGTTGTGACAAGTGTATCTTATGTTGATGTACGGTGTTTTTTCCCCAGATGTTCTTGGAATGCTGTTTTCTGAGCAGCAGTAATCATAGTTAATTATTACTAAAATTGGTTGGTTATTAATTATTACTGTAATTGATCATTTTGTGTAAATAAGCTCTTAATTTGCATTCATGCAGAATTTCTTGTGTGCTTATCCCTAAAACAAGGAAAAATGAGTGGGAGCAGAGGTAGCCCTGCTTAGCTACAATTAGTTTTGACACCATATGTAATTATTATGTGTGTAATTCCATTTAGTACAGTGCAAGTGCAGTAAATGAGACCATGTATAAATGCAGCTCCCCTTGTACAAGCATCCTAACCTTCTGGCACAGTCCTGGAATGCAAGAGATGGAGTTTCCACTCTTCCAGGCTTGTGCCCTTTTCTACACTAGGCCTGTCAAGAACATTAAGCCCATTTGCACAATGAACAGCATTACTGGTTTAAATAAGAGGGTGGAAGTGAAGGGAGACAACTGCTGCTTTACCTGTGGACTGCAAAGCGTTTCCCCATGGGAATGCTTGGGAAGAAACAGCCCGTGCTGCAATGTCAACAGAGACTCTGCTGCTATTAATGCTCCATGTAAACACTTTGCTGAACGTTGATGGTGTATAAATAGTGGAGAAGCAAAAAAAAAGGCACGTGGGGACTTGTTCAGATCCCCAGCAGCTAGAATTTTGATTATCTTTACAACACAAGCCAAGACAGTATCAAAGACAATGGCAAAACGCAGGCACCGTGATAAAGGATTTACACACGTGTTCTTTACTTGAAAAACAGTATGAAAGGGAGGAGAGATTATCAACTTCAAAGAGCTGCCTTTAAGATAGGGATATACACATACTGTCAGGAAACTGTTCTTCCCTCCCGTGCTAACAGAGGAGCAGTCTTCACTTGAGCCAAAAGCCAGAGCAGGAGCCTTGAAACTTGGCGTTGAGTTTCAGCAGCGAGACGGTTGGGATGGCAGTGCTGTCAGACATGGGTACTGCACTGAGTGTGTGCACGCCTGCAGCCCTGTTTCAGCTTCTGCACTTCTGCTTTGCTGTCCAGATAAATGTCACAGCGACAGGCTCCAAAACCAGAGGTTATTTTGAAAGGCTTCAGCAATGGAGCAGATCAGAAGTGGACGGGTAGCTCCAAACTGCTGTGCTGTTGTGCGCTCCCAGCCTGTGAGTGATATTGATGTCTTTGGAGTCCTTGAAAAAAGAGGGGGGAAAAAAGGGAGTGTGCAGATTTCTTGTGTTTGGTTTTTGGTTTTATTGGTTTATTATTTTGTTTTGTTTTGGGTTTTTTTAATATATTTTATATTTAGTGTGCCTGGAGTATCATGTTTTGAGAATGTCATGGATGGGCCAGTCCTTTCTGGGTGTTTTGTTGGATAACATCTCTCTCCGTGTGATTTGGCAAGAAGCAGGTTAAATATATTCAAAATACCATCTAGGAAGCAGGTTTCCTCATGGCTTCAAAGGTATATGGCTGGTTTTGGAGGGGAGGAGATACTGGCAAAAGGTAGAGGAGAATTAGTCATTGAATGCCTGATTAAATGTGCTAGAAGGTACTGGGTTTAGGCAGGTTTGGGGTTTTTTTTCCCTGTAAATCTGCAAACATTTGTGCAATACAAAAAACTATCAAAATGTAAACCCCTAAGGAGCTGAAAACCAAAGTAAAAGAGCAATCTTTGATTAACTTTTTCAATGGAAACAATTAGGCCACTGCCCAACACCTTTGCATATGATTTTATTTAACACTTCTAACTTTACTGACCTTATCAAATATCTCATAACCAGTTCCATTAAGATCAGTAGCAGTGTGTGGCTGTTGAAATGATTCATTTTTTTCTGACCTATATATGTGTCTTGAAACAGTCACATCACAATTCTCTTTATCCTTCTATTTAGGTGCAAACTTGTCATTAAAATATATAGGACCTTTGAGGGATTCTTTACCATTCTCCTCTCACCCCCTGGCACACTTTGCCTTCTCTTCCGTGCTGAGATTCATAGTTGGAAACTTTTTGTGGTCTATGTGTTTATTTCACCCTCAGTATTTATGATGGGTATCTGCAGAGAGAAATAGGCAATGTGTAGCCATTCAGTAAAGGCTGAATCTTATTTTACTAAGAGTTACACAAACCCATTTCACTTGTTTACTGAGCAGAGGTATATTCACAAAGCTTTGAGTTACACTGTTGACTTTCACTACGAGGTAAAGTGGAAACGAACATAGGGAGAAAAGTGGGAGAATAAAAAAGGGAGGGATGATAAAAGTGCTATTTTTTTTTTCCTTCTTAAGAACAAAGCAGTTTTACACTTGGCCACAACCCCCTTCTTCCTTGGTAAAGGTATATTTTGAATGATTTAAGGATACTTCAGCATTTTGAATGCGTATGGCAGGATTTCTGAAGCTGTGCACTTTTTTTTGTAGGGCTTTGAATAAATGAAATACTATCTTAGGTATTGTCCTCCATTCCCCTTCTATCTGAGCGACTCTTAATCTTTAATGTACTTACTCTGACAACACCCCTGTGAGTTATGGAAGTTCTATTATCCTTTTCACAAGTGAAGAACTAAGGAACAAAGAGGCTCAGACTGAGATTTTCTTTTTAGGCTCCTTGCCTTGAGTGAGAACTGTTACTGAAGTGTCTTCTCTGCTTCCAGTTAAGTTTGTTAGCGGTGCAGTGCTAATTAGGGCAGCATCTACAAAGAAATCCCCCACACTCCTCTAGTGCTCAGACACAGTAAACCAGTCTGGGATGGATTTAGATAGCCTCAAGTTGGCTGAGATTTGTTGGGCTGATGAACTAAAGTGGTTATTCCCTAGAAGCAGAACCAGCATGGTTTGGGTCGCTGCCCTGCAAACGTGGCCTACAAAGCTGCGAGGACACAAATGCACCCTTTCCCCAGGTCAGCTGGCACCTAGACAAATACATTAATTGTTTTCCTCCTACCTTTGTCATATAATTATACTTTCCCTGATTTCAAGTGTGATTTCTTATAAACTGTAATCGGCTTATGGTTTTCATTCTGTATGGTTTGAACTTTATGATTATTTGGGGTTTTTTTTGACCTAGAAACAAGCAGCCTTATAGCAACGCCTGAAGTCTTAGTGCAGTGTATTACTTCAGAGTCCCTGGAAGACATGTTTTTTTTCCCCAGGTCAGCAAATGCTTGTAGGTTTTGATAGATATTCTCAATTATGTCTCCACAAACGAATTATGAGTTGTGAAAGGAACAAAATGCACACGCTCTTAGGACTTTGGGGGATTCAGCGGTGTAGTCCCAGCGCTGGTTCTGAAGGGAGGAGGTTAGAAGAGGCAGGGAAAGCAAAAAATGCCTTATTACTTGCCCTAGCAGTACTGCTGAAGGCTGCTGTGCCGTGCGTATTGTGGGTATTTGTAGGTGTTTTTATGTTGACTGAAAATGTTTTATCAGCTTGTCTTCTTTTAAAAAACAGTGTCTCAAGATGTGATTTCTCAAGGGAAATGGCTTCCTAGAAACATGCTTCAGTTTTCCTCACTATGAAGAAAAAACATCCCTGTGTGCAGCATAGAGGCACTATCCTTACAGTGCCATTTTGTGTCATCTTGCCTGTGTCCAGTGAGTGTGGCTCTGGCTGAGACACCCCGACCTGGATTTCCACCGTGCTAGGGCTCTACTTCAAGATGTTGAGCAAGTCAAATAACCTGAAAGAAAAAATCCTTGATCTGTCAAGCTTAAGACACTTTAAGTGAAGCAGAGCTTCCAACAGCCTTTATTCTTTATGATATTTTGGCTTTATGTGTCTGTGAACATTACTTTTTTTTCTCTTCTATACTTTTAATGCAGCAGGAGGAAAAAATAAAATAAAATACAGTCCTTCTAACTGAAATGGTAGCAGTTGAGCTTAGATTATTTTTGCAAGCCATAGTCTGAAGTTGAAGTGCTATGTTGGTTTTAAAGCAGCTAGTGACTTACACAGAGATTAAGAGAACTTAAATGGAGGTAGAGCAAGACAGGGAAGGAATACAGTTTTAACAGCCAAAGGTGATTTTTATGAGGATTTATTTTACATTCCTAACACTTATTTTACTGCTCAGTAGTGCAGATCACTTTGGCACTTTGCAGTTCTATTAAAGGAGCAGATTTTCAGAAACAAGAGCGTGTGGAGTGTGTGTGACAGTAGGTTGCAATTAAAACCTTGGGTATTGAACAGTAGATGAGAAGAGATGGTTTGTGGCATCAAAAGAAAGAATGCCCTAAGTGTGTACCTACTATTTAAAGCTCTATAGTGCTTTTTGCTTTGTGCACTGATTAGATCAAACAGAGCTGTATAACATAATAACTAAGCAGGCAGCCTGTTTGGTACTTCAACTAGAGATTTCTAAATGAAGTTATTTCTAGACTGTTCATGGTCCATGGAACAATTACCTTCTGAGGAGAAAATAAAACATCTTGAGTGTTGCAGGCAGCATCTTTGATGCTGCAGCAGCCAGGAAGTCTCGTAATAAAATGTTTTACCTAAAACAAGAGTGGGGGGAGACACCCAGAGCCCGAGCCACCACCATAAGATCTTTCCTTGAGAAAATGCACCCTGGTTTGGATTGCTTGCGCCCATGTTTGTGTTCACAGGGTCACAGGTTGAGCAGGAGCTGCAAATGCTCTGCGTGGAGAAGTTTGAAACCCCTACCAGCATTGGTAGAGACTGTACCGAACCAGGAGTCTATGAGGGTGGCTCTTGGAAACATTTTCAATTAAACTTTCCAAAAATGCCATGCCTTGAGTAAGGACCTGAACTAATAAACCGTTTTGCCCAGCGTGTGCATTTGAAGTTGCCTGGCAATATGCTTGGAGGCATATCTCAGGAAGCTACACCACGATGGAAAAAGAGAATAAAGCTTTTAAGCTTTGTGAGTTCATAAGTTTTCTCCTCGTCTCTTTCTCCTGGCAGTAGCCATTTACAACTGCCTTTTTTAGCCACAGGAAAGCCTGCTCTGGAACTGAAGAGCTCTGTGAAATGTATTCCCTCTGAAGGCAACATCTGCGCTGCTCTGAGACTCCTGGCAGGAAGGGTGCTGTATATGCTAATCACCTTCACCGTGTTAATGGGGAAGAATGGTAATTATTTCAGGTGGGAGTAGGCACTGGTTTACACCGAGGGAGGCAGGATTGAGACTGGAAATTATTGCAGGCATCTGCAAAGGTGTGCTGCTACAGGTTGGGTTTGTCTTTCTCTTTAGCTTGCTTGCTCCAGTGTGTTTAGATTGAAGGGGAAAAAAAAATAAAGGAGGGGGAATCATGTGCATCAGTGAAGTCTTCAGTTAATCAGAATTTGATTACAATAAGAGCTCAGAAATTATTACACAGCGTGGTTAATTATTAGAAAGATGAAGTTGTATGTTGAAGTAATTGCAGTAAGCAGCCCAGCTGGAAAAAATAATTCAGATTTTCAGCCCCTAAACTGTATGCTGTGTGGCACTGGTACATCCCTACACCTGAAGTCAGGCATAACACTTCTTTTTGGGTAGAAGAAATATTACACTCTTTCACCATTGTGATTCAGAATCCTTCTTATATTAAGTAATAGATGGCAATATAAAATACTGAATCTGTTCATCTTTTATGACCTTGGCAATAATAAAAGATCCCCTCTGTGTGATGTTAGGCTGTTGAAATACATATTCAATACATCTCATAAATTAGTGGATTTTTGCAGGTGTTGAATTCCAGTTGGGAAAAAAAGTAGAAGAAAGGAAGGAATTGGTTTTTTGAGGCTTAAAATCTGATGGTCCCAGTAAGTGTTAAATCCATGTATGCATATGTAACTTGGATCAACAATGTAATTAGTCCATTTCTGATATCAAGATGACGTAGCCAGCATCTTTTAAGAAATGGAATGGTAT
This sequence comes from Actenoides hombroni, assembly GCA_024336885.1. Lineage (NCBI taxonomy): Eukaryota > Metazoa > Chordata > Aves > Coraciiformes > Alcedinidae > Actenoides > Actenoides hombroni. Next base: position 843,063 of record WUAM01000047.1, read on the forward strand.
TGATTGACACAATGAGTACAATTAAAGAAAAAAAAGCAACAAATAATTCCAGTTTTGCTAGGGTCTGTTTGAGCTCTATTGAACATGTGTTCCAAGGAACAAAGATCTAACTAACTCTTGCTGTGATAGTCTGCGTGTTCATGCCTGCTGCTAAAAAACAGCTGAAACTTTTTGCCTTGACAAGGAATTGTTCTAAAAGGCAACGTGGTTTCCAGAATTGCAATACACTCTCCTTGGGATGGAGTAGTGAAGAAAAACTGTTAATTCTACGTAGAGATGGGCAGATTGAATATGCTTTGTGTTGCCTTTGGGTAGTGTCTGAGTCTGAAATGCAAGACTGCAAGGCCTCGGAGCTAGGGTTGTGAACTGTAGCCTGAGAGTGGGGTTTGGTTTCCAGCTCTTCTTTAGGGCACTACTGGGTGCCCTAAGGAAACTGTAGAAGGGCCGATTGCGTGTGCCACGGTGCCTGGAAGGTGGTAAGGTAGAAATCTTTGTGACTACAGATCTGTGACTATAAGGAGAAAAAAAAGTTTGGAGGGGTTGTCTGTATTCCTTCAGCATTCCACTAACCCATCCAGTTCCTCCTACCTGTATCCATTCATCTTGCCCTTATCTCAAGGGCACTTAAGCTTTTGTTCTGCTCCATATGGATAGCCATGAGCTCATAAATTATAATTTTTGCAGTAAGTAGAAGCGCTATAAAAATATCCATCAGTCTTCCAGGTCCTTAGCCTCAGGCCTCAACCTGAGATGTATTTTTGCAATGAAACAGAAATTTATTAGTAGTATTCTGTTGCTCACTCTGCATGTTAAGGTGTGGGAGGTGTAAATACGATCGTGCTTTACGTTACAGACACTTAAAAGTCACACAACATGACAAGCAGGTTTCTTGGAAATGGACATCACTGCTTTAATAGGAAAAATGTTCATAGGTTATAAAGCAGTAATTCCAGTTCAGATCTAATCTGTGAAGGGCCTATTAGTTTTTTGATCGCTAGGCCTATAGTAGGATTACGTGGCAAAGCAGAGAGATTGTATTTGTCAAAACTGACAGAGTTTTTCCAAGAAATCCATACCGCAGGAGCTATAGAAGTGTCAACTTAGTTTTCCATTATTAGAGAAACAGATTTATTAAGCATTTAGAGGAGTACTTAGGTTACAAGATAAGGTTGGGAAGGACAGACCAAGAGGCCGAACGGAAAGGCAGCTGAAAATGTATCTTGCTGTTTGAAAAGGTGACAAAAGCTTGCTGAGTATGTGAATGATCTGCTAGGGAATATTAGCTCCTGGTGGTGTTCATCTGAAGCATTGATCTAAGACTCAGAAGATGCTGAGAAGAAAACTGCAGCCGTGTCTGGGCTTTGGGTGGATTATTCTGTAAGTTGGGGAGGACGACTGACTTGCCTGGAAAGGTGTGTGGGAGTGATTTGGGCTTTTGTTTTGTTTAACAGAAGGATGTCCTGTTGGAGTCTGAGTTGTCTTCTGGAGGGGAGACCTGGAAGTCATATGGGAAAGGGAATGTAAACTGGGCTTTGTGCATTAGCAACTTACTAAGTTGTGTGAACAGGTTTTGTCAGAGAGATGGGACTCAGATGCAAAAAGTAAACTTGTTGAATAGGTGAAGGTGGGTTCAAGGATCACAAAGCAGGAATTCATTGAATAAAGATTCCATGTGATGAGTGTGTACTGGTTACAGTTGTTGTTTATCTGGATTCCAAAGGTTGGTAATAAATTGCTAGAAATGGAAAGGCAAAGTGGAGGAAAGACAGCTCCTCAGGCATGAGGGTAACTCAGGAAGCACTTGAGCTCCTTATCTTGAAAGGCATTGAGGATACTCAGCTCTCATAGGCTTTTCATCTCTCTCAAGTTCCTCTAGTAGCACTAAGGCTGCTTGAGTGTGATGTGGTTGTTCAGGGAAGAAATGAAGGAGGAAACACTGGTCAGAGTGTCCCAAATAGCCTCTTGGAACTTAATGGGTGAATACCAACCTGATCAGAGTCAGCCAAATGCATCCAATCACTTTATTCAGACTTACACTGATGAGCTGCAGACCCAAGCCAGGGATGAGTTCCACCCTACAGGGTGAGCTGCTGTTTATTTTGCAGGAAACTAAGTTGTCTTATGTTATTGGTAAAGGAAACAGAATTTTGCATTAATGCCTTTGCTGGAAGAGTCAGAACACAGAGAAGTGTTCGTGTGCAGTCTGCATGCTGTTTGTCAGTGATGTCTCCATGGGTGGCAAGGTCATTACATGGGGGTTTTTTTAGCTCCAGGGAGAGTGGAAGATGCAGTGAACTTCAGTAAAATGCTCCCCAACACACACACAAACAAAAAAAACCCTACCAACACCCCCCACACACACACCTGACAAACTATAGATATGCAGTCATGCAATTGCTTATCCCTTTGAGAAAAAATGGGTTTATTAAACCATAGATTAAAGATAGGGAACTGTTGATTTTATCTCTCTCACAGACAAGATCCAATTTAGCTGCGAAGAGAGCTGAACCTGAAGAGAATTCTTCAAGCTGTTTATTTTCTTCACGAATATGTAGCTAATATTTAATTAGCTTGCCTTGGTATAGAAGGTAACTTGGGTAACAAACTGGTGTTGAAATGTCATTGTTAACTCTGACAACACCCTTTGAATTTCCCTGTCTAAATGGAGGCCTCTGGAATGGAAACACTTGCCCACAGCTCGTTAGTGTGAGCGGAAAGTGGATGCTTGTGCTCTTTTTAGCATCATAGTCACCAGAGGTGTTTTCTCACACTGCTTCCAGTACTCTGGGTTCCCTTCAGCGATGAATGCTACAGAACAAGGAGCCAGTTGAAGCCTAATGACACATAGGATAGAAAGGAAGCAAAGTGAGGTAAAACAGAATTGATTTTAAATGGAAATGAAAAAAGGGCTAAATATCTCCATGAGGATGTGTGTGGTAGAATGTTTGAATTCAGCTTCTTGTTCATCTCTTGTAAATAACAGCACGTTCTTCCCTCTGACCACCCTGCCTTACAGAAAGTGCTGTCAGATGCTGTGACCAGATTTGTGTAAAAGAGCTGGGTTTAATTTTCTGTCAATTATTCAGTTGACTGAATCTGTTGTTTGTAACTTGCTGTCTGGGTGTCTACAGATCAGCAGCAGTTCGGGTTAGATGCTTGCCTGTTCAGATGAGAGTAGATGCCTTGACGTGGGGAAATTGGACACGTGTTGGAGTCTGTTTGGTGTTTCATGTGCCATATTTCTGCTTCTCAAAGCTAATACTGAGTTGTAGGATAGATTTTTTTGCTATTCAAACAGTGATATTTTATTTTATTTTTGCTTGCATGGGAAGCAAAACATCTGGGACACGGAACACTTACCCTGTCTTATATTACTGTGGGGTTTTGTCTGGGGTTTTTGTTCATTTGTTTGTTGTTCCTTCATTGTAAAATAGGCCTGTTTGCTACCGTGTGTTTGGGTTATTGTATTTCTATCTGTTGACATGCCTACTTCAAAGAGACAGGAAAACTGTTTGCTACTGCAATTTAAAATACTAAAATAGTAGCACTGTTTGGAATGGTTGTGAGCACCCATCCATCTTCCACCGCATCTTCCTCACAAGCAGTCCCGTGTATCCCAGAAGGTTATGCTGCTGGTGCATTTGGGATGATGAAGTTGTGGGAAAGGTGGGTGGTGTGAATCGAAGTCTTCATGCTAAACAGCATTTTTCAGTCTTGGTGGGATCGAGATCTTGATTTGCAAACCCTGTGCAGCACAGGTGAGCTCTACCAATGTGCATATACAAATATGTGCATGTAAAAAAAATCCCACGGTCCAAGGGAGGCTACGAGGATGCTGAAGGGACTGGAACATCTCTGGTGAGGAAAGGCTGAGAGCCCTGGGGCTGTTTAGCCTGGAGAAGAGAAGCCTGAGAGGGGATCTTAGGA
>WUAM01000047.1:872872-883579 GCA_024336885.1 Actenoides hombroni
GGACACCAGACCATCTCCAGAGCTCCCTTCCAGCCCCACCACGCTGGGATCCTCTGATGTAAACTTTATACCTTTCCTAGGGCTCAGTCCTGATACTTCATAGGCTGAAGTAAGAACCTCTCTGAAGAGAGGCAGAGCAGAGGAGGCTGAGATGGGCGTCACTGCCTGCACAGGAAATTAACCTCTTGTTGGTGTTATTAACGGGGATTTAATTGAAATTTCATTTGCAGAAACAGAAGCCCTCTCTCTTTAGCAATCTGCTGCTCACGTGCAGAGGAACAGCCCCAGGCCCGTGGTGCTGGGCAGAGTTGGAATGGGGGTGTGTTTTGCAGCGTTGGGAAAGGATTGATGTCACTGCAGCAACAGCTTCTCAGCTTTGGCCTCACGGTGCTGATACCGGTGTCTGGCTGGGCAGGTTTGGGTTGGTCAGGCTTTACATCTTACACCTGCCCTCCCAGCAATGATGAGTTCTCTTTGCATTGCTGGTTTTGTAGAGGAATTGTCTGGTTGGGTTGCCCGTGGTGTAGTGGGGAGATGTAACGGGGGGAGCTGTACGTGAGGAAGCGCAGCCTGGCCCAGTGGGGAGTGCTCAGTGGAAGGGAAGCAGCTCTCTGCGGCCGTACGCTCCCAGGTTTTCCTGGCCTGCTCGTTGACTGCTTCTCCTACCTCCAGCCTGTTTCACTGCCGTGTGGTCACTCGCAATCGATACAACAGGAAAGATGTTTTTTCTACTTTTTGTGCTTTTAAATTGAAGGCTGTTCAATGCTGTCTTCCAGTGCTACCTAATCTGTTGTTCATCCTCCTTCGAGTGGCTTTTCTTCTTCAAAGCTGGAAGTGAGACACCTTGATTAAAATCTCCTTTTTTACTTTCAACTACCACGCTGTATTTAATAAGCCTGACTCTGAAGCATTGATCCCTTAATATTGTGAAAATGTACTTGAGAAATTACTTCTTCATCATTCTTCTTCTAGTGTACAAAACAATTTCTCTGCACCCGATGAGGACTTCATCCTCTGTGTCATCCAGCTGAATGACCCTGGTGTGGTAGGTGAAGCTCCTGCAACAGCATCCCCTGCAATAATTCCTTTGTAAAGGAGTCTCACGCTGGGACTCGGTGACTGCTGTCATCTGCTGGGTGTGTGGCTCCAGACCAGAGGCAAAGCCCTTCACGTTTGCCTTTCCACGAAGCGTTTTAAGCTCAAGCTGAACTTTTTAAGTGTAGGAGTAGCCTAGGTTGAAATGATTGATGTCGTGTAGGGAAAATTTTAAGTCATTAAAGGAAAAGCTACGCGGCGAGAGAAGCTGTTGATCGTTGCCACCGGTACGTCTACGTGGGAGAGCAGGAAGCTGAGGAGGGGAGAGAAGACATTTCAGAGCATTTGAGAAGCGTAGTGAGTTGCTCGTTCTGTCAGCGTGTGTTCTCTGCCTCTCCCCTGCTTTACGGTGGAGGCGTGAGAGCAGCTCCCATGGAAGGAGTACTGAACCTCATGGTAGTGTGCAGAACTGGCAGGCACTCAACTTTTTTTTTCTTACCCTTTAGCTTGTCAGCCTGGGAGATTTGCTTTGCATTGTTTACAGGCTCTGTTTTCCTCTTTCGCTCATTACTTACGTTTTATTTTCTGCAAAGATAATGTGCCTCAGAAGCTGAATGGAAAAGGAGGCTGGTGATAGACAAGCTAGGGTTGGGTTTTTTTCATCTTTGGGGAATTACTGTCATTTGCTAAATATGTGACCCGCTCTCTTTTGCTCTCTTTGCATCTTGGAGATAAATATGTACTGCAGCTGGGGATCAGAAAATAAAGTTGCCTCGACAAAAGCAAGCCCATGGCAGGGGGGTTGGAACTGGATGATCTTGAAGGTCCCTTCCAACCCTGACAATTCCATGATTCTGTGGCATAGCAGCCCCGAGTTCTGCGATTGCCCCGCTCTGTTCCTCTGTCACACAGCCACAGCTCGTGCCTTGGTGATCACTGGCAGGGTGTCACTAAGTACATTTGGTGTGCTGGGTCTTCATTAGTTTAAAAGCATCTGGGAATATGCTGCTTTCTGCTCATTTTTATCAGTCAGGAATCTGGCATCTATGTCAGATTCTTTCTTTTCCCCGTATTTCTCTCCATAGAGTCAGGAAGTATTTCTTGTTGTCTCAGTAGTAGTGTGGCCAGCAGGACTAGGGCAGGGATTGTCCCCCTGTACTTGGCACCGGTGAGGCCACACCTCAGATCCTGGGTTCCCTCAGGAACAAGTGAACCTGAGGTGTTGTATCTTGACCTGGCCTCCTTAATAAGTAAACATACATTGTATGTACAGAGCTACGGGAGAGGAGCATTTAAACCTTGGCTTTGGAATTTGGGTTAATTTAGTCTTTTTCAGAATGACTTTCCACGTGATGGACAATTTCTTGCCGATACTCTGGCGTTACTTTCTGATCATGAAGCTAAGTTTGGTGCTGGCAGAGTCCTGTCTGCTGGTGGTGGTCCTTGTACTTCTCAGCTTTCATTTTACTAAGCAGGAAAGGCATCAGCAGGTCCCTTTTCAGTCTTTCTGACTAATGGGAGAGAGTTGGGATTATTGTCCGAGTACCTTGTGAGGCTTCTTTCTCCTTTCCCAGGTGATGTGCTGTAACTGCTCTGCTTCAGACCTCTTACCCTGAGGATTACTTAATTTAATTCTGTTGCCAAAATAGCAAACTGAATGTCATTTTTCTCAGCCTTATTTACAGTAAGCTCCCTTTCTTCAACACAGAGGCAGGAAGGGATTCTTAAAGTGGACATAGATCACATTTATGTTCACTTAATTCCCCTTTATGCTGCCAGAATGGTGTAAATCAACCTTAGAAGAGACGACAATCAGACACTCTCTGTCAATGGTCTTGCAGTGGGAGCTGCAGCAAAGCTAATTCATTTACCCTTCCTTAATAGTAGGTCACTCATTATTTACACAGTTTACAAGTCATTTGAATTTATGTTTTATTAGCACCAGAGGCAGAAAGATGTTGCCAGGAGAAACATTTCTATGTAGATGTGCCCAGTTTACTCAAGGCAACAGTTAGACTCTTTGTTTTCACTATCTATACCTGCCACATTTGACCTAAATTCTGGGGCTAGGAGAGACCTTCTGAAGCTACTAAGAAATTCCTGTTGACCTAAATGAAACAGCTTTGAGAGGTCTGTGTGAATAATATCCTACCTGCAGTCACTGAACCATCAGTCTCTGCTCCTCTGCAGAGAACCAGCCCAGGCACCATCAGGAATGTAGGTCCCATTTAATCTTTCTCAAGCAGTTCCATTGCTCCTTCTCTTTTTGGTTTCTTTCTTTCTTTCTCCCTCCTGGGGAGTGTTTGAGGGTGCAAACCTGTCAAAACCCGCCTGCTACGGAAGGAATACGTTAGACATAGGTGCTTGTCTTCTGGGACAATGATCTCTTCAACTAAACCACCAAACGCTGCTGGCTGTGCTACTTAGCTGACCAGAAATGCTGCTGGGAAATGTCTCTTGGAGCAGAATTTTAATATTCACTACAACTAAAGCCTTAAGCAGTGTGAGCAGGCAGTCTAGAAGAAAGAGCTAAGAACCATCACTGGCTTCTGATAATAGCTTACCTGCATTTGTGTAAAACATGTCCCCTCTGTCCTCGCTTCTCTAGCATTCTGTGAAAGGAAGAGGCTTATTTTTGTTAATATTAGTTAATAACACTTCAAGATTCTGAATGGCTCGTTCCAGGTGCAGATGGTTTTACTGTCCAATTATAGAGCACGCAAGTGCTAGGAGAGGAGAGCCAGAGAAAGAGGAGTGGAAGAAGGACAAAAGAAGAGAGATGCTCTCGTCAGGATTGTTCCTCTGTGTATCAGCCTTACAAAAGTAAGGGATCATTAACTAGACTTTTTCCCAAACCTTGTACTGTTAGCAATTCTATTAATAATAAGCAGTCTCCTATTAAGCAAACTACCCAATTATTAATCCATTAGCAATTCTATTGCAGAAAAAAATTAAAATCATTGTAATGTCTCTTCAGGAGGCACATTCTTGACAGACCTTTTTTGGGGGGGGGGACTGGGAGTATTGTCTAATTATGATTTAAAAGCTTGGCTTCCTAAACTTAATGAAGAATTAATGAATTGCATTTATTCCACAGTACTCTAGCAGAATCTGCTCACAAATTAACTGTACCTCCTGTTCTCTGCCTTGAAAACTTGTGATGCTCTGCTCAAGCTTTCTTCCAGTTGCTCTCCTTTTTTTGTTAGGAGCAGCAAGATTATGTACGCAAATGGCAGGGACGAAGATATTAACATGATGGGAACAATTAGTACAGCAGTCCCCAAGTTTTAATTGAACGGCGCTCATGTCTTTTTAGAAGGTTCTTTGTCATGTCTTCATTTACCTTCTGGTTGTTAACAATGTTCTGCTTTCTGTTAGTGGAGGTGAAAGCCAAGTGGAAGCACTCAAGCGTACAGGACTCAGTGTAAGGGAAGAATCTAAGGGAAGAATAAATATAAGGGAAAAATACCAGGGAAACCAGCCTTGTAGCTCTGATAGCTGGCTCAGTTACAGTGCTCATTGATAATTTTCCTTCACATCGTTTTGAAAAGGAGGATTAGATGTTCAAAACCAGGACATCATGGAACCTGTATTTTATCCTGGGAAGAAACCCTTGGGAAACCACAAGTTTGCTTGTGGGAACTTGGGTGCGTGGAAATGTTCAGAGTCAAAAGGAAAACCAGAACCATGTTCACATCAGGTCAGGTGCGAGAAATACAGATCCTGTTTCCCACTCTGTTTGCTTTCTCTATCTTCAGACAAGGCAATTTCTGTCTTGGTAACGCTGTGTTCCACAAAGAAAGGGATTAGACAGATTTCCTTACAACTCTAGGTGTTGGCAAGTGTAAACAGTGTGTGATACAGGAGGCTGGTAGTTGGAATATGAGCTTTCTGTCCAACTTTATTAAAGGTTGTAGTTAATTTTATTTGAGCAAATAGCTATATTTGATTTGAAGCCTTTCCTTAGGTGAAAAGGGAGCTGGAGAATTTTTATTTATTTATTATTATTTTAGGGTTTTTTAGGATCGGTTTTTGCCCTTTGCCAGAAAAGATGCTCCATTTGTTGTAACTGCTGATAACATTCTCCTTTTCAGTTCCATGGCTCTTGGCACTGCATTTCTTACTCGCTGCCATGAATACCTAATCCCAAGTAAGAATTAAGAGGACTCCCATCTGCACTGCTGAGCAAGCGTGCACCAGAATCAGAGGCACGCTGCTGTCTGTCTGAAGCTGTCTGTCTATCCAGCTGTCCCTCCTCACTCCCTTCTTCTCTCTGTTGTCTCTCTCGATGTCGTGAACTCTGACAAACAGCTGATCTATGCTGGACGCTTTAAAATTCCCTCAGAAAGTCAGGAGCTGTTCTGAGGAAAAAACAAAGCGTTAACTTGAAGGTGCTGAACTAAAAGTCCAACAGTGTCCGTGGTTTGGAATTCTTTTAGTTAAAGGATGCCAAAAGGGATCACTTAGGTCCAGGTGCATTTGGTCCTTTCTGACTTAACTCTGTCATGTGTTACAGGTACATAGATTTATGGAATCATAAAAGGTCTTTTCCAGCCTAAAAGATTTAAGATTCAACCTTTAGCGTCCAACCTTTAACATCCAGCACTTCCAAGTCCACCACTAAACCATGTCCTCTCTGTACCTTCTTTCCCTGGGAAGTTAAGTACTTGTTGTTTGTGCCTAAGAGATGATCTCCTAAATGCTTGAGCGAACAATTCTGAAGCATCCCACGTGTCTAATGAGAAACTGCAGTCACTGAAACTCTGCAGCGTAAGTCTAGACAAGAAACACAGCTCAGTGCTATACTACAGCTTGCTCCCGAGGAAATCAGCACCAAAGCACTGGGGTTGTGTTTCACATTGAGGGTTTTCATACCTTTTAATCTCGTTCATCGTTAGCCCCTTAGTGCAGGCTGATATCCCTGACCTCAGAGAGCGTTGCAGAGCCTGTCTTCTGTGAGCCAGCTGTGCAATGCTGAAAGGTGCTGAGAACCAAGTGAGAACGTGACTCCTCACTGAGAGAAGCACAGCTTTAAATTCAGCATCGGCCAACATCTGTGGCCTCGCAAGAGGACAAGCAGCACCTGGTCACCTCCTCCCAGCAAGAGCGTGCCTCTCGCTGTGGATTCCTGACGGAGCAGCGGCTTGAGCTGCGGCACAAGTTGGAAGTTCCCGTCAGTGAACAGACTGGCAGAATTTTACCTCTGGTTTGATCAGTGGTCTCTGGGACTTTGGAGAGAGCAGGAGCTTTGCCAGAGAGGGCCATGAGCAGCTCAGTCCTCTCTGATGTCTTGCTGACACCCCAGTGTGTGTGGTCGTTCCAGGTACGGTGTCTTTGCCAAAAAACCCCTCCGAGGATGTGTGAAAAACTCTGGCAGCACTGCAAACTTCTGTCATTTGCTTTGCTTAATGGGTAGCTGAAAGGAAAGTAGTTCTGAAGAAAATTTACCAATTGAAAAGTGTTTGTCTCAGAATATCAAACCCGCACGACAGCCTTGTCGTGAGTTGATGCATCCCATTGATCATCGCCTTCCGGACGGAAAATGAAATAAAACAGAAACCCTGAGCGTGTTGCATTTTCAGGCTGTTTGACTTCTCACGTTCGGCAGCTATAATGTCATGTACAGAACTAAGAAATTGGAACTGCTAGGGGAGTTATCATTCGACAGCTGCTGACTCCAAACATTTAATTAAGTCAAGGCGGAAAAGTAATAATTTATCGGCGTTGTAAAAGGCTTTGTCTTACAGTTAGAGGCATTTAGGGGTCAGAGATCCTAACCTTGCTGAATAAAAAGGGGCTTGGTTTAGTGATCACTGATTCGACATCATTTAAATGTTCAGCAGGGGGAAAAAAAAAAAAAAAATAATGGAATGTAATGGTACATAAATTCTCCAAGGAGAAAATAAAGTCTGTAAGTATGTCTATATTTTATATCCTGAGTGTTCTGCAGTTTGACAAGGACATGGATGAAGTTATCTTATCCTGGTGGCAGAAGAGCATTGATTAAGAGCCCAGGAGCAAGTGCGGATTGGCCGGTGCCAGCAGAATGCTGTAGCCCACCAGGCTCACGTGGCTGCACTACCTACATCTCTAACTGCTTAGCTTCTAGAGAGGAGAGCTTCCTGCTGTCTTATAGATATATAGCTGGAGAACATTTCCTTTATTTAAAAAGCTCTTCAGTACTCTAATGTCACAGTTGAATGAAGCAGTTGTTGGAAAAAGTTGGAACTGGGGAGGGATGGGGGGAGACGGAGCCTTGGCTGTTGCCGCTGTTTTGGCAGGAAAGTTGTTTATCCTCCTTGAACTTGCTCTGTGCGCTCCAGTTTCCACCTCTGCTGTTTGAAATAAACTCAATTAGGCCTTTATTTTATAGTCTCTGCACTCAGACCTTGCCTAACCGTTCTGAAAAGGTAGAGGTGACTGCAGCATGTCAGGCCAGAAAAAGAATTCCTCGTGCGTTAATTAAAGCACCTCCAAAAGCAGATCTTCTTTCGGTGATCATTTTCAAAATGGTGATGCCTCGTTTGGAATTTTTTGACCTTCTCAAACAGTTTTGTTATGGTAAGATGAAACGAGTCCTGTTGACTTCAGTGCTTTGATGCTCTGAGTGACTTAAATGCAGCAGGAAAAAGACCATTTTCTGAAGTTCTCACCCGATTTCGGTGACAGCAGCGTATCTCCACAGGCTGCCTTTGCTTTCACCCGTGCTCTCCAGAAGAAAGCTCTTCTGTCAGAAGAACATTGGCCAGCTCCATTGACCATGGGAACGCTATCCTGACGTTGAGCAATGTTGAAGTGTGGAAAATGCTTGAAAATGGAATCTTTATCTGGATAATTTATGAAGAGGAGGATGGAATTAGAAAAATCAGTCTGAGTTTTCCGAGGATGCCTAAATTGGTATCCAGGGCCCACTGAAATTCAATGTATCTCGTATTGAACACCTTTTCTCTCCCAACCCTTTTCCTTTTAAGAAGATCTTTTAGCTTAAGTTTGTGCTATTTATGCTTTGTCCGTGGCTGCTTTTAGGGCTGATCCCATAGATAAACTATTGGCTACAAGTAATTATGCTTCAAAATGCTAGAATTCTCAGCAACTGTCAATCGTGCATTTCAGCAGACGCAGGGAGAGAGGGATGTGCTCACACCAGAGTCTGCTGAATCTGAACTTCCTGGAGCACTCTGGTATCTTCAGCAGAAGTGTCCGCGGGTGGAAGCAGAGCGTTGTTTGTCATGTCTCACATCTCTCTTCTTTAAGAGTTACTGGACTGCTCTAGTGTCAGGGGTAGGGTCAGGGTGGCCCCTTAGACCTGTAACAGCCGCTCTTTGGTAACCCCCCTCCCTCCCTCCCCAGAGGGGAAGGGAAAGGGAAGGAGGGAGCCGTGGCCTTGGGCTGCCCCCCAACCCTTGGGAGGAACTCTGCCCAGGGGGGTTCTCCCTGCTAGAAGCAGACACTGCCTGTGCCAACAGCCGCTGCCTTCGGAGCTGCAGGGAGTTAGAAGAGCTGAGCTGGGAAGGGAAATCACTGACCAGAGTGAGTCTGGGTCTCACTCAGACCAGGACATTGCCCCAGCCTGGAGCAGTGCAGGGGCTTGTGGTGAACCAAGGACAGTTCCCGGCCCTTGGCCTTGTTCAACCTCATCCCCTTGACCCTTTCATTTGATGCCAACCTGTGCATCACAATAGTGCTGGGAGGGGCGGGATACGAGGAGCCCCCACGTTCCCCCCTGGGAGACCCCAAAGAGTCCATAGCAACCAAGAGAGCCAGGGGACATGGCGCTGCCACCACACTGGCTCCCACCATACGGCTTCCAGGCCCCCCTTGCACCTCCGCTCCAAGAGCCTCTTGTGATGCCTGGAAGCTTCTATCCCCAAGGTAGGGACTGAGCCCGAGCCCTGCAGCCCGGGGACGCTGCTGGGGCCAGAGCAGAGGTGAGCACCGGCCATGGCTCCTGTCTCTCTGCCAGGTGCAGCCAAGCTGTGCCCACTGCCTGGGCAGGAGCAGCCCTTCCCCACAGCCTGGGCCCTCCCGCCGGGGGTGGCACTCCTGGCCCCCCACCCCCCACCAGCAGGTACGGACCCCTGGCCGCTCGGGCACCTTCGGCACCATCCCCGACCCCAGGTGCCATCGGGGCCGGCTCGGCGGGTGCCCCTGGAGGGTCCCCCCAGCCCAGCTCGGCTCCCTCTCGCCCACACAGCTCTGTCCAGGGCTCCATGGGGCTGCCACTACGACCCCCGGCTCCTCCAGATGCCGTGGCCGAGGAACCTCCTGCCTCCAGCGGCCACCGGCACCGTTGGCCAAGGTGCCGCTCACCTGGTGGGTGCTGCCCTGGGGGGCCCTGGGGGCTGTGGGACCCCTGGGATCTGGGGAGTCCCAGGGACCCCCCGTGGCCTCCCAAGACCTCACGTGCCTGACATTCAGCAGGGGAGAGTGGTGGCCCCAGCCCCCACGGTGCTGCTGCTGTCCAGCCCCAGCTACCAGCCCATCCCGGGGCAGCCGGTGCCCATCGTCACCGCCGGCACGGCCACCTGGGCTGGGGCACCCTCGGGATTCCACATCCCCTCGGCCAGCGACCGCTCCCCCCGTCCATCTGCTGCCCCCCGTGAGCAAGACCCTGGCGACCCGACCGGCGAATTTGAGGTCACCGAGGAGATGCTGCAGGAAGAGGCCATGAGGCTGTTCAGCGGCTCACGGGACACGCTGGGGGGCAGCCAGGATGGTCCCTGCAGTGGCCCCATGCCTGGGGACCTTGCTGGGACAGGTGCAGTGGGGACAGTGGTGGCCCCAGTGCTGTCGCCACCACTCAACATCTCCCAGGCCGTGGAGGGTCCCTCTCCCCAGAGCACCATCTCCAGCAGGGCCACCTCCCCGGGGACACCCCCGGGCAGCGGGATCCCCTCGAGTGGCACAGGGACCCCCAGCCCCGCTGCTGCCACCCCCAGCCCAGGCGCAGGGGACCCCAGATGGGACCTGGCGCTGCCCCAGCAGCTGCCTCGGGAAAACACCCCCACCTTCTTCACTGACGACCTGGAGGAGGTGGGGGTGAGCCCGGACAGCTCCAGGAGCTGCCACACGCCTGGGGGCAGCAGTGACACCAGCAGATCCTCCTCCCCCTGTGACTTTGTGTCCATCCCATCTGCTGACGAGCTGCTGGTGGCACCCGAAGGAGAGTTGCTGGTGTCACTGGAGGATGAGCTGCAGGTCCCCTACGCCACGGAGCTCCTCAACGCTGTCCGGAGCATCAAGGAGCCCCTTCCCCCATGGATGGAGCCCCAGGAGCTGGGGGGGGATGTGGGGAGGGACCTGTCACCATCCCAGCTGGTGCTGCCGGAGGAGCAGGGGCAGAAGCGAGGGCAGAAGCAGGGGCAGAAGGGGGGGCACAGCCCCTCCCCAGAGCCCCCCAGCAAGCGCAGGGCACTGGAAAGCAGCACCAGGGTAGAAGGGGATCAAATGGGGACAGGGGGAGGGGGACTGAGGGAGGAAGGGGGTTGTACTGGGGAGTGGGAGTGCGTGGAGGGGGTTGTGTTCAGGTATTGGGGGGGTTGGGGTGTTGCACTGGGGGGAGGGGGGTTGTATTCGTGGGGGTAGAGTGGCTTTTTGGGGACATCTCTCTTGTTATTTTTTTTCCCATTAAACCCCGTTATCCCTTAAACCTGGGCTGCCTCTTTTACCTTC